>CM056827.1:2838810-2873810 GCA_029853015.1 Chelidonichthys spinosus | reverse complement strand
GTTGAAATATGTGCAAATATGCCGAGTCATCGCTTTGAGGTCATTTGTTGGGCTAAAAGGGAGCAAGTGTGAAAACACACAAGTGGTCACTGCTCCAAACTCATGAGCACAATCCTGTCATTTCACCGTTTTAATCTCAATGGGATTTCCTTGTTAAATCAAAGTTACATACCCACAAACTTCTGGCTCCTCCAGCTCTCCTCCAGCCACTCAGGGCTGACGATGTGTTTGACCACGGACATGGCAGTGAGGAACTTGACTGTGCGGGTCACTTTACAAGCCACCAAGTGAGTGACTTTGTGGCCGCTGTCTGCTACTTCACCACCGAGAGCATGTAGTTTCTGCAGGGTGGAAGAGATGTCATTAAACACAGATCGCATTCACAGCATGTTTACACTATTCATCATATAAAGATCATTTGACTTTATGTCTACAGGTATTTTTATTTACAACAGGGACTTTATGTCTACAGGTATTTTTATTTACAACAGGGACTTTATGTTTACAGGTATTTTTATTTACAACAGGGACTTTATGTTTACAGGTATTTTTATTTACAACAGGGACTTTATGTTTACAGGTATTTTTATTTACAACAGGGACTTTATGTTTACAGGTATTTTTATTTACAACAGGGACTTTATGTCTACAGGTATTTTTATTTACAACAGGGACTTTATGTCTACAGGTATTTTTATTTACAACAGGGACTTTATGTTTACAGGTATTTTTATTTAAAACAGGGACTTTATGTTTACAGGTATTTTTATTTACAACAGGGACTTTATGTTTACAGGTATTTTTATTTACAACAGGGACTTTATGTTTACAGGTATTTTTATTTAAACAGGGACTTTATGTCTACAGGTATTTTTATTTACAACAGGGACTTTATGTTTACAGGTATTTTTATTTACAACAGGGACTTTTGTTTACAGGTATTTTTATTTAAACCAGGGACTTTATGTTTACAGGTATTTTTATTTAAACAGGGACTTTATGTTTACAGGTATTTTTATTTACAACAGGGACTTTATGTTTACAGGTATTTTTATTTAAAACAGGGACTTTATGTTTACAGGTATTTTTATTTACAACAGGGACTTTATGTTTACAGGTATTTTTATTTACAACAGGGACTTTATGTTTACAGGTATTTTTATTTAAACAGGGACTTTATGTCTACAGGTATTTTTATTTACAACAGGGACTTTATGTTTACAGGTATTTTTATTTACAACAGGGACTTTTGTTTACAGGTATTTTTATTTAAACCAGGGACTTTATGTTTACAGGTATTTTTATTTACAACAGGGACTTTATGTTTACAGGTATTTTTATTTAAACAGGGACTTTATGTCTACAGGTATTTTTATTTAAAACAGGGACTTTATGTTTACAGGTATTTTTATTTACAACAGGGACTTTATGTTTACAGGTATTTTTATTTACAACAGGGACTTTATGTCTACAGGTATTTTTATTTACAACAGGGACTTTATGTTTACAGGTATTTTTATTTACAACAGGGACTTTATGTTTACAGGTATTTTTATTTAAAACAGGGACTTTATGTTTACAGGTATTTTTATGTAAAACAGGGACTTTTGTTTACAGGTATTTTTATTTAAACCAGGGACTTTATGTTTACAGGTATTTTTATTTAAACAGGGACTTTATGTTTACAGGTATTTTTATTTACAACAGGGACTTTATGTTTACAGGTATTTTTATTTAAAACAGGGACTTTATGTTTACAGGTATTTTTATTTACAACAGGGACTTTATGTTTACAGGTATTTTTATTTACAACAGGGACTTTATGTTTACAGGTATTTTTATTTAAACAGGGACTTTATGTCTACAGGTATTTTTATTTACAACAGGGACTTTATGTTTACAGGTATTTTTATTTACAACAGGGACTTTTGTTTACAGGTATTTTTATTTAAACCAGGGACTTTATGTTTACAGGTATTTTTATTTACAACAGGGACTTTATGTTTACAGGTATTTTTATTTAAACAGGGACTTTATGTCTACAGGTATTTTTATTTAAAACAGGGACTTTATGTTTACAGGTATTTTTATTTACAACAGGGACTTTATGTTTACAGGTATTTTTATTTACAACAGGGACTTTATGTTTACAGGTATTTTTATTTAAAACAGGGACTTTATGTTCACAGGTATTTTTATTTAAACAGGGACTTTATGTTTACAGGTATTTTTATTTACAACAGGGACTTTATGTTTACAGGTATTTTTATTTAAACAGGGACTTTATGTCTACAGGTATTTTTATTTACAACAGGGACTTTATGTTTACAGGTATTTTTATTTACAACAGGGACTTTATGTTTACAGGTATTTTTATTTAAAACAGGGACTTTATGTTTACAGGTATTTTTATTTACAACAGGGACTTTATGTTTACAGGTATTTTTATTTACAACAGGGTCTTTTGTTTACAGGTATTTTTATTTAAAACAGGGACTTTATGTTTACAGGTATTTTTATTTACAACAGGGACTTTATGTTTACAGGTATTTTTATTTAAACAGGGACTTTATGTCTACAGGTATTTTTATTTACAACAGGGACTTTATGTTTACAGGTATTTTTATTTACAACAGGGACTTTATGTTTACAGGTATTTTTATTTAAAACAGGGACTTTATGTTTACAGGTATTTTTATTTACAACAGGGACTTTATGTTTACAGGTATTTTTATTTACAACAGGGACTTTATGTCTACAGGTATTTTTATTTACAACAGGGACTTTATGTTTACAGGTATTTTTATTTACAACAGGGACTTTATGTCTACAGGTATTTTTATTTACAACAGGGACTTTATGTTTACAGGTATTTTTATTTAAACAGGGACTTTATGTCTACAGGTATTTTTATTTACAACAGGGACTTTATGTTTACAGGTATTTTTATTTACAACAGGGACTTTATGTTACAGGTATTTTTATTTACAACAGGGACTTTTGTTTACAGGTATTTTTATTTAAACCAGGGACTTTATGTTTACAGGTATTTTTATTTACAACAGGGTCTTTTGTTTACAGGTATTTTTATTTAAAACAGGGACTTTATGTTTACAGGTATTTTTATTTAAAACAGGGACTTTATGTTTACAGGTATTTTTATTTACAACAGGGACTTTATGTTTACAGGTATTTTTATTTACAACAGGGACTTTATGTTTACAGGTATTTTTATTTAAACAGGGACTTTATGTCTACAGGTATTTTTATTTACAACAGGGACTTTATGTTTACAGGTATTTTTATTTACAACAGGGACTTTATGTTTACAGGTATTTTTATTTAAAACAGGGACTTTATGTTTACAGGTATTTTTATGTAAAACAGGGACTTTATGTTTACAGGTATTTTTATTTAAAACAGGGACTTTATGTTTACAGGTATTGTTATTTACAACAGGGACTTTATGTCTACAGGTATTTTTATTTACAACAGGGACTTTATGTTTACAGGTATTTTTATTTACAACAGGGACTTTATGTTTACAGGTATTTTTATTTAAAACAGGGACTTTATGTTCACAGGTATTTTTATTTAAACAGGGACTTTATGTTTACAGGTATTTTTATTTAAACAGGGACTTTATGTTTACAGGTATTTTTATTTAAACAGGGACTTTATGTCTACAGGTATTTTTATTTACAACAGGGACTTTATGTCTACAGGTATTTTTATTTACAACAGGGACTTTATGTTTACAGGTATTTTTATTTACAACAGGGACTTTATGTTTACAGGTACTTTTATTTACAACAGGGACTTTATGTTTACAGGTACTTTTATTTACAACAGGGACTTTATGTCTACAGGTATTTTTATTTACAACAGGGACTTTATGTCTACAGGTATTTTTATTTACAACAGGGACTTTATGTTTACAGGTATTTTTATTTAAAACAGGGACTTTATGTTTACAGGTATTTTTATTTAAACAGGGACTTTATGTTTACAGGTATTTTTATTTACAACAGGGACTTTATGTCTACAGGTATTTTTATTTACAACAGGGACTTTATGTTTACAGGTATTTTTATTTACAACAGGGACTTTATGTTTCCAGGTATTTTTATTTACAACAGGGACTTTATGTTTACAGGTATTTTTATTTAAAACAGGGACTTTATGTTTTAAATATGTACACATTTCAAATATGTACATTGTTCTACCCCGTTTTATCATATAGTCTTCAAGGCTAAGAAGCACTTTTGGATTTGAAAGTGATACACTTTTACAATTTATTTTATTACACATATTTATTATATTACACAATACACTTGAATGTGTCTGAATGTAAAAAAATCTGCAAAATAAAGGAATCATTTTTAAATAAATAAGTAGCAATTTTATTTTCTCTGTGTACCGAAACAGAACAGAAACCGTAACTCAAGAACTGAGGTACGTGTTTAACCGTGGGCTAACTGGATTGTTGCATCCCGAGTATATAAATATAAATATATATACATACACATATATCAGTGTATCATGATCAGTATCATAGGCTCTACTTCAGGTATACTAATGGGGTGGAGTTTGGTTTTTGTCCTCTGCCAATTACATCACTGATATTAGCACGAGGTAAAGCAACTCCTTTTCTCTTTATTGTATAATTGTTTTCTGTCTTGGAAACTTGAATTGTATGAAAGCAAGCAGCGTTACCTAGCTAGCTTACATGTAAATGCTCTCTCTCTCAGTGATGTCATGGATGTGTGATGTTTACATGGCAGAATAAACGGCGGTATTGTGATTCACCTTAACACCACTGTCACACTTTGCGTTACATAAAGACGTTTCCACTATAAACTGATGCATAAACCCCCCTATCCCCCTATCAGCTTCCACCTGAAGTACACTTCACACCTGGGCAGCATGGTATAGATACATATACACACACGTGTGGTGTGTGAGTGAGTTATCAGGCTTTACCTTTGTGTACTGCTGTACTTGTGAGGGTTCAAACCCTGTGAACATGACTCGGGGCGTGGACTCTGGAGGAAGCTTCTTATTGGGCGACTGGATCTCCTCTAGTCTGCACAAACAACAAGTACTTTTAAATCATCACAAGATGGTGAAGTGGACGGTTGGTGTTTGGTTATTCCATAGTGAGCAACAAGCTGATCACTGATCTGCTCACCTGGCCTTCTTGTTTGCAGGCTGGTTGCTGGAGTCACTTATCTTTTGCTTCTGGAGCAGCTGAAGACTCTAAACAGCACACAACCGTAAGAAATGAGCCAAATAAATATGTATATATTACAAGTATCATCCCATTACTTTTCTAACATTGTAGATTTCTGCCGTGGTGTCATGACAGTATCTTTTTGACGATCGAAAACAAACTCACCGCCAACGCTTCAGAAGAGACTTTGATCGGCATTCTCCAAGCAGCTAGAGACAAACAAAAGCCAATGACGGTTTAATACACACACACACACACACAATATCAAGTACACACACACACACACACACACACACAGACACACTCACACAATATCAAGTACACACACACACACTAGGGTTGCACATCTCTCTGTGATAAGCTGTTCGATATGCATTTAGATACACAGGTTAGGATTCGATTCAAAAACGATATCCTTTTATTACAGACCGATTCTAATTGATTCCATACAGTGTAAGAACGATACGATTCGATTCTATGGTTGTATGTATGTATTTATTTTTAGACATGGACCTAAAAAAAGTCTGGCTGAATGGTTGGATGGCGGTCACAGGACAGTGTCGTGGACGCTACCCGTGCTGCGGCCGCCTCTTGTGGCGCAAGTTGAGACACAAGCGATCGACATTCAAAGCCGTCCGTCTCTCACGTGCGGCCGTGGAGTGCCTGCGGTCACACGGCAGCGTCACAGCCGCCTACCTGTGCTGCGCCCGCCTCTCCAGCTCCACCTCCTCCATGTTCCGTGTTGTCCCTTGTTTATAACTCATACCAGCTAGCCAGCTACGGCGTTTCGCCGGCAGCTTCAGCTCTAGCGTTGTTTTAGAGACGCTGGTGTAATGCCGCCCATAGATATGATGCCGCCAACCACTTCAAAGTCTTGTGATACCCGATCCATGACTCTATAACCGATTCATCTAGGAATTCATTGATAATTCGTATCGATTGAGGAGGCTGCTACCGATGCAGCTGTTGGGACCTCACCATTAGGACTACACAATGCGGCCTACAAAAGCCTCCACATGCGGTCAGGACAAAGGAACAAAGGAGATAAAAAACTACAACCGCCATTTCAGTTTCATCTCGCACCTAGGTGCGAAGTGCAACGTCACACAACTGGTGCCCTATTGGCTGACAACCACAGGTACCCCAGGGGGTCCCCGGGAGCAGCCGTGAGCTATATAAACTGGCACTGCCTTAAGGGCTTCCAACTCTCCTCACCGTAACACGCGTTACAACAGGAGGGGACTCCTCCACCGCAGCACGCCGCTGCAACAGGAGACCAACTTATAACGTCTGCAGCGTTTCCTTTGTCCTAGGCCACAGTCTTCTCCCCGAACTCGCTGGACGAGTGACAGACTGATTTCCCTCTCTTTTTCTCTACTTGTTTTATTTTTCTTTTTGTTTATCATTTTGGATCCTGAGGAGACCGCCGCGACCGCGCGACTCCCCCTGTTCACCCGCGGAAGGAAGAAAAACCGGTTCCTGCATCTCAGCTACCAGCTCCTGTCAGCTGACCAAATAGCCAAGCCCCGCGATTGTTGCCTGCGGAAGGAAGAAACACGAACTGTTTTCTTTATTCGAGTTTGGTCAACGAGAGGAGAAACGCCCCGCTTTCGTTTGGACTTAGCCGACTCATCACGTCCTTTGCTGACGCCGAGGACTCCCGAACTACCGCCGCCGCCCATCACCGGACGGGACAGAAACCTCACATCGACAAAAGTAAGAGGCTATTTGTCTGGGCAGAAGCAGAGATTCGATAGTGTAGGACATGCTTGTAATTCTTGTTAACGTGTTTTAAGTTTTGATCACGGACCGCCGAGTCCGTTGCTTTCTGTGTTGTTGTATTTGAATGCTGATTGTGCACCCACACCGCTGGGTTTCATTTCGGTAAACAGTGCGTGTCCAACGTCGGCTACACTCACAAGCTCAGTAAGTGATCTACCATCAGTTAAAGGACCGGGGTCCTGCCTAACAAACGCCAGTTCATTCACGGGCTCCCGTGTGATGGTAATAGCTTACTGATCCTTTGTGTATTACGCGCACATTCTCTCTCTCTTTGTTCTGGCTAACACACATGTGCACACACATACACCGCCCCCACACGTATCCTACGCCAGCTGTTTCCGTCTCCGGACGCGAAAGGACATAGCTCCATCTGGTGGCTGTACCCGGCCGTCTCTCACGCTCTCTCTCTCTCTCTACACACACACGCGCGCGCGCGCACACACACAGACACACACACACACAGACACACACACACACACACCACACACCACACACCACACACACACACACCACACACACACACACACACACACACACACACACACACACACACACACACACACACACACACACACACACAAGGCTACATACCCAGCAGGTTCTGGACCAGCTGTGGGTTTGGCACCAGCGGTTCAGCGTGTGTGTAGATACAGTATCGGCTGTGCTGGATCTGCCTCAGTGCTTCAAAGTTGCCCAGCAGTATATCACACAGCCACTGGGCATTCACACATGGGATCTTCCACTCCTTGGCCTTCTCGTACTTCAGCCCACTGGGTCTGGAGAGGGATCAGCAGCACATTAACCAACACTGTACCTGTGTGTGTGGCTGGGAGCAGAAGAGCTCATGTTTGGATAGGCCTGACATTCACTTCTACAGCACTCATTTTACACACTATTACATTTTCCATGATCACAACGGTACTGCTGTGTTCACACCAAACCACAAGCACTTTTTTCATGTAGTGTGAATGCATACATTACAAAGTCAATGCAAAGACGTGAATTTGAGGCGACTATGCAAATTCACATCTTTCAGGTGAGTTGAAATACATCAACTCAAGACAGAAATCCGTCTGTGTCTAAAGCCTGTCAGCGTTGAGATCGCTCTCCTGTCGTCATGACGACACTGAATCAGAAACGGAGGAAACAAAGCTTGTCTCCTGTGTCTGTGGTCCCCCAGAGGTCTAGATAGTAGCTCACATAAGTCCAGAGACCAGACTATGCGGAGACACCAGACTGTGTGTGGTCCAAACACCAAGGTCTCTGCTGTATTTCACACACAGTAATGTGTGTGAAAAAGTGCTATGTGTTTGGTGTGAACATGGCATTACACCCAGGTATTTATCATCTGCTATAAGTGCTGCAAATGATCCCCAGCAAGCCCGCATCCATCCCCTGAAGTCTTACTCTTTACAGATGAGGACAGTGTTACTGCGACACAGATATCCGGTGTATCTGGAACCAGCCAGGTAGGCCATCAACTTCAGGTCATCCCTGTCAGCATCCACAAACCCCGTCACCGATATAATCTAACAGCGACAGAGAAATGGTTACAGAGATGACAGGCAGACGTCACATGGTGAAGAAACATCAGACAATGAGTATTCTATGTGAGTGCTTGGCTTCTCCGAGGCTGTGCCTTCACTGGTTCAGTCCCTGTCACATATCACATTAAAACCGAAGTGCTTAGCCGTCTGTTAGAACCCCTCCCTGTTATGGTTCCTGGAAATTCAAGATGGAAGAGACTTGTTAAAATCTCATTGGTTGTGTCTGAAATCACTCACTTATTGATTACTCTCTGCTCACTATCCAGGGAGTTCTATGTAGAGGACCTATAGAGTTCTATGTAGAGGACCTATAGAGTTCTATGTAGAGGACCTATAGAGTTCTATGTAGAGGACCTATAGAGTTCTATGTAGAGGACCTATAGAGTTCTATGTAGAGGACCTATAGAGTTCTATGTAGAGGACCTATAGAGTTCTATGTAGAGGACCGTATAGAGTTCTATGTAGGGGACCTATAGAGTTCTATGTAGAGGACCTATAGAGTTCTATGTAGAGGACCGTATAGAGTTCTATGTAGAGGGCTGTATAGAGTTCTATGTAGAGGGCTGTATAGAGTTCTATGTAGAGGACCTATAGAGTTCTAAGTAGAGGACCTATAGAGTTCTATGTAGAGGACCTATAGAGTTCTATGTAGAGGACCTATAGAGTTCTATGTAGGGGACCTATAGAGTTCTATGTAGAGGACCTATAGAGTTCTATGTAGAGGACCTATAGAGTTCTATGTAGGGGACCTATAGAGTTCTATGTAGGAGAACTATAGAGTTCTATGTAGAGGACCTATAGAGTTCTATGTAGGGGACCTATAGAGTTCTATGTAGGGGACCTATAGAGTTCTATGTAGAGGACCTATAGAGTTCTATGTAGAGGAACTATAGAGTTCTATGTAGAGGACCTATAGAGTTCTATGTAGGGGACCTATAGAGTTCTATGTAGAGGACCTATAGAGTTCTATGTAGGGGACCTATAGAGTTCTATGTAGAGGACCTATAGAGTTCTATGTAGAGGACCTATAGAGTTCTATGTAGGGGACCTATAGAGTTCTATGTAGAGGACCGTACAGAGTTCTATGTAGAGGACCTATAGAGTTCTATGTAGAGGACCTATAGAGTTCTATGTAGAGGGCTGTATAGAGTTCTATGTAGAGGACCTATAGAGTTCTATGTAGAGGACCGTACAGAGTTCTATGTAGAGGACCATATAGAATTATATGTAGAGGACCGTATAGAGTTCTATGTAGAGGACCTATAGAGTTCTATGTAGAGGACCGTACAGAGTTCTATGTAGAGGACCTATAGAGTTCTATGTAGAGGACCGTACAGAGTTCTATGTAGAGGACCGTATAGAGTTCTATGTAGAGGACCGTACAGAGTTCTATGTAGAGGACCGTACAGAGTTCTATGTAGAGGACCTATAGAGTTCTATGTAGAGGACCGTACAGAGTTCTATGTAGAGGACCATATAGAATTCTATGTAGAGGACCGTACAGAGTTCTATGTAGAGGACCTATAGAGTTCTATGTAGAGGACCTATAGAGGTCTATGTAGGGGACCTATAGAGGTCTATGTAGAGGACCTATAGAGTTCTATGTAGAGGACCGTACAGAGTTCTATGTAGAGGACCGTACAGAGTTCTATGTAGAGGACCTATAGAGTTCTATGTAGAGGACCTATAGAGTTCTATGTAGAGGACCTATAGAGTTCTATGTAGGGGACCTATAGAGTTCTATGTAGGGGACCTATAGAGTTCTATGTAGAGGACCGTACAGAGTTCTATGTAGAGGACCTATAGAGTTCTATGTAGGGGACCTATAGAGTTCTATGTAGAGGACCGTACAGAGTTCTATGTAGAGGACCGTACAGAGTTCTATGTAGCGGACCGTACAGAGTTCTATGTAGAGGACCGTACAGAGTTCTATGTAGAGGACCGTACAGAGTTCTATGTAGAGGACCGTATAGAGTTCTATGTAGAGGACCGTATAGAGTTCTATGTAGAGGACTATGTAGTTTTATTAAAGATTAAAAGTGAAATACATTGAGTCAACTAGACTCAAAGAGTAGAATTATTAACAGACACTACATGACAACATAGTGAACTCACTATATAGCGAGTGATGTCGGACACAGCCAAACTCATCAATACCTTTATCTGGTTAGTTCAGATGAGACGTGCACGATTGGTATTTAAATCCTTGGTATTTAAATGGAAATATGTTTTTTTTTGTTACAGTTAGTGTCTTTATCCAGTACAGATTTCAGGCTCCAGAGATGACTTAGTAAAGCAGTTGGACCTACATGCTGAGAGCAGGGTTTGGCTCCAGGAGGGAAGGCGAAGGGCAGATGTAATGTCCGATGAGGAGGAAGCATCCTCTTCCTCTTCAGTACAGTGTTGAGCCAGTGGGCAGTGACACAGCGCTTCCCCTCTCTAAGTGCCTGGCAGAGACATCAGACATCAACAACAGTGATGAAGACACAATGATCTTGGCAAAAATGAATTAAACCTCCAGGAGCGCTTTTCCTAAAGCTATGCATTCAACTTCACACACTACCTTTCTCCGCTCAGCTTAAAGGATGTCGACGGCAGTACAATTTCACGTTTCCATCCTTGCATTTCTCTCTGAATTGACTATGTCAGAGCTTTAGAGGAACACTTGAACGCAGCATGAGTTCACGTGCTGGGATGGGGAAAGAGAGTTATCTCACTGTGACGGTCCGCTATGTGGAGATGAAGAGCAGTACGTCCCCTGTATGAAAGTCATGTATAGACTACTACAGGTATTTTTATTTAAAACAGTAACTTTATGTTTTAAATATGTACATATTTCAAATATCTACATTTACTTTTGAAATTGTTTTACCCGTTTAATCGTATACCAGTCGTCAAGGATAAGAAGAACTTTTGCATTTGAAAGTGGTACCTTTTTTATACATATTTATTTTGCATTATACAACACACTTCAATATGTCTGAACATAAAAAAAAATCTTAGCTTAGAAGCAAAATAAAGAAATCCTTTTTAAATACATAAATAGCAATTTTTTTTCTCCTCACGCACAAAATGTGTACCCAACCGAAACCATAGCTCAAGAAGCGAGGTACGTATTGAACCGTGGGCCAACTGGATTGTTGCAACCCTACTAACCACCAGATACATGAGTATTGATCTGAGTCATCATATCGGACTTCAGAGAGACCACCGATCACACTGATTAGGAAGAATACCAGCTAATCAGTAAATGTCTCCCTGTGATAGACTGGTTACCTGTCTGTCTCTACATGTCTCCCTGTGATAGACTGGTTACCTGTCTGTCTCTACATGTCAGCCCTGTGATAGACTGGTTACCTGTCTGTCTCTACATGCCTCCCTGTGATAGACTGGTTACCTGTCTGTCTCTACATGTCAGCCCTGTGATAGACTGCTTACCTGTCTGTCTCTACATGTCTCCCTGTGATAGACTGGTTAACTGTCTGTCTCTACATGTCTCCCTGTGATAGACTGGTTACCTGTCTGTCTCTACATGTCTCCCTGTGATAGACTGGTTACCTGTCTGTCTCTACATGTCAGCCCTGTGATAGACTGGTTACCTGTCTGTCTCTACATGTCTCCCTGTGATAGACTGGTTACCTGTCTGTCTCTACATGTCTCCCTGTGATAGACTGGTTACCTGTCTGTCTCTACATGTCTCCCTGTGATAGACTGGTTACCTGTCTGTCTCTACATGTCTCCCTGTGATAGACTGGTTACCTGTCTGTCTCTACATGTCTCCCTGTGATAGACTGGTTACCTGTCTGTCTCTACATGTCTCCCTGTGATAGACTGGTTACCTGTCTGTCTCTACATGTCAGCCCTGTGATAGACTGGTTACCTGTCTGTCTCTACATGTCTCCCTGTGATAGACTGGTTACCTGTCTGTCTCTACATGTCTCGCTGTGATAGACTGGTTACCTGTCTGTCTCTACATGTCAGCCCTGTGATAGACTGGTTACCTGTCTGTCTCTACATGTCTCCCTGTGATAGACTGGTTACCTGTCTGTCTCTACATGTCTCCCTGTGATAGACTGGTTACCTGTCTGTCTCTACATGTCTCCCTGTGATAGACTGGTTACCTGTCTGTCTCTACATGTCAGTCCTGTGATAGACTGGTTACCTGTCTGTCTCTACATGTCTCCCTGTGATGGACTGGTTACCTGTTGCCACCAACCCACCCTTAACAGAATAAGTGGTTCCAGATAATAGATTTTTTCCCTCTAGTGAGGTTTATTGTGACCGTTATTCACCAAAGCAAATTCCTTGTATGTGAACAGCTACTTGGCAATGAATCTCTGTGGTTTTGCATGTTTTAAAGAGTTGCTTAAAGGAGTTGTGTATGTTCTGATAGCACACATTCTTACCTGTACATACATGTTGCTGACTTGACTCTCACACAGCAGGTGTGTGCAGCGGCTGGTCAGGGTGGAGTCAACAGCTCCTCCACATGCCTGAATGACCTGAGGGAGGGGTTAAGTCAACACATGTTTCTCCATCTTTGCTGCTCAGCATCCACATATCACTCACATATGTTTCATCATTAATATAATGACTCGTAACATTAGCTGCTGGTCATGTACCTAAAAGGAAAGGATCATTATCTTCTGAGTAACTGTCTTACCCTCTTCCATGTGGCCAGGAGTTGTTTGTCAGCCATCTGCTCCGGATAGTCAGCGATAGCAAACACGCAGCCTAGCAGGAAGCCGTCCTGTGGAACTGAGAATCAGAACAGAAAGAAGGTACACAAGTTAATCAGCACATTCTAGAAGACCCATGCCCTGACCTTTAATGGACTTTTACACCGAAGTACCCAAAGTAGAAAGGAAGGTTCAATAATTGTTAGGGCTGGGTTTAACAAAAATAAATAGAAAATCAGAGTCATATCAATCTTGATTTGAAAGATCAAATATTGATTCATAAAATGATGAGATCAATCTTGGAATATGTGCGATTTCCTGTATCCTCTGCATTAGTCTTGCGTGAGGGGGGAAGTGTCCTGGTGAGAGACAGCGAACCAAATCATGACAGAAGCTGCTCACTGAAGGCGGATGTCTGGCAGCATTCTGATTTAAAACGTCTGAGGACGAGGAGAGCCGGACAAAAGACGTCATAGTCAAGATGTGCAAACTCAAAAGAAAACCACACATCTCTGAAACCATTTAACCAGACATCACTCAGATTGGTAGACTACCAGACTACCTTCATCATGCATGTGTCGCATAAGGTCGCATTTTAAAAGCATAGCATACAAAAACAAATGAAATAAAATTCACCTGTCCTTTTTTATGCAGGGAGACCTCATGGCTTGTGATTATTTTAAAGTCCCAGTCGGCAAGTCCGGCAGATTGAGGGCACTCTGTCAGATTTTGAATGGTTACAACTCTCACGCTCCTCCCCCACGACCACCGAGCTCCTCCCCCCACGACCACCAAGCTCCTCCTGGACTTTGAAATCCCTTAGATCACACCACCTTTGAAACGCGGGTCCGATGTTGACTCTGGTTTTATCACGGGCACCGTCACCATCTTTCTTTTTCCCTTCTTTTCCACCGGTGTTTTCTTTTCCTTGGTTGTTTTGGACCTCCTCGTTTCGGTTTTTAACGAGGAATTGGAAGCTTGTTGCTACTTCCCTCCACCTCCCCCCTGTGATAGTGGTACAACCCGAGGGGGGAGGGGCTCTGTGTGTGCACGAACACAGCCCTGCGTGCTGATTGGACAGGATGATCCTAGGGGTATTCCATCAAACTCGCTAAGTGCAAAGCTGGGCTAATTTCGATCAGCCTCGCTACCTTTAGCGAGAGTTGCGTTCCATCAACGTGACTTGAGGGACTCTCCGCTAAGTAACCATGGGAATTTATCCAACCAAACTAGCCTGCTCCGGGGCAGGCTAAACATCAGGCTTACTTTAGCGGGGGTTTCAGAGAAGGCCGTCTGTCGGAAACAACTGTACCAGCAGAAGGTTCCGCCAAGCCTAGTCCTCGTGATTTCGTCACGTGAAAGACCAAAAATGACCAGAATTACATATATGAAGTACAAGACAGACTATATTTTCATCAAGCATCGAAGAATACATGCTTGCAATTAAAATAATATGAATAAATCGTTTATTTAGTTCAACACTGACTGGCCATATCAGAATTTAAAGCCCCCAGTTGGGTGAGTGGTGATGCTCCTGCCCTCCCATGTGGGCATCGCAGGTTCGCATCCTGACGAGGATATCTCATGTGTGTGTTTTTTTTTGCTTGTATAATTGTCTTTAGATCAGAGAATTAGACCAACATTTTACCTTAACTGTGATAAATATGTCATACAATTTCCCCAGAACCCAAATTTAACTTGCAAAAACATGATAGGCATAAAGATATTATTAATAGCATGTTTTAGATCCCAATGACAAAGGCATGGCTGCATACAATTGTCAGCCACATAAATTCCTTTCAGGTGAGTTCATTAATAGGTTCATTGAATTGTTGAGATAAATGTGTTGGTCAATGTAGATGCATTTACTAGGCCTATCTAAAAAAAAGAGAGAGAGAGAGAGTTCCGGCCAAAGAATGAAGTTTCACAAACTTCCATAGACGGGAATTGAATTGGCCGCATGTAAAGCCGGCGCATTACCTCTACACTATCCTCACTAATCCTCACCTTGGAGAAACCGTGGTCAGTATTATATTATAACATGTTACTCTTAACGGTACTTCCGTATTTAATCGCTCGGCAATTCTTGCCCAAGCAGCCTCGTGATTTTTATTTATCACTACAGTATTCCCTTTTTTGGTTATGATGGGTTTGTACTCCTCGTACAGTTCCATCAATCATTTTTGCTCTGGTGTTTTCTGCCATTTTCTCGATGATTCGACATTCACGGTTCTGGTCTGGCTTCATATCCCGTGAATGGCGTAACACACGACAACGTTAACCCTGGCTTGAATTAGCCTCAACAAGGCGCGGCTGAAATGCGTTAATGGAACGGGTTTAGCCGAAGTTGGCGTTAGTTCTAACCAGGCTTAACCAGGTAAGCGCCGCTTTAATTAGCGAGTTTGGTGGAATACCCCTCCGGGCTCTGTCGATCTTTGCAAAACAAACAACAGGCTCTACGTTCACATAGAGGCACTTTTTTTCTTCTTCTAAGACCGGATGACCCCCCCCCCCCCCCCCATGAAAAAGGATGTTCACTAAAAAAATCATTTTTTTTACATTTTCAGATGATTACTGTCATAATATCTGAGAGCTGCATCCTCTCTCTTCCTGGTGAGCTGTGACATCACTTTACAGCCCCGCTGATGAGCATCCTCACCATAACA
The DNA here is from genome assembly GCA_029853015.1 of Chelidonichthys spinosus. Taxonomy (NCBI): domain Eukaryota; kingdom Metazoa; phylum Chordata; class Actinopteri; order Perciformes; family Triglidae; genus Chelidonichthys; species Chelidonichthys spinosus. The sequence continues at coordinate 2,857,903 of CM056827.1, read as the reverse complement.
ATAACTAACAACAATCATCAATTTCTTTTGTACTAGTCACATGACCCCTGGAAACAGTTCCATGTCTGTTCTTATTGGTGGTCAGACTCGTATTAACATTTCACTTTGGAGCAATGTGTTGATCTTAAATATATCAAAGAGTACGGCCTGGACGGCCTGTAATCCCCCCACACTAACGCCTGGTTCACACCGGCCGCGGAAGCACCGCGAATAGGTGCGTAGCGGAGCCCGCTTCCATTCGGCGCCCCTGTTTAGCGATAGTGTCGTTCACACCAGACGCGGAGCGCCGCGAATAGGCGCGGCCCTCCCGCGCCGTGAATCGATCGTTTCGGCGTCTGCTCTATTTTTTGCGCGTGCCGCGAGTGAACGCGTCAATTCTGGCAGGAAATCACACAACGAAACACGAGACAATCCGGTCAATTTCCAAAATAAAAGCACTTTTCAAAATAAAATACCGCGACAAATGCAATTATATTTGTGTATCTAAACTCGCACTGGGAAACAGGAAGTGACAATACATTTAATAAATGTGAAGAGTAGATTAACAAATATGTGTGTTTCAACGGTTCTCTCTCTCTCTCTGAACGGATAAATACAAGAAGTGTTCAAACATCTTGGTTACAGAAACATGGCGTATTCATTTTATGGGGTTATTTACTCCATAATGAAAAAAATAGCTCTGAACAACAGCTGAGCAGAAGCGCTTGTGGACCGTCGCGGAGAAATACGTGTCTGGTGTGAACAGGGGGACAGCGGACTGCGCACGATTTTCGTCAGTGCGCCGCGCCGCAGTGCTTCCGCGGCCGGTGTGAACCCGGCGTAATTCGGGGTGAACTCACTTTCTTGTCCCGGCTCGTGTCCAAACAGCTGGGAGATGTGAGGAGGCTGTTGCAGCTGAGGATGTAGTGTCGTCGTCTGCTGCTGCTGCTGATGATGTTGCTGCTGCTGCTGCTGCAGGACCTGCTGGTTCTGATGCTGCAGAACCTGCTGTTGCTGGTTCTGCAGGTGCTGCTGCTGCTGCTGCATCTGCTGCATGTGTTGTTGCTGCTGTAGAAAATGCTGCTGCTGCTGTTGTAGATGCTGCTGGTGTAACTGTTGTTGATTCTGCTGCTGTTGTTGTTGTTGTTGTTGTTGCTGCTGTTGTTGTTGCTGCTGCTGTAACATCTGCATGCGTTGCTGCTGTTGAAACTGCTGGAGCTGTTGTTGCAGTGCCTGTTGCTGCTGCAGCTGCTGTAAACCAGGCCGCAGGAGCTGCTGGGGGCGTAGCTGTTGCTGGGAGAATGCATGCTGCTGCTGTTGTTGTTGCTGCTGCTGCTGTTGTTGGTGCTGCTGCTGTTGTTGTTGTTGTTGCTGCTGCTGCTGCTGCTGTTGTTGCTGTTGTTGTTGCTGCTGCGAAAACATCTGCTGTTGGTGCATTTGCTGCTGTTGCTGCAGAAACTGTTGCTGCTGTTGTGGCAACTGTGCAAAACCTTGCTGTTGTGCAACCTGTGACTGTTGTTGTTGTTGTTGCTGCTGCTGCTGCTGCTGTTGTTGTTGTTGTTGTTGTTGTTGGTGATGTAGCTGCATCATCTGATGCTGCTGCTGAAGGTGCATCATGGGATGCTGCGGTTGCTGTGGTAACTGTTGGTGTTGTTGTTGGGCAGCCTGGTGTGACTGTTGCTGTTGCAGTATCTGTTGCTGCTGCTCTGCTGTGAGGGGCTGGCCGGCCAGTTTGGACTGATTGAACAGGAGAGGGTTGGTACTGTTCGGAGCCGGAGCATGGCCCTGATTGGTCAGCTGCTCCAACGGCTTCGTCTGATTTGCTGTCAGATTCTGGATGATCTGCATCAAAGAAGAACAAGGAAAATGATGTGTGACGTAGAGTAAGCACCGTAGATATCAGTGTGGTCATCTTGGAGTCATCGCCAGTCCATATTCAGTAATATTTTAATTATATTAGACATGAAATATGGCGATGCTTTTCCTCAAGTAGAAGTTAGGAGAACCTCAGAGCACTGCTGTTCTAAATGTGAAGAGAAACATGACGATGTCTTACATGTGCTACGTTGGCAGGTCGGTTGGCTGGCTGCATGTCAGAGTTGTTGGTGATGTTGCGGAGGGTTCGAGCAGCCGGGCTCCACCCGGGGATGCCCTCTGGAACTGATACACCTATGGAGCACAAATTGACCCTTTGTTAAGTTCCGCCCCTCAAATGCAACGGGTCAGTCATAGCCTCGCATCAGCCAGCTCTGACCAGGGTCTGACAACCATCAAGCTGTGCTTCATAGACTCTCATGTAATCGTATCAGATTTTCTTCCATTTTCAGCTTGTTTAGTGTATTCGGAGCCGGCCTTGTTAACGTTAAACACTGGAGACGTTAGCAGGAGATATACGTTTATAAAACATTACGTTTCTACCAAACATGAACAGAGGAGCTAATGTCAAAGGATCAACACAAACAAAATATGATGTAGGTATACACATGCAGTTAATAAAATACAGAATAACTTCTAAAATACAACTTTGTAAACAGCAGCATCTTCTACACTGTTATCTAGAACGTTGGGCTTTAACTTCCATCTTATTTTTAAGCTTTTGTCTGAATTTCACAGTTTGACATTCTGATATATCCTTCAAAAGTATGTATTGGAGACTTCTGTCTGCATGTCTCTGAACTCTCACTCAGTCGGTGCAGTTACACCGTCATTGCAAACTCATGTTTACGGAGATAAGAAATCAAGTGAGAAGTAGTCATTTTCTCATACAATTCTATACAATCACAGTGATGGCCAGTAGAGAGACTGCAACTTTAAGGCACTTCAGCTACAGAACGACTCACAACCAGTGGGGATTCCCAGAAACATTACTGATTACACTGAAATAACCACAGATGAAAAAGTATCATACTACTGCTGTTAATAATGGAAACTACTAACAAAACAGGCAGACTGTGATGTCAGCACCAGGCTGACCCTCAACGACCCGGTGATTGCATCGGGATCTATCCAGTTGTTGATATGGTGATTTAACTATGGAGAAGATCACTGGGAAATAGCAAAAGCTGGTTTATTTTGGTTTATTTCAAAAATAGGAAATGGATGTCATTTCCACTGTAGCACAACAACACAGCAGACATCCGCCACACAATGTGACCTAACTCAAACCTGAGACCGGACCCAGACTGGATTTTCAGCCTTTCTTGAACCTGTCAGATGGTTGTTTTAGCGTAGTTCTAATGGTGACGTATGACTGTATGTAGGAGGAAGACATTCATGGACAGTCAGGCTGTTGGGGGAATCGAATAGTAATCTGTGATCTCGCCTATTATCACTTATCTTGACAGCTGTCACCCGTTTGTTCAACATATTTATTGGTAATGTTTTTGGAACGCCCTCTAGTGGACAGGAAGTAAACTAACCACATTGCCGATAATGGCATTGGCAACGTATAAGCCTGTGTAATGTAGTTAATATTAATAATAGGTTGAACATTGAATATTGAAATATAATTTGAATATTGAAAATAATATGGAATGAAATCCAAACCCTGAATACAGGATAAAGCGGTAGACGATGGATGGAAATTCAAATAGTATTGTCGAGGAAACGGTCCTGGCGTACTGACCTTGCTGCGTGGTGTGACTGATGGCAGCAGCAGCAGCAGAGCGAGCCTCTGCAGGCATGGCTCCTCCACTGCCAGGGACAGGAGGCACAGTGGCACACAGGTTAATCAGCCCACTGCTGGTGGAGGAGGACACTGGGTCCTTGGTGCCGGGCGGCCCAGCTCGCCGCCTGGCCGTGCCGGTCGGAACAGGGGGAGTTGGCGGTACAACTTCAGCCGGCGTCCAGTTGAGGTTGGTGCCCTCCTTCTCTGTGGAGGAGTCGTCATCAGAATCGTCGAACATGCGCTCGCTGCGGCGCTCGGGTTTGCGGGGAGAGGTCGGGGAGACGGAATTCAGTTTTTTGGGTCCTGGTCGTCTGCGAGGGCTGGACTCCTCGCCAGAAGAGCCGCCACTGGACAGCCGGGATCGCCGGGGGCTGTAGCTTCCATCTGAATGGGAGTGCTGGTCGTATGAATCGGCTTCACTCTCCTCCTCTTCCTCAGGCTCCACGTATGTCAGTCTGGGGTGATACAGCACCTCATCCTTTCTGCTTTTGCCTACAAAAGGTAGACAAAAGTGACTGGTTCATATCCGACCACAGTGCGCGTGGTCGGATATGAACGGAGGAGGTTCATACATGTCTTTTATAATGTCTAATGGAGAAACGACGATAGCTTGATACTAAAAACAGATGACATACTGTACATATTCATAAAACTTAATAGCAAGCAGCTTCTTTTTAGGTTTACGTTGTGCTTATAATGTCGACTAAATTGATCAAAGACACAATGTACATTAAAGGGCCAGTATGTAGCTTTTAGGGGGGTCTATTGGCAGAAATGCAATATAAAATGAATAAGTAGGATTTCTTCAGTGTGTGGTCATCTGAAGGTAAGAGTCGTCGTGTTTTCATCATGAGCCCTTTATGTCTATTTACAATACATTGAATTTATCACTTGACTTGGAGCTGATGAGAGATTAGCAGATTCATCGACATAAATGTTCATTGAATTCTTCATACCAGCCATTTCTCAAGCAGGTGTCAAATATTCTCTGGTTGCAGCGTTTTCAGCTTCAGCAGATGTTTTTTTGACATGAGGGTTAGTAAACTGATCATATTCAATGCTGGGACGAAACAAATCTTCTGAATACATAACCTTTGACAGCAGAGAATTATAACAGGCATTTTTTCACTATTCTCTAATTCATAAACCAAACAATTCATCAATTAATTGAGACTATAATTTGAAGATTAGTATTAAAGTAAGCCCTAGTACAGCAACACAAAACACAAATCCTAAATCATATGAAAATGAAAACAGCAGCACTTATTAATTACCTTTAACAGAATCTGTTATCCAGTCTGGGGTGACGATCTTGATGCCCGGATGTTTCAAGGCACACTCAAACTTGGCCTGGAGGGCAAAGAAATACAACCAAAGAACACACTCTATAGTGAAACTTACCCATAATGATGAGTATCTTTCATGAACTTATTGCACGAAGCAAATCTGTTTTCATATCACATGGGTTTGGTTGAAGACAACCGTAGTAGTAACATGCACACATGAAGCACAGAACAACTGACCCCCTTTGGCTCCTTCACTACTAAGTGGGTGACCTTCTTGTTGAGGTTTAGTTGACATTCTCCTCCATAAAAGGTTATGTAAGCCCACAAAGCATGGAGATCGTCTGGTAGCTGTGTACACAAACACACACAAACACACAATGAGCTCACAAAAAGCTCGATGTTCACGTCCCTGCCATATTGTTTACATATATAACAATATCAGGCCTCCATTCATCTTCCTTCCTCCCCCAGCTCTTGATTTTACAAACGGCACCGTGTTTCATAAATTACTTTACATTATGGTGCAACTCCAAAATATATTGAAGAAAAGAGCTTTCTCTTCACATGAACTGCAACAGTAAGTATTTTTAGCAGTAGTGATATTTCAATAAACTAATGTTAACATACAGTGATGGAAGAAGAACTCAGATCTCCACTCATGGAAAAGTAGTAAAAGCAATAAAATGTACTTAGAGAACCAAAAGGAAAAGCATTTATTATGCTAAATAATACAGTATATCTGTGTATTAATGTATTTATTACTTCAATGTTGCAGCTGGCAAATGTGGAAGTCTACTTTATATACTGCTGGGTAGTTAAATCTATAACTATACACAATTTATGATTATATTTAGTTTTAATAATGTGAATCTGCAAAGTTAGATTGTCAGATAAATGTAGTTCAGTAAGAAGGACCAAACTACCCTATGAGATGAGTAGAAGTATATACTATCATAATAACAAAAATGTAACTCAACATTACTTAAATCCAGTAATAGTATACATGCATTCTGTTAACATTCCACCACTGTTAACAGATATACATTTAATAATTCTTTGTCAAACTCTAGTCAATAAACGTCATAGCAGTTGTGAAATATTCTGTTTCTAGTCAATACAATAATAATAATTACTAAAAACTACTAACTAATATTCTAACACAAAAATGCATTATTAATCTGGAAACTGAAGACCTTTTTGTGGTACATTCTTCATAGCTCTACAATAAACAAATTAGAGCTTGTTTATTTTGTTCCCCAGAAGGAGGATCACCCTGGACCCCCTACAGAGGTAGTACCACCTCTGCCATCGGGGTTTGAATGTGTGCGAAGAGGTGAATGTATTGCTCATTCAGTTGTTTTATTATTGTTAATTGTATAAGAATTATTATTCAACTGGCCTTGCCTGTCTGCTTATATATCTCTCAAAAGCCCATACACATTTACATATAGAGAAGTGAGAATATTTAAAACCACACTTACCCTGGGAAGACAAGCTGTCACACCAAAGAAGATCTGTCCTGATTCTGGGGAGAATCCAGTAACTCTGTGGTGTTTATGATTATGGACAAAACACAGGGAAACCATTCTCTTCTTACTGTGGCATTTTGATGAATTCTACACGTTCTATATATATATATATATATATATATATATATATATATATATATATATATATATATATATATATATATATACATATACTATATATATATACACACTATACTGGACCAATGGCTCCCTTAGAGATCACATAGACACACTCATGGAGTTCTAATCATTAACATTCTGCTGCCATCACTATTGTTCTATTTTTCAACATGTTTAATGACAGCGATTGGAGGACTGTTGGATGATGGTGGAAGGATACGGTAACAGGTCCCCACATCGGACTGAGAGGATCACCCAGGACGGCTGGAAAACACGAGGAGAAAGATGCGTTACTGCTTGATGTTTCTTCACTCTCTCAGTTAAACTGGATCAAAGTGGCTCGAACTCACTGCTAGTTTGACCGAGGTTAAAAGTTAACATTAAGGAAAGAAATTGTTTTCGTTTTTAAAAAGATGCTTGTTCGTTATCTCTGTGTCCAGTCTCTATGCTAGCAGGAGCTAAGCTAACCCAAAATCAAAAGGAAGAAATGGTTCTTTGGAACGGCCTTGAGGTGGCTTTGAAACTCAGTGTAAACATAACAACATGTGAACGCAGTTACAGTTATTATGTATTATGTTTTGTTCTTGTTTTTTCTCTTTCTTTTGTTATTATTTTGTGTTGTATATATAGCTCATATTCAGATTTGGATAATGAGCATTTCACACAGACATAGAGCTATATGTAAATTATTAGGGTTGTAAACGATAAACCGATGCGACCGGATATTCGGTTCAACAAGTGAGAGATACGGCTGCATCGGTAGCAGCCTCCTCAATCGATACGAATTATCAATGAATTCCTAGATGAATCGGTTACAGAGTCATGGATCGGGTATCGCGAGACTTTGAAGCGGTCGGCGGCATCATATCTATGGGCGGCATTACACCAGCGTCTCTAAAACAACACGAGAGTTGAGGCTGCCGGCGAAACGCCGTAGCTGGCTAGCTGGCTTCTGTATTTTATAAAATATCTCCAACAAATATTAACCGTAGAATCGAATCGTATCGTTCTTACACTGTTGGAATCGAACTGTAATAAAAGGATATCGTTTTTTAATTGAATTGTAACCTGTGTATCTAGATGCATATCGAACATGTCGAATTTTATTCCATGTAAATATTATACTTTATTGGAGGAAAATAAAGATCAAATCAAACCCTTACCTTGACAACAGGCAGGTCAAAAACCTCTCTCGACTCGCCCACCTCAGGGTTGTCCCCGTCCTCTGCAATGATGTGAGTGGCCAAAGCATTGTAGGATACCTCCTTCCCTTTTCCCGCCTTCAGCAACTGCACCACCTGGAACATCAGACAAAATCTACTTCAGTCCAGACCGTCTCAAACGCATGCCTCTGTCAAACAGCCTTCTGTAGGAAAGGCCTACTCCCGCCCCTTCTGGTGGTCACCATCGGACCTTATTTTGGAAACAATATCAAGTCAAAAGAGAGACAAATATGGTTTTGATCCAGTTTGAATCATACCATGAATAACACAGCTGATGTTAGTCAATTTCAAAGATGATTGTTCAAGTCTCAGTGTGTCGTAGGTTTGACGTCCTATCATTCAGTTCGGTGTGAAACAGCTCAGTGAACTACATCTCTGATCAACAATGTACAAACACGGCCGCTAACTCATCTCACTAGCTAGCTAACTTAGCTAAGTCACTAATGCAACGTTATCTTTGCACTGATGTGTTTTACCCAGCGACTCGTTTTCTCAGCAGGAAGAGAGACCTGTTAGTGTGGAAACTCTTTACTAGTATGGATTTACACTGTCTGATCCTTTAATATCTAATTACTAGTTACACCACAAAATATGGAAAATTTACTTTTAAATCGACAAACATACAGTATGTGTGATTCATGGAACAATTAAAACGGATCAAATGATGTGTCTCTTGCCATTGACTTCCCTACATATGTATTCCAATATAAGGTCTGGTGGGGGTCTACTGGAGGGGTGGGACAGAGTTGATGTGCTGGCGGTCATAGAGCCGACACTTTTAAATCCCATGATGCAGGCCTTCTACCGGAAATGCCACACTGTGTGAAAAAGCCGTGTTAACACTGGCTAAAGCTCATAGAACTTAAAAAGCAAGAACGTTATGAAGAATACTTGAATCACTTCTGCTTTGATAGCAATGCAGCATAACGCGCAGCTTTGTCTGAGATGGAGCAACTGCACACACAGCTCATATTTTGAATTTAACTCACAAGTGATGGACTATGATCATTATAGAAGACTTTGAATGAGACTGCTGCTAGAAAAATAGTTTGAGGAGTTTCTACAGGAGGTTTTGACGTTTTGCTCCAGACAAAAAGGCAGAGATACGACCCTGTGTGGTCTTCCACTTACACACAACATTACCACATGCTGCAGCGGTGATTAATACGGACGAAGACAAGACATCAATAGTTCACAGTCACAGAATCCCGACGGACTTTTTGGTGATCATTTAGTTGTGACTATATGTCTATCCAACATGAACATCCAAGAAAACATTAATAGATATCAAAGTGTGCAGCGTTTAACTATGAGCCCCTGATACTGATCACATACATCTCTGCTGAAAGTTTCACACATTCTGACATTGTGTTCAGTTTAACAAGGCACGCATGGAAACTCACCTCAGCAAAAAGACACCAGATACGAGAAACATTGCCATCTTAGAACAAGTAAGTGTTAGGACTGAAAAGCCGGAGACTTGTGAGGGATTTCCACCAGTCAGTCAAGTGCAATAGATTCAAAATGTTACTCTCCATATATTACACAACCAGAAAACGATGCGATGCATGTACATTTGAACACGCACAATTCAAATAAGATAACATTTACTGCAATGTTATGTTCTCAGGTTGTTTTCGGTTGAGCATGAACCCGGTAGGATGATGTATCACATTCCATGTATTGTTAACCTCACATTACCAGCCCATACATGCTCTCGGCTGTATATAAACACGGTAAAAATACATTTAAAAAAGGTGCGACTAGGAGTCACTATCTGGCAGGAAGTACAGCCCCGTGCCACAGGTCTCCAGCACAAACGAGGGAATTGGCAATGATGCATGCGCAGTGAGGGGCGCACAATTGAGCACGATGTGAGAGTCACAGGTTGATGCAGAAATAACACTGTGCATAATCCTGTCCGGTGCTCCACTTCCCGTCACCACGGCGCGGTTTCACTACTGAGGGCGTCGAGCGGTCATGGTTTAGGGAAAAAGCAAGCTAGCAGACGCCATCGCTAGCAAATCCCTTTACATTCATACCGCAGGCAACAAGCTAGCAGCTAACCATCAGTGCAACTACAAAACTCACAGCTAATGCTAAGAGGCTGCATTAAAAGTGTAACGTTAGTCGTACAGCTAGCTTCAACACAGTGAAGTCGACGCTCATGAACACAGCCTCACACAAACAATACATTATGGAGGGATCGCCGCGATACTTTGATGTTAGCCAAAGAGGAAGCTCGCTGTGTAGCATGTCAGTTAGCTGGCTAGCTTTTCCTGCAGCACTTCCATTTAGATTGAATGGTGCTAGCAACTTAGCCTGTTACCAACCTAGCTACAAGAAGCTAACGTCCAGTGCCTCACCTTTTGGTCAATGTCCCCCACCACGTAGAATTTGACATCTTTGAATAGTTCGTCGGAAACCTTGCTTTCCTCTTCAGACATGTTTGCCCACTAATAACACAGCGGTATACATTGAAAACCCAGCCGATAACAGCAACAGTAATGTGTCTGTATTACAGCAGCTGGCTTGGAACGTACAGTACAGCGGAGACACTCTAGCGCCAAATCACCGAGCGCGCCTTGGACCACATCATTCTGAAATACGTAGGGGGGGTCTGTGATATGTTGTATTAGTACTAGTTGTATATTCATTTCATTCGGCCCTTTAAAATACTCTAATACATTGTATCGCACAACATTAATCTGTGTGGTGATTAATTGACCCAACTACTAATATAACAAGTGAGAAATCCATAAATATGTTTTCCTAATGGACATGAAATCCCCCTATCATATGAAAGTTGACGTTTTGATCCAAACGTGTGGAATAACTCAGTGTGGGAAACCGGGCAGTCGTAGCTTTAAGAGCCGGTTGTTTGATTCGGTCTCCGGTTCTCCGCGTAGGAGAGGGAGGGGTTGTTTGTCCCTTCTGTTGTTTTTCATTTTGCTATACAAATAAAGTTTACTTAATTTCACTTGACTATGCGTTAAAATGTCACATCCACCACTTATTTGACACTAGGATTAATTCGGGGGCTTAGCCTCCAGGAAGCATACAAAATATTTGCGCTTGCATGTTTTTAGTACTGTAACGAACGACACAACAACCAGTGAAGAAGTCCAGCTAGTAAACAAGTATAACAAGTTAAAAGCAACAGACATCGTCTTCTTCCATTCTCCTCTGTTGAACAAGAGTTACTGTCATGGTAACATTTAGACATATTAAAGCTGCATGCTTAGACCCTGATTATGTAAATGTCTCTTAAAGTGATACCATCTAATTCCTCTCTCTCAATATGACAATCACAAAAGATGACAACATGAATATGAATTTTACCCAAATAACTATATTTTGTATGTATTTATTCTGTTTTTATTCCAGCAAAATAAGGATTCAGTGTAAAAAAAAAAGACAGATAAACTTTACAGAAATGTTTCTTTCTAAAGTATATTCTTTCTACAGACTATGATACTATAATCATAAAACTCTATGTATATCCTTTCATCAGTGTGAGATCATTCTGAAAATAAAGACTGAAAAAAAATCACAATAAATAATAAATAAATAATTAAGAAGCAAGATGATTTGGGAAGGTTTGGGAACAATTTAGGGTAGCTCCCCCTAAAACAGACTTAACAATGTCACTGCTGTACACTAAAACCTGGAATATGGAATAAAACTGGCTCCTGATCTCATCTGCCCATCAACATTCTTACCTCCATGGCAGCTGACTCACGTACAATCATTTGTTTTCTATTATTTTCTAAATTCTCTACATCCCACCTTAGTACGATGTGTAGGGGCATAGGGCAACGTTTGCAGCGTCGAAACATTACCTTTCTTTTGATCGAAATAGCCTGTGAGCTAGCTGCTAACCAATGTGTAGCCCACTCTCTCGCGTTTGACCATCGGATTCCTCAGACATAGGATGTGCCTGCTATTTACTTTTTTGACCTGTGTATTTGCAGGCTTTTGTAAGTGTTATTGTGTAGGTTGATACTTTGTGTTGAAGCAAGACCAGAATTTAATTCAACTCTAAACTGTATAAACTTTTCAGTGAAAGAGCCGAGCGAAATTTCTGAAATCACCTGGCTCGTCCAATTTGGATAAGCTCCTTGCGCTGCTCGCTGTTGTATCCACGGCTTTACCCACTTAGTGCACCTAATAACTGTTCTCTTTCTTTCTTTCTTACGACTGTCTTCTTCCAGAATAAGTGCGAGAGCTGACAAGGCCAGTGTCTCCGTATCAACATCATCCAACATTTTAGATTTTTCCGTTCAGAAAGTAATCACAACTACAGTCTACAACCTCACTCTGCCGACAACAGTGACTGGTGAGGACAGCGTGCTCTGTGTTATGGTCTAGAGAGCACCGGCTACTTCCAGTTTTCGTGTTTTTTGGCCCACAATACAGATTAGCGCCGCCTGTTGTTTTGGAGACATTACATCTCGCGCAAGCGCGGAACGTATGGCGTCGGCTGTGATGTGAACCGCCCATGTCGTTGTTCGAGTCGCCCATATTAAGTAGCCCGACTTCATTTACCGACGCGAGTCGGGCAGTTCTTCCGGTGTGGACTCGCCTTTAGTCTACGACGTTTCCACCCGGAACACAATACAGTTACCAGAGGTGGAAGTAATGAATTACAAGTAACTACTCATGTTACTGTAATTTTTTTTAATTTTTTGTGTACTTCAGTAATTGTAATTATACTTAAGGAAGTTTTAACAGGAACAAAGTGACCAAAACTGTACTTATTATTTTGTTTGATTTGCATTCTTTAAAAGTCACCAGAATGCATGAAACACTCTCGAGCCCCTTTTACGCTGACACACCTTTGTGGGATCACCATTGTCCCCACCGTTGTTTGTGTGAAAGGTCCAGAGACAGAATGGGGGGTCAGGGTGGTTCCTCCTCTGAGCAGCAATGAAGGTCGTGAAGGTGTCTCAGAGGATGAACAGAAGCTGACATTTTTACATGTTATGTCGGCGACCCGCCACCAGGGGGATTTAACAAGTTCAGAAGTTGATCCGAGGAAGATCAAAGCCAGTATTTGCCTGTGCACGCTACGATTATCATCAACATGTTGTATCTGATGCACAGCAACTTCTTTTGAAGAGTCGTGTAAATGTGCACGACAAGTGAAAGACACTCAACTCTGTCCACCTCCAGTTGTTTAGGTGTGCTAGGGGGTATCATATTCCTGACGCTTCTTTAATAAGTCACACCAGTGCTGAAGTCGATGTGTTACACAACAGCTCTCATGGTTCCTCCCATGGAGGGCTCTTTCTTTCTGTGATTAAGGTGGTATCTTCGGAAACTCCAAATGTTCTTGGGTAGGGACCCCCAGACCCCCGCTAGGGTCATGGAATCCTCCCTATGTTTGAGGTCTCAAAGTTGTCGAGTATGCAAGTTCCTTTGGTACAACTCCTGTTTACAAAAGCTGCATATTAAGAAAACACAACCTTATATGCACTGCAAGTAGCACCACACATCAACAAGATTGTTTCCAGGGGACACAAATCAGGTATACATGGGTGTTTCACGGCTGTTTGCTTAAGAAGGCTCCTAACTGAGTGAAATGACCTGGAGGTATTTAAAGGGCTGCCGTGATGAGGAAAAAAAGGCCAAGACACACCCCCTGGCTGCGGTCTAATGTCTTTTTCTCTTAGGAAGGTTCCTATTGGAACAAATGACCCTGAAGTTTCTACGTGTCAGTCCTGATAGGAGCTGGTGGAATCCTCTAAATGTTAAGAAAAATTGCTTCAATGCTTCAACACAGACCTTCCTTTTCCAAAGAAAAGGAGACAACGGCGACCCACAATTCCTTGCGACAGCTACATTTTTAGTGATGCACACCTCGGCCGTTCATACAGATGATATGCCTATTTGCATATTTAAATATGACTTTCATGCAGACATATAATAATTGGAATTCTGTTAATAAATGTGAGGACGGTGATAAAACAAATATTTCATTCATATTTATTTATTTCAGTCAAGTTACAAATTAGTTTAAAAAAATAAACTAAAATACCAAATACAATGAAATTTAAATTCAGCAAACTGTCAAAGATCCACATTCATTTATCATATGAACTCTTGTGACTGGAAGCCTAGATTCCTTTTTTGGAAATCATATTAGTGAGCTGTCCACATGTAAGAGAATCCTTTATTGTCCCACGCTGGGACATTTCCATGTTCCAGCAGTAAATGGGAGAGTTAGTTCAATAACAAGAAGCATCTGTTAAACAAGCAATAAAGGTTGATAATAAATAATTAACAGGTTAACACAGCAACATATTGATATTATCACTGTCATTGGGTGAAGGCAGGGTACACCCTGGACAGGTCGCCAGTCTATCACAGGGCCAACATGGAGAGACAGACAACCATTATGTTGTCAATATGACCTTTAATAATACTACTACTGCTAATATTATTACTGCTAATACTACTACTAATGTTAATATTACTACTACTACTACTACTACTACTACTACTACTACTACTACTCAACTACTGCTAATATAACTACTACTAATAATACTGCTGCTACTACTGCTAATTTAACTACTACTAATAATACTGCTGCTACTACTACTTCCCTCCTGGGAAAGCATAAAAGTTATCTTGAGGAAACTGTCTGTATAATGTCGAGGTTAAAGGTAAGGTATCATCACCATCATCACCATCATCACCATCACATCATCACCATCACATCACCACCATCATCACCATCACATCATCACCATCCATCATCACCATCACATCATCACCATCATCACCATCACATCATCACCATCACATCATCACCATCACATCATCACCATCACATCATCACCATCACATCATCACCACCATCACATCACCACCATCATCACCATCACATCATCACCATCATCACCATCACATCATCACAATCACCACCATCACATCACCACCATCATCACCATCATCACCATCACATCATCACCATCATCACCATCACATCATCACCATCACCACCATCACATCACCACCATCACATCACCACCATCATCATCACCATCACATCACCATCATCATCACCATCACATCATCACCATCATCACCATCACATCATCACCATCATCACCATCACATCATCACCATCATCACCATCATCACCATCACATCATCACCATCACATCATCACCATCATCACCATCACATCATCACCATCATCATCACCATCACCACCATCAAATCACCACCATCATCACCACCATCACATCATCACCATCATCACCCTCACATCACCATCACACCATCATCACCATCATCACATCATCACCATCACATCATCACCATCATCACCATCACATCACCATCATCACCATCATCACCATCACATCATCACCATCACATCATCACCATCATCACCATCACATCACCATCACATCACCATCACATCATCATCATCACCATCATCACTATCACATCATCACCATCATCATCATCACCATCACATCACCATCATCACCACCATCACATCATCACCATCACCACCATCACATCACCACCATCATCAATACCATAACAACACCATCATCACCACCATCACATCATCACCATCATCACCATCACATCACCATCACACCATCATCACTATCATCACCATCACACCATCATCACCATCAAATCATCACCATCATCACCATCACATCATCACCACCATCACATCACCACCATCACATCATCACCATCATATCATCACCATCACACCATCACCATCACCATCATCATCATCACATCATCACCATCACATCATCACCATCACATCATCACCATCACATCATCACCATTACCACCATCAAATCACAACCATAATCACAACCATCACATCATCACCATCATCACCATCATCACCATCACACCATCATCACCATCATCACCATCACATCATCACAATCACATCATCACCATCATCACCATCATCACCATCACACCATCATCATCACCATCACCATCATCACCACCATCAGCATCATCACCATCACATCATCACCATCACATCATCACCATCATCACCATCATCACTATCACATCATCACCATCATCATCACCATCATCACCATCACATCACCACCATGTTCACCATCACACCATCATCACCATCATCACCATCACATCATCATCATCACCACCATCACATCACCACCATCACATCATCACCATCATATCATCACCATCACACCATCAACATCACCATCATCATCATCACATCATCACCATCCCATCCCATCATCACCATCACATCACCATCATCACCACCACCATCACATCATCAACATCACATCACCATCATCACCATCATTACCATCATCACCATCACATCATCGCCATCACATCACCATCATCATCACCATCACATCATCACCATCATCACAATCATCACCATCATCACCATCACATCATCACCATCACATCATCACCATCATCACCATCACATCAGCACCATCATCACCATCATCACCATCACATCACCACCACCATCCGCAGCAGCCATTTCTCTTCCGACCAGTCCGACAGCTTCTGGCTTCCAACTGATGGATGTCGAATTATAAGATGTAATTTCTTCTACAATTTGTTCTTGTGGTAGTTAATTACTTCATTCATTAGTAGGTGTTGAGCCACCTGTCACACAGGTAGGTCTGTGTGCATGCACTCACACACACACACACACACACACACACACACTCTACACGGTGAATCATAGGTGTCGCTGCTAAAGAACCTTGACAAAGTGAGCAGAGCCAGTAATTGGAGGAACCTTCTGACAGCTACATTAACCATGTAGATGCTCGCCTCTTCACCTGGAGACATTACTTTCGTCACACTACCTGTCATCATGCACCACGTTGGTCTCGGTCCTTATTTCCGTCATCCGTCCAATCAAAGTGAGACAGTCATTGGATGAGCCGTTTGACAGCTACATTAAAGCTGCGGCTGATCACCCGGTCAACGTACACCTACTGGATTTAGATGTATGTCGTTAGGCCTGGATCTGACATGATGGAGCACACTGATTACCCATGTGGTGTTGTCTTTCACAGGCACAGGGTCTGTAAGTGGATAAGTGGATTCATTTTTACAAAATTATCACTTTATCTCTTTCACGTGAAAGAGTTTTGCTGATCTTTAGAAGATAAACATCAGCCCATCTGTATCCTTTTTCACATTATGTGTTTTGGATTTTTTGCACATTATTAATCAACAGAACAAACAGCATTCTTCCCATTCCCCAATAACACAAGATCCCCGGTAAAAAAAAAAGACACACTTAACTTTAAATTTAATTGCGTTAAATATAAATAAACAACTGTAAGTAAGGGGAATTTTAAAAGTAAATTAATCAGATAAAAATATCACCAATCAAAAAACTTCACATCACATGAATGGTGAAAATTAAATGTAAGTCAACTGTAAACTACCCAAATATGAAATAATGTTTTTTTTTAATGTTTGACTAAAATGAGCCAAAAAAAAAAAAAAAAATCAGGAGCTCATACTCCAGGAATGACAATGAATAGATGCTATCATTTTTGATTATTCGCATCACTCGCACGAGAGGAGGGGCTTACCTCCATGTAGATAGATTTCATTTGTCATGGCTGAAATCACCACCATCACTGCTTCGTACATTACACACTGGGTGAAAGCCGCTTATCTGCTTTAGTTTTGGAGAATAATGATCCCCATTGAGGGAGAACCACATTTCTAAAATTGTGAAGATTATTTGATTATTCATCTGATTCAGAGTTTTACCACTTGACATTCCTCCAATTTCTTTTCAAAATCATTGTCTAAAAGTTTCTTCAAGTGGCAGTCTGTACGATTTGAGATGCGTTGCTTCTAGCGGCCTCTTTGGTGGTATATGGAACTGCAGGCGACCTCATCTCCCTGCGGACGCGTTCAGACTGTACATGTCCGTTGACGGACCAGTTCCGGACGAGGGAAGGCGTGTCAGGTTCATGGGGGATTTGCCTTTGCGGACGCAGCCAGCAGCCACTGAAATCACTTCCCGCTAGCCGGCTTATTCAGGCTGCTTATGGCTTTTTTTTTTATTATAGCACAAAATGGATCCCATTCTAGCCAGAAGAGCGTTGCTACGTGTTTTAGTAATTCAGTCCCTATATGTATATAAACACAGGAACTGATCGTAAAGAATAGGCCTGTTCCCAACCGCAATGATTAACCTTTCCTCCATGTCATCAGCTTTCTACCTGTGCTTTCCCCGGTCGTAGCATTACAGAGGTTTTATTGGCCAGCGTCAGAGTAGTTTATTTGCATATATTTGCATGACGCAATCTGATTGGCTGACAGATATTGACAGATTTTTTTTTGCCGGCAAGCAATACAGCATAGCGGACCCGCAATTAATTTTGGCAAAATGTGACACAAGTCCATGCAAAGTCAATGAGGTCCGTCAACAGAAAGGTGTAGTGTGAACGCGACCTGAGTTGAGTGAATTGTGGGTCCACTCCATTGCATCGCTTGCGTCGCTCGCATCGGAGAAGTTGAGAAAAATTAAACTTTTCGGCCGCCGATGGATCCGTCAGCCAATCAGATCAATATCAGGGCTGGCTGCGTCTGCAAATGCAACTCCCCCATGAAGCAGACACACCATCCCTCGTCCGGCAACATGTGTGGTGTGAATGAGCCCTCACCCAACAGTGTCGACTGTCTCTCATCTGGGTGATGCCTTCAAATGCTCCACACTGAAAGGAGGTCCGTGGTCTTCTTTCTCTGCCTGTTGATCTTCCATTATGAGTCAGCAGTAATGAAATGTACCTGGTCAAACACTTTAGACTAGAGGGAGCCTGACTCAGCAGTTGGAAGTTACGGATTTCCCATTACAAGTAAACGCAGCATACTTCCATGAGTAGCTCCACGTGCAGACCAAACGCTGCTGACCGACGGAAAAAGATAAAACTCATTTAGAAGTTTGAATGCGGCCACAGACACAGAGATCCTATTTCTGGACAAAGCAGCCCAGAGTACAATCACTTTCATTAGTGGTCACATGATCAACCACCATTGTTTTATGTCACTCTTTGATAGGTAGGAACTTATAAGACAATTACATAGATGAACATGTTTTGGACTGCCGGTTTAAATATGCAGGCAAAGTTAACGCTGCAACCTACTATCGAAACAATGGCATGCTATGACACTGTTTAACAGAGGAATCAGCTGAATGAAACTTTCTCCCCAGGAGAAGAATAAAAAAAATCTTTACGCTTACATCTTGTTAGTATTAGA
>CM056827.1:2543810-2833810 GCA_029853015.1 Chelidonichthys spinosus | reverse complement strand
TTTTGATTGTCATCTTTGAAAGTATTAGCAAGCTCATGGTGAGAGAAACATCCCACATTCCAGGAAACCCAAGTAGAAGGTTTGATAGTACTTTCTTACCTTTTTATGCCTCGAGGCAGGGCTGGCCCAAGACAAAATCGAACTAAGCGGCTGCTTGGGGCCCCCAAAATGCACCAGAATACTGGAAATCACAACTACCAAATTCAGAATTTTCTGGGGGCCCAGACCCCCCTCCCCCATTTGCACCCACTTTTGCACAAATAGGGTGGGGGTGGGGTCTTTATGCATCTGTGCCGAGGGGGACAGTAGTTCATAATCTGTCACTGTATTAATACAATGCATAATGGAACATTATAGTGTGACATTTGTGTCAATAAACATCAAGCACAGATTTGGGACCCCCCTCCCACCACCAGTTCACCATCACCCCAAATGAAATTCTGCTTGGGCCGGCCCTGCTTCTGAGTTATTGATCAGAATTGCTAGATCAACAGAGAATGCTATTTTCGATCCTCTTGGTGACTCACTAACATTGAAGTGACCCCCCCTTCCATAAATTGAATTTCTTTTGAAATATGAGCAACATGTGAAGCAATTTTGTTGAAAAACTACATGTTTTGTTTTTTTGCCCTGAATTGTGGTTTAAAAGTTTGTCAGAAGAGAATAACATCTGCTCAAGACTATTTGATCGGGATATTTTCATCTTTATGAGTTTATTCCTCAGATGTATTGATATAGTCTTAATTATTTTGTAGTGTGGGTTATCAGAATAACTAAGAGAAAACTGTTCCTAAGATAATAACTGGTAAACATGTGCTTTGTACACAATTATGAAGTGTATTTTGGTAACAATAATAACCTTCAGGCCATTTTGCATGTTGCTTCATCAGATTCATATTATGTGTATTTGCCATCAGGTGTCTTCAATCATCTTGGGCTGATTAGCAAATAATCAAAAGTAATACGCGGTAGAGTATTCGGATATAAATATTACAATATAAATGAATCTATTTCTATTAGGAGACACAGCAATATCTCACATGCAACCAGTTGTACACATTTCCATGAATATAATACATTCATGATAAGATACACATCAGAGAAAGTAGAACATTAGAAAAGGAAATCATAAATGATATTACAAACATTCACAAGAAAATATATGTAGGGAGAGAAAGAGGTCGTGCCAGGAGGGTTGCTCAACTTTATCGACCTAATACTGCAGGTACAAAGAAACCATGTAGGCTAAAGTCATCAATCAGGAGGATTAGAGCAATAATCAATATGCAAAATGTGTAGTTCATGCTTTTTAAATGTATCTTGTCATTAAAACAGTGTCCTTCACTGTTCCTTCCTTCCTCCACATTACAAACAGACTGTCCGGTTTGCAGCTCAGCTCTACATTCTAACAAGCATTTCCTAAACTATAGAACCCCGTGTGTGTTGCATCCTTTTCTTCTACAGAGGAGAAAGTTAGAGAGGCCCTTTAAAATTAAAAAGCGATGGAGCAAAGCCTTCCTTTGTCAGCGAGCGCTGCTGTGAACTCATGCGGGACTGAGCCGCGGTCTGGGAAGCCAAGCTCCGCTGGAGCCCAGGAGGCCCATCAGTCCGGCCTACAGGCTGCTTTCACACCGGGTACATCTACGGCAGGAGGATTAGCATGGTAACTGATAGCAACAATCCTGTCAGAGGCAGGAGGCACAGACAGGAGGAGGACAAGGAGAGTGCAGGTAGGACTAAGGCAGGCAAAAGTAATAATTCTAACTTTGTTCATATAGTGTGTATATGGAGTGTACAACGTGCTTTAACGGACAAAGCAAAGCAAGATACAAGGCAACAGTAGGATTTCTGATTTTTATTGAGTTGAGAAAATGTGCCATCCAACAGTTCAGAACACTAAGAGAGTGTATGGCAAATACAACTGGACCTAAAATTGAACCTTGCGGTACACCACAGATAATAGCTGTACAGGAAGAATTGGTGGTGGCTGAGTAGATTTATCATTTTGTTTAGTACCTTGTTCACTTCATTGAGTTTTAATTCTGTTTTGTTTTGGAGTTCCAACCAATAGATCCACAATAAAGACATGCCTTTACGTAAACGTTGGGCTTTGAGATGGATTAAGAACCAAGTCAAAATGAGGCCCAAGCTTGTTTACTTGATAATTGGGAATTTCCTCATATCCCAGAATAAGATGAAACTTGATGCCCAACTGACATGAAATTAAATCTCACTGAAGCTTTAAAGAGAGGGGAATCCCCTGGGCCAGATGGGACACCTATTGATTTCTACGAAAGCTTCAGTTCCAGATATGTTTATGGAATCACTGGGAAATGGTTAACTGCCACCACCAGTAAGAGATGCCCTGATCGCTTGAATTTTGAAACTGGCTAAAGGAAGTGGTAAATGTCAATGATGTCGCCCCGTTTCCTGCCTGAATTCTGAAACTCAGATCTCATGGGCACTTGTGCACAGATTGGAAGATTTGGACGACAGGGATTACATAATGTAAGGAGAGTCTTCAACATCCACCATTGCCTTTTTAAACCTTTTAGATCACATGCCAGTCATATTGTTGTTTTATTTGACTTTGATTATTGAAGATTATTTTTTCACAATTTAGCAGTGTTGTCTCACAGCGAGAGGGTCCCAGGTTCGATTCCCGGTTTGGGTTTCTTCTGTTTGGAGTTTGCAAGTGCTGTTGGTTTGTGAGCTTGGGTTTTGAAACCTCGAGTTTGGCATTTTGGCTGTCACCATCTTGATGGTGTGAAGCTGCTAAGATCAACTTTACAGCTAAGAGTTAAAGTCATCTTAGTAGTTAACTAGCATTGGTAGCGTAGTAACGGCCTGTCAATCAGCAGGTAAGCCCCGCCCCCTAAAGCATCATCATGTTGGATTGAAGAAGACTTGAAACTAGAGATTGAGACCATAAACTCATGTTTACAATGTTTACTGAGATAAAACATCAAGAGAGAAGTAGTACCATTTTCTCATAGACTTCTATACAACCAGAGAGGAGTCGCCCCCTGGTGGCCAGCAGAGAGAATGCAGCTTTAAGGACCTTCAGTTTTGGCTTCACATTTCAGAACGGAGGTTGCTGCCTGATGAAAACTAAAAGGTTGACGTGAATCCTGAACTTGACAGGAATCCAGTGTAAAGAAAATAAAAATAATGGGATGTGAGACCTGGTTCAGGTAAATGGACTTGAATTTACAAAATGTGTGTGTGTGTGTGTGTGTGTGTGCTTCCCTTTGAGTTTTATCTTGATATATGAAAGCATTTAGTCTGTATGTTTATAGGATTCGAACTTGAAATGCTGACTGTTCCTCGGATGTTTTACCGAATCTTTCTTTAACGTGCGCCGCAACACTGCAGGTATGAACCTGATCCAGGTCCCGGGTCTGAAGCCTGATCCAGGCTGATCCGAGCGTCCGCTCCGTCCGGCCGCAGGTCCTTCTGCCGGGATGCAGGAGCATCAGACGGGAACCTCCGTGTCGCTGCCGCCGCTGGTCTTTGAAACGGTTGGATGTTGCGTTTCGGGTGATCGGGCGTGTTGGTTCGCTTTTGCGCGCTCTGCGGGATGATTATACGACCACTATAGGCTACTTATTCCTGATGCGTTTGTGGTGCTGGATTGTGGAAATTGTCGAGACGATCACATTTGCAACTTGTTAAGGTTTTTTTCATCGTCATTTTTGTGTAAACACACTATGAGGATCCGTCTAATACTTGGTTGATGTTCGGTCTCCGGCTGTTCACACGGCGCAGAGACGTGCTGACGCGTCACTTTTATGTGAAAAATGTACATAATATTACATCATGTGATCCAAATACTGTCTCTCATTTTATGGGCTATATTAAACATTTTATAGTAAAGATATAGTTTATTAAAATTGTATTACATGCATAATAATAATGAATGCGTGCATACATATGATTATACAAACACTGCACAGTATATATATTTACTGTATTTTATCATACATTTATGGCGTGTTATAAATTATTTTCAGACGCTCGTTCATGAACAGAAGTCTACTTTTCTAACTTCCGTCCCGAGGAGGAGTTTGTCTCTCTGCACAACAGTACTCCCACATTCATGTTTCTCATGGAGTTCTTTGATTTTGGAGTTTCTGTCATTGTTTTGTTTATTTTTTTAATTGGAACATTTCAGTCGATAGGTTTATATCACTTAACTAGAATTATTTTACATTCGCTAGATTCAATTCAAATGTGTGTGTGTGTGTGTGTGTGTGTGTGTGTGTGTGTGTGTGTGTTCATATCTGTAATAATAATAATAGGCCTACAAATAATAAAGAGGATTGAGACATGTTATGGACTTTTCATGCCATGTGTTCGGTTTCCGAAGAGAAGACAGGCGAACACGTTGCTTACATCGACACAGGGTGTGTTGCATGCAATTATGTATTTAATATATATTTATCACTGTCAAGTATAATTCCTAAATCTGCTAAATTGTCTGTCTCCGTGTTTCGGCCATCCCGAGGCCTGGTATTTAAATGTGCGGGACAGCTGATGTCGTCATAAAGATCCGTGTTGTTGAAGCGAGACTCTCTCTGTGTTCGAGGCTACCTCAGCATGTTGCAATCCGTGGTGTCGGCTTCTCCGAGCGGCGAAAACATTGAACAGCTCTCGGAGATACAAGGTTTTCCTCCGCCGTCATGCTGGCTTTAGGGGCTTCAGCCCGCAGCCCCCCTGACGGGCCTGCAGAGTCCGCGACCCGGTTTCAGCCTCAACAGACCAGCGTCACTATATTCAGAGAAAATAACATTGGATTCCGTTTTTTAATCTAAGTTGTTGTGAAGAGTTGGACCATCCAGATGAGCTCGAACTTTCTTTGTGGAGCAAACACGCATCCAAGAAGGAGACGTGTTGAGTTCGCTGCGGGTCACCGGCGGGTTCTCCCGCGACCCTCCTCGGCCACACACTCTCTCTCACACACACACAGCGCGCGCGCGTCATTTCCACTCCGCGCGGGACCCCGTTCCGTCCCGGATGGACTCGCCCGGCTCAGAGAACTTAGAGCGGATGTTCGCCTGAGCGAACCAGCGTTAGTTCGGGAGCGAGGCTTCGCTGTTCGCTTCGATCTCCTCCATCATGTGAAAAATGACGATGCACAATAACTACATATGATAAAGTAACTACATATGATCAACTACATGTAGTAAACTTACGCGATATAATATAATATAATATAATAAGATGTTATTAACTAATAAGATATTATAAAGTAATGGAATGTTATAAATTAATTAGATATTATAATCCGATTAGATATTATAAACAAATCAGATAGTATAAACTAATTCGATGTTATAAACTAATAAGATGTTATAAATAACTAGATATTATAAACAAATTAGATGTTATAAATAACTTGATATTATAAATCAATTAGATGTTTTGAACTAATTAGATGTTATAAATAACTAGATATTATAACTATGTTAGACGTTATGAACTAATTAGATGTTTTAAAGTAACTAGTTATTATAAACTAATTGGATGTCATAAACAAATTAGATGTTATAAACTAATTAGATGTTATAAATAACTAGATATTATAACTAAGTTAGACGTTATGAACTAATTAGATGTTTTAAAGTAACTAGTTATTATAAACTAATAAGATGTTATAAATAACTAGATATTATAAACAAATTAGATGTTATAAATAACTTGATATTATAAATCAATTAGATGTTATGAACTAATTAGATGTTTTAAAGTAAGTTATTCTAAACAAATTAAATGTTATAAATAACTAGATATTAGTTATTATAAACTAATTAGATGTTATAAACTAATTAAATGTTATAAATAACTAGATATTATCTAGTTATTATAAACTAATTAGATGTTATAAACGAATTAGATGTTATAAATAACTAGATATTATCTAGTTATTGTGAACTAATTAGATGTTATAAACTAATTAGATGTTATAAATAACTAGATATTATCTAGTTATTATAAACTAATTAGATGTTATAAACTAATTAGATGTTATAAATAACTAGATATTATCTAGTTATTATAAACTAATTAGATGTTATAAACTAATTAGATGTTATAAATAACTAGATATTATAAACAAATTAGATGTTATTAACTAACTAGATTTTATAAACTTATTAGATGTTATTAACTAATTAGATGTTATAAAGTAACTATATATTATTAACTATACATACATTCCATAAAAATCGTATTGAGCTATTTGTATAAAGAAAGGATTCCTCTCTCTTCTGTTTTACATGAAAATATGATTGTTGTAGAGTTTTATTATCCAGACAAGAGGAAGGTCGCCCCCTATCCTGGAAACAGAAAACAGCAGCATGTTTGGTCCTGCTAACCAGAGGTCAGGTCGCTGAGCAGCTCTGTGATCACGACAGCAGAGGTCCTCACCATGACTGGAGAGCTGTTCACAGCGGCAGATTGTTGTACATATCAGATCACAAAGTCATCACACGGAGGTTCAGCCATCTGTGTCCTCCTGGTAGACAGCACTGATCTGATAGGCGGATGGATGGCAGCCTGGACGTCCATCAGCCTGTAAAATGCTTATTCCTCTTGTTGAAATGTGAACGAGGCCTACTTTGACCTTTGGGCTCCCGGCCAGGACATTTACATATACATACACTACTATACTAATAACAAACACATTTTGTTCCATTGAAGCAAATAAATAAATTAATAAATAGAAATAGGAACAAGTATAATAAATAGGTAAAGTCAAATAATAAAAATAAAAATGTGATATTTATATCCTAATAATATACTATAATCGCAGACAGACATAAACGCACATGGGAAATATGGAATGTTCATGTCATTTATTCCCTCACAGCCAAAGTCAATCTTTGCCTTTAAACCACATTTCCGCCGCAACCTGAACGCATCACACACCGGCTGGGCGGATCGGATTCAACCGCGTCCCCGGGGAATTCCGGCAACCTCACGTGACACCAACTCTGCAGCTCTAATTGGTCCGAGGCACGTGTCTGAGCGCCCCGTAGTGCAGCGTCATCGCTGTGCCTCGCAGCCAATCACAAATGAGAACCAAAATCCGTAGTGAAAGTATTTGAGCGGCGTCTTCATCGGGCCACTTAGTTCTGCTGGAAGCTCGGTTATTGTGCGGGGAGCCGAACAATGAACTAGTCTCGTCTGGACTCCCTTCTTCTCCTCCAGCCGACCCGAGACCCGAGACCCGAGACCCGAGACCCGAGACCCGTTATACGAGCAGCAGCCTGCAAGCACAAAGTGAAGCATGATTATGATTTTTCTTTGTCAAAATCATAAGAGGCGCGTTTTCCCTGCAAAAACAAAAGCAACTCTTCTGCCCAGGAAGGAAATACGCGCATCTCACTGACGCTTTCTTTTTTACATTTAAAATCTCTTCTGTCGGCTGTGATTGGTCAGAAGGCCAGCCAGGGACGTTGAAATAAGTGCTTTGAGAGCTCCAGCATCACTATGGAAGAAAAGGCTCGCCGAGACCCGGAGCGCTCACAGGACTCCATCCGGGACGACGAGTCCAACCGGGCCATCCTGCCTCTCCTCCAGCCGCCTGGCAACCAGCAATCCCACCGGATCACCAACTTTTACATCGACAACATCTTGAGACCGGACTTCGGCCGCAGGAGGAAGGCCGGGACTCTGGACCAGAATGGAGACCGCCTGGGAGGGATCCCACGGAGAAGAGATGAGCACACGGGAGGAAAGTCCTCCAAAACCGGCAACCCGCAGCAGGGTGGAGCAGGAGGTGAGGAGGAGGAGGAGGAGGAGGAGGAGGAGGACGACGCGGGAGCATCCGACGACCATCATCCGGACTCGGAGGCCTGCAGGCTCGGCGATGTGGATGCGAAGGGTCGGGGGGGCGGCGGGGACCGCTGCCGCAGCCCTCAGGCCGGGTCGGCCCCCGCGTCCAAGCCGATGCTGTGGCCCGCCTGGGTTTATTGTACGCGCTACTCAGACCGTCCGTCCGCAGGTTGGTGGGAAATATGATATTCAGAAATATGATCAATAAAATAGAGAGAGAGAGAGAGAGAGAGAGAGAGAGAGAGAGAGAGAGAGAGAGAGAGAGAGAGAGAGAGAGAGAGGAGGAAGCAGAAGCATCTTGTTAAGTTTGAAAAGCTCCATTTTAAATAATAAAAAGAAGCGACCCCCACAGACCGGTTATTGCTCCTCTGAACTCATATTACCTGAAGGATCTCATACTTTGGGTCTGTAACACATTCCTAACGAACACAGGCGTTTTACGGCGAACAAAGCACGTAGAAAGTAAAGTTGTTCGCTGGATTTCGATCCGGCTTTTGGGTGAAAAGTAAAATGAAGTGGAAAAGAATGGAGCTGTTGTATCAAAAGCATAAATACAAGTGTATTTATTAGTGAGGTGAAATCATAAATAAACCTGTGTAGAAGTGAAGTCAAACCAAGTTTAACGCCATTGTCCCCCGTCTTCTTTGTTGATGTGACATTAGCATATTGTTTGACAATGGGGGTCTAAAAGTGATGCGCGTTCATAACTTCGCTGTCCTCGCGCACAAAGCAAACGGAAGATTCATCATTCCTGGTCCCGATGCTCGTCGATGACACGACGCGACACGACGTTTCCCTGCAGCCCGGCGCTGCGGCTCCTCGGCCCCGCGGACGGACGGAGCGCCGGGCTCGACGGGCTTCCTGTGGGACTGTGTTGCTCAAAGAGCGCGGCAGCCGAGCGGAGGAGACTTCTCGGTGTAGTCTGGGTTGGTCTGGGTTAGTCTGGTTAGTCTGGTCTGGTCTGGTCTGGACCGGGGTTCGGAAACGAACGAACCACTGAGAAACGTTGCGTTTGTGTTTTGGGTGAAGCTGCACAAGTTTGCATGGAGGTCCGACCACAAAGGGCCTCCGAGCCGCCGCCGCCGCCGCTCCGGACCC
This sequence comes from Chelidonichthys spinosus, assembly GCA_029853015.1. Classification (NCBI taxonomy): domain Eukaryota; kingdom Metazoa; phylum Chordata; class Actinopteri; order Perciformes; family Triglidae; genus Chelidonichthys; species Chelidonichthys spinosus. The sequence goes on along the minus strand of CM056827.1, from coordinate 2,824,873 downwards.
TCCTCCGTTAGTGCGACTGTGGGCTGTTGTCTCATGGACACCTCGAATAACGCTACATAATAACTCTCATAACGCTAATCATTCCAATAACTCCTATAACTCTAATAACTAATAACTTTAATAACGCTAATCATTCCAATAACTCTAATGATTCTATGAATTCTTCACTAATACATCTAATTACTAATAACTCTAATAACGCTAATCATTCTAATAATTATTCACTAATAAATGTAATGACTAATAACTCTAATAACGCTAATCATTCTAATAACTCCAATAAGTCGGATAACTGATAACTATAACTAATAACTCGGAGAGCGGCCCGCTGTAGTTTTGCACTTGACTCCCCGTTGTAACATTCTTTTCCGTTAGGTGTCTCGGTCTGAATATAAGAACAGAAAAACAGAGCTATCGATTCTTATTTTTAAGGAAACTACTTTGTTTAAAAAAAATGGAGTTCCTATGGAAACAGGGAGAGAAAGAGGCGCCTAACTCCCCATCCTCCATCATATCCTAACCCCACCCCCCACTCTCCTCCTCCTCCTCCTCCTCCTCCTCCTCCTCCTCACTAAAGTCTGCTGGAGGACTTGCAGCCTCCATTTCATTATACTTACAGCTGGTTGCAAATTCAAAGTTCTGAGAATGACACAACTTCCACATTCAAATCCACCTCAACAGATGCTTCAAGTCAAGAAAAAAAGAAACCATTTAGCTCACGTTGATCATTTTACATGGTCTGGTCTATCATTTTAATCTGCACATACCATTACGTGGTCCTTTTTTATTTTTATCAAGTTAGAGTATATATATATATATATATATACACACACACACACACACACACACACACACATAGATACATATATATACATATTTTATTGTACACACAGTTAATTTTACAAATACAGGTTAAACCTTCAGTCCACTGGATGATATTTATCCTGGTATATATAGTTATGACAGGATTGTGTGTATGTGTGTGTGTATATATATATATATATATATATATATATATATATTTGGAAGTCACCAAATAGGCTTGTGCTACAATATTATCACAACACTTAAAGTTGAGCTGAAACAAATCTTTTGAAATCACATCCGCCATATTATTCCCCTTTCATAAATCAAGAATAAAACATTTCCTCAAAATGTCCGATTTAAAAAATAAATAAATAAATAAATCAAAATCCAATATTTCTTTCTTGCTGGAAAACAAAACATGACGGTGTTTCCATAGTCTATGGTTTCCATCAACTAGCACCAACCAATACTATCATGATATCCATCCATCAACCAATCAGAGCTAGACAATGTCACGTGATGTCCCGCCTCCAGCGCGCTTTCACTGGACAGACGTCAGCAGACCCGATACGATCTCACCGCTTGATCTTTATTGCAATTCATTTTTCACAGCAAATTGTTGCCAACATCTGTTTATGTGATCCAGTTGCCTCCCGACACCTTGTTGCAGTGAGAGTGTTTGTGACTGCGCGACATAAAACAGTCCGGCCCTGCTGTCTGGACCACAATAGTTTATTAAAAGATTAAAAGAACCATACCTGCCTGTTTTCATAATGTAATAATGTAATGTAATCACAATGTGTTTTGTGCCCCCCCCCCTCAGGGCCCAGATCCCGCAAACCAAAGAAGACCCCGACCCCGACGCCGAGCAAGGAGGACAAGCGGCCCCGCACGGCCTTCACCGCGGAGCAGCTGCAGCGGCTAAAGACAGAGTTCCAGAACAACCGGTACCTGACCGAGCAGCGCCGGCAGAGTCTGGCCCTGGACCTCGGCCTGAACGAGTCCCAGATCAAGATCTGGTTTCAGAACAAACGGGCCAAAATCAAGAAAGCCACCGGCAATAAAAACTCTCTGGCGCTGCATCTGATGGCGCAGGGACTGTACAACCACGCCGGGGCCAAGGACGCCAAGTCGGACAGCGACTAGAGGAGGAGACCCGGGCCAGGCGGGTCCCGGTCGGACCATGCAATAATACCACTACCAGCATTCATGTTTAAGACTCTGCCTGAGACCATGTTGTCTTTTCAGTGTGTGTGTGTGTGTGTGTGTGTGTGTGTTGTGTGTGTGCGTGCGCGCCTGTTTTTCTGTGCGCGCGCGCGCTGGCGTGTCCTCAGGGCTGTAGTTATGACGATGTCCAGTCCAAGCTGCGTTCATGTCACAGCCAGAAGTCAGGATTTCCTACGGTCCATCACCACCTCCAGTGTTAGGATAGCCATGGGTACTTGTGACCCAAAGCTCTGTTACCCGAAAGGCCTTGCAAAAACCCGCAAACACAGGGAGAGCTAGTAAAACATGCTTTATTTGTCAGCTACATTTTTACCAATAAAGTTCATTTGAGATAAGCATTTATTGTTTGGGAAACAACGTGTTCTGATACAATTCAAACATTGCTAATAAATTAAGAACTATTCGGACATTTTACACATGCCGACACTGACATGTAGGCTCGTGAACGCAGCATCTGGGATCAGAACGTCGGACACGCGCAACAAACCCTGGTCAGATGTGGACAGCTAGCTGTGGACGGTTAGCCTTGGACAGCTAGCTGTGGACAGTTAGCCGTGGACAGCCTGCTGCTGGACAAAGTGTCCCCACAAAATGTCCCACGTTTGCCGTCATTAAACGGAGACAGTCCGCGGCGGAAGGCCCACCGAGGCTCGTTGTGACGATTTGAGAGAAAGTGAGCCAACAGCGTCCAATAGGAGCCAAGAACAGGACGAGCGCGAGGGATGAGACTGGACAGCCGTCACGCGCACTAGCCTACAGCCTTGTCCTGTTGTGTTTGAGGAACGTTATTGATTATAAAAAAAAGTATAAGCTGAAAGCCAAAGATTTGTTTCTGCTGCATTCTGGGAACGGAGGAAACAACCTCCTCTGCGCCGTCCGTGTTTTCTCCTTTCTTTCTTTCTTTCTTTCTTTCTTTCTTTCTTTCTTTCTTTCTTTCTTTCTTTCTTTCTTTCTTTCTTTCTTTCTGTCTTTCTGTCTTTCTGTCCTTCCGTCGGCGTGTAAGTGAACGTCTCACTGCGGGGACATGTTAGGTTAGAGAAGCTGTAGTGAACACTGTTAAATTCATCTCCAGTCTCATCAAATCGACTCTGTGCTGAAAGAAACAAGATGCATTTTGTCAAAATAACATTTGGATTTTCTATTATCGTTTTTTGTTGTTGTTGTTGTTGTAAAGATGTCTCGACCCCCCCCCCCCCCCGCACACACACACACACACACACACACACACACACACACACACACACACACCCATAACGCCGATTTTATCCTTCAAACAACACGGACCTAAAGTAAAGGCTGGTCCTCCTACGAATGTTTAAGAAATATTTTATTTATAATACAACATGTGGAAACGGGGCTCTGGAGTGTTTACGTAACTTATTTTTCCTGCAATAACTTTTGTGTTTGAACGCGACATGTGCCGGTCTTCGGCGGGTCGGGTTCACGGCGATCCAAACCAAACGGTGGTCTTACGATGATGTGAATGTTTTTGTTTGATTTCTTTACTGTGTTACAGGAAGTCAGGTTTCCTTGCATTCAATTCCAAACCCGGACGAGCTTCTGCCTTAAAAGTGAGTCACTAGAACGCACGCGTTGAGGAAAGAGCAGCTGCGTTTTCTCCGACGAGATTCTTCACATCAGGATTTTAAAAAGATTAAATAATGAAGACATCTAAGTCGTTTTTTCTTCTCTTTTTTTATATGACGCTACATGTAAATAATTTATATCATAATGGTGTGATGGTAAATAAAAGACAACAATGCAAATTTGTATTTTTTCCAGAAGTTTATTTTATTACATAAACTACAATAAAAAAAAATACAAAATATTCTACAAAAACACATCGGCTGAAAATGTTATATGTTGTTGTGACGTTTATTACAACATGTTCCTGATCATGCATCGTCTAATAAAAAGGCCGTCCTGTGTGTCAGACCTCAGTAAGTTCACACAGACTTCCTCCTCCGTTAAAGTGCACGCGGATCCCAGTCAGCTGTCCACACATTAAATAGAAGGATGTGTTCAGGTTGAACACTGATGGAACAACATGCGGGTTCACAAAACCACTTAAAAAGGAAACAAAGAACAGAGTGGTTTCTAAACGCCTGAACCTTGATCATTTGTATTCACACGTGTTTTCCCACGCAGCCATGATATGCACTCCACTGTGATGATGACATCACATTAAGGCCACAGGCCCACATACACGGAATAATATATAATATATATAAATATAATATGTAATATGCTTTTTGATATCATGGAGCTCCTCCATGTTCTTCACTGAAAACCCAACGATGCCACGCTCAGATCCTCAAGGCCCAAAAGGACAATTTGAGATTAATTTAGGCCGAAAAAATCAAACGACATGAAAGAACACACATTAATCCATTAAAGAAGTTAGTCCTCCTGTTTTTCTGCTCCTGCAACCCTGAAAACATCGAAATGATGCAAGTACGCAAATACATTGTGCTTTATTACTGCGAATGGTGCATTTAGTAGAAATCAAATTCCTGGGAGTTCCTCATGCAGAAGCCACAGTCTGGTTCCAGGATGGAAGCTCCACTCTGATCTTCAGGGAAACGGCATCTTGTCTTTTGATGGTGTTAATGTGTCAGTCAGGATTGTTTTTCTGCCACGCAACACAAACTCTACACTGTGGAAGGAGCTAGCTGGTCACTGAGGAACCACCCGGAATCAAACAAGTTGGTTCTCACAAAAGACACTGCAGTGAAAATTCAACACAACGAACGAGAAGTTCTTAAAGACACATTAACTCTATCAGACAGATTATAAACAAAACAAGCCTGTACCAAAGAAAGAAATGCAATCATTGATGATAAATGTCTTAATGTTTGGATGAATGCTGAACATGCAGCATCCATGTTTAGCTTCCTGTCTCTTCATCCTGACACAAATGTCTTCCAGCAGGATTGTTTGACTGGATTACAAACCGTTTGGAAAGTACAACCTTTATTGTCCCGGTCAGTTTGAGTCACAGCAGCAAAGTCTGCGACATGATGGAGTCAAAATGAGCTGTAAACCCAAAACATCACAAGGCTTCAACAATCCCATGAACCTAAAACCTCCCCACAGATGTTTACTGTTTGCTGTTTACCTGTCGGAGAAACAGTGGAGAAAATGCCCCAGAGTGGAAGGAATAAATACGGAGAGCAGATCCGTCAACAGAAAGCCGAGTGGCAGTGGCAGCAGCATTGACCTGGACTCTGAATGGCTGCAGGAACCTCATCTGCATTTCCTTTCACAGCGGCGTGTATGTGGAAGTAACGCCCAACGGCCGCTGACTTGATGAGGGAGCTACTCTTGACTCGGCTGAGGGAAAAGCTGAGAGCTGGTTTCTATGCACAGTGTGTGGCTGTCAGTCTAAAGGGGGGGGGGGGGGGGCAGAACCTGGATGAAGGTCAAAATGCTTCGGGTGTCCAGAAAGCAGCAGGTGACAACACTACAGCCAAGAAATGACCAGCGAGATTCGCAGGCCTGAATGAGCAGCCTGCTTTCCCCTTCTTCCTTCCTTCCTTTCTTCCCCTGTTCTGCTGGCTTTGTTTCAAAGAGTCCTAGAAGTCCATGTAGGGAGGACGTCTGTGGAGGACACGTCCAAAAACACAGCACTTTATTTGATTTGATTTGATTCAACCTGTCCTAAATCATTTAGGCAAATAGTATGGAATCACTGCATGCACTGTTGCAGCGCACGTACAGCGTTTTGCTCTGCAAACTGTTTATTGCTCTGCAATAAATGATATTTATTGTTGTGTGAGGCAACGGGACCGGACAAGGAGGGGGAGTGAAGAGAGCAAGAAATAACCAAAACAACAACAGCCATTACAGCAATCAGAACAACAATGACACCAATGAATATCAGAACAAACAACATAACAATGGTAAATAACGAAACAAACAAAAACAATTATATATATATATATTATTATATATTATATATATTATATATATATATATATATATATATATGTATATATATATATATATATATATACACACACACACACACACACACATACAGCTCTGGTTTTAGTATGTGTTCAAGTAAAATTAACATTTTTGCTTTATTCCATAAACTACTGACAACAATTTTTCCATAATCTAAATAAAAATTTACCGCATTTATTTTCAGAAAATGAGAACTGATCAAAATAACATAAAAGATCCAGTGTTTTCAGACATCGACTAATGCAAAGAAAACAAGTTCCTAATTGTTTTTAAACAGCACTTTACTAATGTGAAGAGTCCATAAATCAATATTTGGTGGAATAACCCTGATGTTTAATCCCAGTTTTCATGCGTCTTGGCATCTCTCCACCATGTTGCTCTAATACCCCTTTTCCACCGAGGCATTTTGAGGGCCGGTTCGGAGCCGGTGCCCAACCGCGAACCAGTACTTCCTGTTTCCACAGACAAAGAACCGGCTCTCGGCCAGGAAATCTGGTTCCAACTCTTTGGGCTGGAACCGTTCGCACATCTACGTCAGGGGCTGGGGGCGGGGTTAACGCTTGAGGCGACGGGGGAAAATACGCTGCTGCAGCGTTTCCCGGTAAGTTTCACTTTTAAAATGTTTCACGTCGTTGCAGACCAACGACACATTTCTGTTTAGTTTACCAAGCTAGTGATTACGGTCGTAACAGCAGCAACCAGTGGCTATTAGAGGTGTAACGATTCATTCGATGAATCGATTGTCAGTCCTATGGATTCAACTAAATCGATCTGCTACAATAAATAAATAGAATTAATCGTTTTGGCTTCAACAATAATCGATATAAATGCATTTAATCGGATGAATCGTGATTCTTACTTATGATTAATGTTTTAATACGTTTAAGACACTCTCTCCCCTGCCAGCATGTAATCTACTGAAAATGTAAAAAATAATGTTAGCAATGTTTAATTACATTTTTGTATTCAGCACAAAATATTATGCAGAACTACTTTTTTACAGAATAAATATGTTATTTTTTCACCTTTCAGAAGAATACCCATAGTCTCACTCACATTATTGCATGTTTATTTCATGGATATAGAAGTTTGGTAACAAGTTACTGAATCGAATCGTGGTTTACAGAATCTAATCGAATCGAATGTAATTGTTAAAAAAAAAAAAAATTGTCCTTGAATCGAATCGCCAACTAGTGTATCGTTAATTGAATTGAAGTGAAGCCAAAGATTCTCACCCCTAGTGGCTATGCTTCCTCGGGTAATGTAGGCTGACCGGCTAGCTAGCTAGCTAGCAACAACAACGTTAGCATGCCACTCTCTGACTGCCGTTGGCTCACTAAACGTTACCAACTACCAACGTAACTTAACATCTGTCTTCACAGCGTCGAGGACAAGTTTGTGATTAAACCGCTGTTCTCTGGTTTGTGTTTGTAGAACTGTCAAACAGGTTCTCAGAAGGTTCGCAAGTTGAACCAAATGTGAACCAGCATGGCACCAGCCCGGTTCCTGAACCAGGTTCGCGTTGGTGGAAAAGGGGTATGGGTGACTTTATATCATTCCTGGTGCAAACATGATATCAGTCGGCTTTGTTTGATGGCTTATGACCTCGATCTTCCTCTGGATCACATTCTAGAGGTTTTCAGTGGGTTCAGGTCTGGAGATTGGGCTGGCCATGACAGGGTCTTGATCTGGTGTTCCTCCATCCACACCTTGATAGACCTGGCAGCATGGCATGGACAATTGTCCTGGACATTTTCAGAGCAGAGGGAAGCAGGAGGACCTTGGATGGGTCTTGATTCAAGTGCCCTTCACAAAGATCATCTCCATCCTCCACCAAGTTTCACAGTGGGTGTGAGATACGGTGGCTTGTAGGCCTCTCCAGGTCTCAGGTCTCAGGTCACCCCAGCTGACATGTTCCATCCTTTGTAGGTCCTCTTGATGTCCTCAATGTTTTTATACTTTTCCTTGTTAAATAAGATCTGTATCTGATATATATATATATACACACACACACACACACACACACACACACACACACACACTTTAACCAGGAGACTGATATTAGGGTCCCATTACAGCCAAATACATTTGTTGTGTCTATTTCACGTCCATTTCATTAATTCATTATGTTTTTTTACTCATCCTCAATAAGTAGTTTAGATGTCTCAACCTAACTATGTAGTTTATTTGTCTAAACCTAACAAGTTTAGTTGTCTTAACCTAACTATATGGTTAAGTTGTCTCAACATTGCTAGTTAAGTTGTCTTTACCTACCAAGGTGGTTTTGTCATCTCATCCTAATGATCTGGTCTTGTAATGATGACTTGGAAAACGCTTTTTGGATCAAAAGCAAAAGTAAATCATTTTCATACATAATCTCAGAAAAACATGATCATTTTCTTCATTGTTTGTATAGGCAAGGCAATTTTATTTGTATAGCACCTTTCAACAGCAGGGCAATTCGAAGTGCTTTACATAAAACATTAAAAGCATTGGAGAGAAAAAAAACATTAAAACAAGCCAATAATAAAATAAAGTTTAAAAATGAATAAATAAATAAACAAATGAAAACAAGAATATCAGGGAATAGAAAATACAGAGCAGCATAAGAAGTTCATTGTTTACTGAAAGGCAGCGGCAAACAGAAAAGTCTTGATTTAAAAGAGCTGAGATCTGCAGCAGACCTGCAGCTTTCTGGAAGTTGGTTCCAGATATGTGGTGCAAAAAAACTGAAGGCTGCCTCTCCATGTTTGGTTCTGACTCTGGGGACACAGAGCAGACCTGTTCTAGACCATCTGAGAGGTCTGGATGGTTCGTAGCTAAGCAGAAGATCAGAAATGTATTTTGGTCCTAAACCATTCAGAGCTTTGTAAACCAGCAGTAGTATTTTAAAATAAATTCTTTGACAGACAGGAAGCCAGTGTAAGGATGTGAGAACTGGAGATATGTGATCCACTTTTTTGGTCTTAGTGAGGACTCGAGCAGCAGCGTTCTGAATTAACTGCAGCTGTCTGATGGACTTTTTAGGGAGGCCTGTGAAGACACTGTTACAGTAGTCGAGCCTGCTGAAGAGAAATGCATGTATACATAAATATGTATATTTATGTGTAGTGGGGGTGTGACATCATCACCCTCGTGACGGTCCTTTGTAGTGTGTGCAGGGGCGTAGCCATCATTTCAGAAGTGAGGGGGACAAATTGTTCTGAGGTCTATTGAGTGATTTATCATCCTCTCGCATTCAATTGCACCTCTCCTTAGTGGCTAAAGAACCACATAACTACAAACAGCACAGCACCAGGGGACCAACTTTAGTTCTTTAGAATTATATACTATCACAATCTAAAGTCAAAATCTAATATCTAAAGCTGAGTTGACACAGAATGACTCTCTAACATCTACAGGGTAAGTAGCCAGATAATAAATGTACGAAGCAACATTTATAAATAGAATTAAGAATAGTAGTGGTGACATAGCTGTGGAAATTACTTCACTTTTATGCTATCTATATTCTTTCTCAGCTAGTTATATTCTCTTCTCACCTGTGACCCTGCATGATCATCCTTGCTGGCTTCTGGTCCACTTTCTCCTCCCTGACGCTGCTCTTTCTATTATATAAAGATTAAAAAAATATGTGCAAAACAATAGTGAGCACAAGTTCTGTGCAGAAATTAAGGAGGAGTGGGTATATTTCTAGGTGGTAGAGTAGCCAAAAATTGTAGTCAAGTAAGAGTGTTGTTACTTTAGAATAATATTGCTCAATGTAAAAGTAAAACATATTTTGGCAGTAAAACAACTCTCAAGAGTACAATGTATCCAAAAAGTTACTCAAGTAAATGTAAAGTAACCTGTAACTAGTTACTACCACCGCACCTAGCAAGATTCAACATTAACTAACAGTAAACAATTGTTAACTAGCTTAACTTGATAGGCCTATATTGACATGTATTAATTAGACATCATTGAGCTAAACATTATCCTACATGCAACAGATATACTCAACTTAAATGGTTTGTTTGGAAAAACAGGAAGGTTTTTTGCCTCTTGGCTGCTGGTTTGCTGAACATGGGTGAACAAGATCTGAATCAACCAGGTCTGTGTGATTGAAATCACAACACCACAGTGGTGTTTGCCGCCTGGCTCTGCCTGCTCATGGTGCCTTCGATTGGGGCTCGTGAAAAATCGCATTTCCACGTGTTAAAATGAATTGAAGGGTTGTAATGGCTGTAAAAAGTGCGGGGGACAGAGGGCACGGATACGGGAAGTGCGGGGGACATGTCCCCGGCGTACCCACCGCTGATGACCCATGAGTGGGGGGTGTGACATCATCAGCTGATGTCCTGATGGCTGATGGTCCTGTGTAGTGGGGGTGTGACATCATCAACCAGCTGATGGTCCTGTGTAGTGGGGGTGTGACATCATCAACCAGAAGCGGCTGTTGAGAAACGTCTCGTGATCGGGACTTAATACTGCTATCACTGCCTTTTCATACCACCAGCACGGTTGAACAAATACTAAAACATACTTTTCTCAGAGAAGACATCAGTAACACGTGTCATGTGTGCTTGTCGAGGCATTAGTCTAATGATGTTAAATCTGTGTAGGAGACATTTCATCAACTTACCCTTTAGTTTTCCGGCTATTGGCAGAGAATCAAGCATAGTATCACTAAAAAAAACATCTTATTGACCCAAAGTTCATTCACCCACTTGTCATAAATGTAACCCCTCCAACAATCAGAGGCAAAGGGCAGACGAGCGGAGAAAAGAAAAGTACATATCACAAAGTATTGATGTCTCCTGTGTCTCCGTGGAACAAAAGGCGGCCCTAGCAGTCCCCCTTCCCCCCACTGAGTGATTTAGCCACAGCTCTCTAAATGCTTCCTAGTCAAACTTGGAATATGGAACGAAGGGGCCGGGGGCTTTGTGGCGGAAATATAATTACGGCAGCTAAAAGCTGGTGAAGGTGGAGAATGGGGGATGACATCACACCAATTTCACACCCGGGCCTCGGATGGCCGGGCCAAGCATGGGCCTCGCCGCGCAACACTGATCAAAGCCTGCTGCAGCCGCCCCAGAGCCCCGAAAAAGGGGAGACTTAACTATGCTAATCTCCAGGACAAATATATTTTAATCTTGTTAGAATACAAGTTAATGCTGCAGCTCAGTGACCAAACTTTATGCTTTAGGAGTAGAAGGATACAAGAATACAAAATCACACTTTGTCTCCAAGGTTTTTCTATTGAACACGTGACTGTTGAGTCTCAGAAAAACAACAGCTGAGGAATGATGAAGTAGTGATGAGTTCTACTACTGTAATTATCCTCCTCAGACACTGGGAGCAGGAGGTGCATGTCCTTTAGTACTGAGTTGTACCACAAACTATCATGATACACCTGTCAGTCATTCACACAGCACTGTGCTCCATAATCAAAACTCACATTAGTAGTTATGTCTACATGACCTTATTTGGAGTGTTGATGGAGCATACAATATAAGCGTAGCCTAGCACCCATCAACCAGACTCCATTCAGAAAACCAGCATTTTTCTAGTTAGCTTGTGGTCTTGCAGACAGACCTAACGAAGCATGACTTCAGACTTCATACTGATCACCATCATTATGGAGTTATTTCAGCATCCTTTTCATCTGGTTATTGATATAAAATCAGCTAAATAGTTCATTTTGGTTCCTCCAGCTGTGGTGAACCAGCTGACGTGGGTCTTGCTCCACCCAGTGAATCCAGCTTGGTGAAACCCACCGAGCACCTCTGGATGATGTGACCTCTTGTCAAAGTGCACATCAGCTGACATGACATTGTGTCGTTGCCGACCGCACACCACACTAGAGGAAAACGATGATTTTGCAGGCATTTCTAGCAGCGCTCCCATAAGGAGTGTCTATATATATATATATATATATATATATATGCGACCTATAGCACTTTGATCACAGCACTGTTATTCTTAAGGTATGTTTGCTGAACAACTACTACTTTACTCAAACGAGGACCTAACACTTGTTTCTATGTCTTAGCTTTAGCTTTTGTGCTGAGCGTCATAAAAACAAATACATGAGTACAAGTTAACAAGAGCACACTAATAACCATCTGCCGTGAGAGCTTTGCTGTGTGATCAATTCAGAGACACAAGTCCTGACGGCCTAAAGACAAAGAAGACAGAGGAGGACGTACTACTCAGTCCTTATAGCTGCTCTGTTGTCTGTATCATGGGGAGTTTCATTCTGGTGACAAATACGCCTTTCGTTGGATCATTCTTTCAAGATACTAGATGGAATAGTTCATAGTTAGCTGTTTTTTTCCTTAGATTTAGTTGAAACTTTATTAATATTAGCGAACCCACAGAGACTAAATTGCTCTCCAACAGTTGAACCACTGGCTGTTTGGGCATCAGACCTGAGGAAGACGTATGTGTGGGAGAAAAGCAGTGGGCCGCAGTGTAGACCCTGAACACTCCACACTGTCTTCTTGACTGCATTCACATACAGTATTTATGACAATGTTTCTGCACATACAGTTCTGCACTAATGCTTCCCTTGGCATGTATCGTATGATCTCTGTATGATGTCTTATCTGAATGAGCTTCTTCATAGCCTCTTCGTATACTTACACATTTGTTTCCTCTAATCCCTCAGGACAGTTTTGTCAAGCCCCAACCAATGTGAATCATTGACATTGGTGAGGCATCTTTTCTGGACTTTTCTAGATGAGATTATGTTTTTGTGCTTGCACTTTGCAGGCTGTGGAGCCATGATGTGATCATGACGATTCTGGATTCTTTGAGTAATAATAATAATGATAATAATAGAATAATAGAAGAAGAAGAATAACATAAATACCTTTAAAAACAACCGTTTACAAAGTGCTTTGGGCAGCAGAATATCAATATGGCCAGGAACACAAATACAACGATCACATTAGCAGAGATAAGGTAAAAAGACAATGCAATATCAATAAATACATCAAATCAGAAATAAAACATTATCACATAAAAGCAAGTCTCTAAAGTGTGTTTTAAGCAGTGATTTCAAAGAGGTCACTGATTCAGCAGCGAGTGAAGTCATGGTGTGGTGAGGAGGGCTCGACCTATTGAACCTGAAGTAAGCTCGTCACTACGTCTTAGTGACACCGGAGAAGAACTCAGCTGCTTCTCCAGAAACACAGTTTCAACTTCCAGTCTTCAATGCTGACGGACTTCCAGTCAAACAGGGTAGGAGGCGGGACATAACGTGGGGAGGAATTGGATTTGATGGTTGTTAGCGCACCACCTCCTCTAGGTGCGATTGGTTGTTGGATGGATGTCATGATATTATTGGTTGAAGTTGGTACTGATGTAGGCACACGTCATACTTCGCTTTACAGGAAGAAGAAAATATTGGATTTTATAGAAAAAGAGCATCGATATTTAAATAGGTGACCAATATGACCGAGGATGTGATCTTAATGGGTTAAAAAGGCTTTCTTCTATCTAAGCATGACTTTAAGGCATTACTTTAACTTGATATCTTATCATATAGATTATATAGAGAGGAAGATTAGCATTTAAAGTCAATAATATATATTTCTGCATGCTTGGTATTATCTCATGTACATAAAGTGTCCTGCTCACTCAGCCTCCACCTGTTCCTCTCAGCCTCCACCTGTGCCTCTCAGCCTCCACCTGCTCCTGTCAGTCTCCACCTATCAGCCTCCACCTGTTCCTATCAGCCTCCACCTATCAGCCTCCACCTGTTCCTCTCAGCCTCCACCTGCTCCTGTCAGTCTCCACCTAGCAGCCTCCACCTGTTTCTATCAGCCTCCACCTGTTCCTATCAGCCCCCACCTTTTCCTCTCAGCCTCCACCTCCACCTATCAGCCTCCACCTGCTCCACTCAGCCCCCACCTTTTCCTCTCAGCCTCCACCTCCACCTATCAGCCTCCACCTGTTCCTATCAGCCTCCACCTGCTCCTCTCAGCCTCCACCTGCTCCTCTCAGCCTCCACCTGTTCCTATCAGCTTCCACCTGCTCCTCTCAGCCTCCACCTCCACCTATCAGCCTCCACCTGCTCCTCTCAGCCTCCACCTCCACCTATCAGCCTCCGCCTGCTCCTCTCAGCCTCCGCCTGCTCCTCTCAGCCTCCACCTGCTCCACCTGCTCCACCTGCTCCACCCTCAGTAACAGTTGAACACACTGAGAGCTGTCCCGTCTCGACTGGACGAGTGTCACCACCCTTTAGCATATCAATGCAGAGCGTTCTGGCCAATCAGTGAGCAGCTGCTGGATGTGGCCCAATCAGGCAACGGATGCTTCATGCATGCTGCCATCTGTCGACCTGCTGGTTGAATGAGAAGACATTTTACTGTTTGAAACCTGTGTTCAGATACAGCTGCAGAATGAAACCACACACGTGTAAGTATGGTGCAGCTCATAATCATCTAATGTTTCATCCTTTAGAAATCTGAATATAGAGAGCTGCCTGGAACTATTGTCTTGTTTGTGTGACTGTGATGTAACACATCAGGAGGACGTGAATCACAAGATGTTTGACATTTTAACTTGACTCATTCTCAGCATTTGTTCCCATGGTTCCACAGTAAGAAGCGCTTCAGAGACCAGGAAGGACAACACAAGATGCTGCTGTGACTCCAGTGAGCAGAAGAACCAGCGTGCACAATGTGGTTTCTCAACACTTTGTTTTAATTCATTTAAAAAGATTGTCTGAATAATTTGTCAGTCACAGATGTTGTTAAAGGTGTGTTCTGCTGGTTCCAGTGTGGTCCGCTGACGATCTACGAGACTATAGCTCCTCCTTTGTGTGACGGCTGTCTTCACAGTAGTCTGAAATCACAACAGACACAGTATGTGCACCGGTGTGGTGGAGGACATTCATAAAGGATTATGGATTATGTTGCCATACATGAGAGCAAACACACAGATTTCATCTGCTGTTTAATGATGAGTTCATGATGAGGATTTTTGTGAAACATCATTAACACATTTACTGTATAATCCTGTCTTTCTTTCAAACAAAACTCTCAGCTGATTCAGATTCTAACAAAACAGCCTCTCTCATCTCTATGTCATAGACGCCAAAATCAGCAAAGTAAAATGATTAAATGACCCAACAAGGAGCTCAAAGGGAAATGCATTTAACTGGCTGAGAATATTGAAAAGCAGAAATGAAAAAAATAAATATGCAACTATGCATGCGAGATTCAAAACAGGGACGTCACTAAGGTTTAAAGACGGGGGGGCTTCGCCCCCAGGAGAACTGTAGTAGAACTACAACCAGTGAAGAAGTCCAGCTAGTAACACGTTAAAAGCAACACACATCTCCTCTGTTGAACAAAAGTTACTGTCATGTTCACTTCTAGACTCATTAAAGCTGCATGCTTAGAACCTGATCATGTAAATGTGTCTTAAAGTGATAGTGTATCTCATGGGCGAGCGGTCATAATAAGCTATAAATGCAGTGCATGCCCAAGCCCTTCAATAAAAATAATTGAAAATATTTATCTGGCAGTGTGTTCAATTATACAATACCTTAGTTCTACTGTTTTGGTCTTAAATCCGTGCCTAATCTGTCCCGTTTTGCTTGCGAAAAGCTGGAAAACTAGTACAGTTACTGCTAAAGGCCGTGTTTACTGTAGATGAGCATTTTGAATGGCAAAAAAGCTGTCAGTGAAGCAGCTTAGCTGCCAACACGCATGCGCAAAAATGACTTGTTTGAATTGTTCAGCGGGAAACTGTCAGTGGTTCATTCATTGTGTAGCCTGATCAAAATGACTGAAAATATTAATTATATTCAGGCTTTGCGTTCAGTGCCGTTTTCGCGGAGAACTTTTGAGGAAAAGAAAGCTATCATTTCAAGTGGATGGCTACTCCTGAAGTAAATATCACAAAGACTGCAATGAATTTCGTCCGTCACTTTCAAGCTAGCACGTATGAGAAACATGAATGGTTAGCTAGCCGACCCCCCTCCCGTCAAACGATCCGGTCTGACAGCGACATATTGCCTGTTCATTCATGAAAACCATCTTGAAACACTCTCAGTCAAACAAGGTGGGGAATGAGAGATCTGCGGCGCTACTAGCCTAGTTCGTTTTAAAAACACACCGGCAGCAGCGCCTACTGATCGGAGACGTGTCATGTGAGTTCCTGTAAATGCTGTGCGGAAAACCAGCTGTGGTCTGTGATTGAGGTTTAGACGGGCGAGTTTGGAGCTGACGACAGGATCGCGCTGACGACCGTTTCGTTACATTTTTCTCATTGAAAAACTATACAACTGGCATTTAGATGATGTTCTCCATAAAAAAATAAGTGAAATACTGTAATAACAATTCGGTTTTAGTAATCAACCGCATAAAGTGATCAAATGTAGGCTACTCTGGACCAACGTGATCACTAGCGGTTTCCACTGTAGTAGTTAAAAACCATATTATATTTTTTATTAAAAAATATAATGCCCCCCCACGGGCGCGCATGCTATTGACACTTCAGCATGACCACAGTAAAAGGTCACCGCTCGCCACTGGTGTATCTAATTCCTCTCTTAGATAAGCTGCAGGTCTAAAGAATGGACTTTAATTACAGTTACTGTCCTGTAGATCAGTTCAATCACAGTGTGTTTCTGTCATAAAGTATACAGTAGAATAAACCAAGACTGGGTTTAAAGGTCACAGTGAAATATGACAACATAAATATGAACTTTACCCAAATAACTGTATTTTGTATGGATTTATTCTGTATTAATTCCAGCTAAATGAGGATTCAGTGTCTGTAAAAAAATAAAAATCTTTCTAAAGTATATTCTTTCTACAGACTATGATGCTATAATCCTAAAACTCTGTGTATATACCTTAATCAGTAATTATTCTGATAATAAAGACAAAAAAACATATTTTGGGGGGCTTGGGAACAATTTAAGGTGGCTCCAGCCGTCTAAAATAGGCCTAACAACGTCACTGTTTGTTAATATGAGCAGATTTTTTGTGATCGTAAAGCGACTGATTGGCTGTGATGTGAGGAGAATGAGGAGGACGAAGGAGAACACGTCTGTGGTACCTGAGACTCTGTTGCATAACTCCTCCTGCACGTTCTCCACGTCCAGGCTGAACAGAGAGATGATGTCATCCTCCAGCTCCTCCACCACCGACTCACACTGAGAAAGACACACACACACACACACACACACACAGAAGGCTTTTCACACGGTGGTGGTCACGGCGTTGTTCAGGGCGTCGGCCATGTTTCCCCTCTGTTCGCCGAACCGTTCAGCCATTTTGACAAGCCGCTGGTCACACGGCTGAAGCACAACTTCAACCTACGGCATGCCGGTACTCCAGGATATAATCTGGATTTACTGAAGGAAGCAGCGACCGGGGCAACGTGTGAAAAGCATGACGTGGATTGAATGGCATGAGCGGCGGGATCAGGTCGGATGAATCCATCCTGAACGGTGAACAAAGACCCGGGACGGGCTCCATTTTCAATCTCGCTCAAGAGCGTTTTTAAAATCTGCCTCCATAATCAGATTATGGAGATGTGGACATGCAGCCAACCCAGTAATTAATAAGAGAAAAGTCTCATTCATAAAACCACTCCCGCTGCTATAGTCACATGACACAATGCTCAGTGTAGACGACTGGCAAACATCTAAATATTACATTTATTATTGTGTTCTTCCAATATTTCCCTTTCTGAGGTTTTTTAAAGTCTATAATTCAGTAATTGATGTGCGTTTTTATAAACATACAAATATATATATATATATATATATATATATAACATAAATATATATTATTAGATTTAATATATATATACAGTATATATAAAATATATAAATCTAAAAATAATAGCATCCCTGTCCAACTTGCACTACTTCCTGTTCACACTGAGTCTGTTACTGCAGCAGCCCCCTTACTTTCATGTAGCTGTCGTGACCTAAGGAAGGGTTAAACTGGTGAAATCCCATCCCGGCCTGCAGAAGCCTCCGACCCACGGTCCCCAGACCAGTCCACATTACAGCCCACGGTCCCCAGACCGGTCCACATTACAGCCCACGGTCCCCAGACCGGTCCACATCACCCTGGTCCTGTCACACACACTCTCACTCTGTTGCACTCACTGCAAACTTGAGGGCGTTGGATACTTCGGGTCCGTCGAACTGGAAGTTCTTGAAGTCGGGGAAGTCGTCGGTGGGCGCGCCGTCTCTGGGGGCAAACCTCAGGTAGCGTCTGTGCTGGGTGTCGGGGTCCACGTGGAGGCCGTAGTCGCTCATGCTGTCACACACCCCCTCCAGGAGCTCGCTGAGGTGAGCCTCCGAGCGAGCCAGAGGCACCTGCTCACACCAGAGAGAGAGAGACAGGTTGAGGTCATGTGACATGTTTCCATGCCTCTGAAGGTTGAACCCAAGTAGACCAAGCTAGAGACAAAAAGATATGAAAAATACACTTTCAGCCTGTGAAGACACCTATGTCACTGCCATGGCAACCAAACGAGACAAAAGGAGAAAGTCTTTCCGCAGCCCTGGGATGTGTGCTTGCCCCGATGTCAGCTGTGGTACACCACAGGGCTCTGTGCGGGTCAGCGGGGTGACCTCTTGTTTCCGCTGCGTTTTCACCAGCAAACCTCTGACTTTTAACCTGTACGCACTCCCTCCCACCACCTCCCTGTCCAAACGCCAGCCCCCCTTTGAGGACAAAACAGGGAGGCGGCGCTGTCTAGACGGGTCAAGACAGGTGCAGCGCCCTGCTCCCACCGTCCCCGGAAGGAGATTGGGTGACAGGAGGGGGGTGAGGGGCCGAGGACGGTGAAAAGGGTGAAGGGGGTGGGGGGCAGGGTTGCTCTTTACACCTCCGAGCAGGCTGGAAAAAGCCAAAGGGAGGGGGGTTTCCTGAGAAGGGTGGGGTCAGTGGAGGAGGTGGAGAAGCCAAGTGCAGGGTAAACAGCTCGGTTCTCAGCCGCTGCTGCTTCTTTCATGCCCTCCATCCTCCAGTGATCAAAGCAGGAAATCTTCCTTGTCTTCTTTGGTCAAAGGGTGGAGGGGTAAGGGGGAGGGGTGTAGGGGTAAGGCACAGAGGAAGGGGGGGGGGGGGGTCACATTGCAGGGTTTTATTTTACTATGTTTACATGCTCACAGATATGACAACATTCATACTTTGATATTTGTCACATAAACATCATATGGTGTTTGGATATTCTGAATGGATGCTTTTCAGATGAAGACATGTGATATTGATATTCATCTTTTTGCAGTATTCTCTGGACTTGTATACAGCACATTCACCATGAGAGTCTCAGTTGGTGTTTTTACCTCACTTTGTGACACTTGTCCCGTTTCCTGTTTCCAGCTGTGTTGGACACGAAGCAAGCAGCCGACAGTTAGTAAAGCTTTTAACTGCTTTTAATCATCATGAAGGACTTGGATATCAACAGGTTTATAGATATGAACACATATCACAACACCGACGTCTTCAAGACGGAGGATGAAGGAATGACAGAGGGAAGCTGTGATCACACACTCCAACAATCCACCACCGCTGGACTACTAAAGAAACACGAGCAGCTCCTGTTCTGTTTCCATGTTCTGATGTGATAAACGACATGTTCGACCCGTGAAAGACGCGGTGAGGAAGAAACTAATGTTGAGTTCGTGGTTATATGTGAGTGGGAATGTGAGTGGGAATCTTCATTTTCATCATGTAAATACATTAGTAGGAATATGTGGTGCATGTCAACGTAGTCAGGGTGGAACATATCATTACCGGGCCCCTTTGTCTCTCTCTCACACACACACACACACACACACACACACACACACACACACACACACACACACACACACACACACACACACACACACACACACAGTGACAAAAGGCCTCTCCGCCATCTGCTTCCCTTCCTCTGCGCTGCGTTTTGCTGCCTCATGGATAAGTAAGTAAAAATGAGTGGAAGCCATCACTAATCCCTCCGTCTTTAAGCTCCGCCTCTTTAACTTGTGATTCATTCTGTGCAGGATCCCTTGAGCTTGACAACGCTGTTGTGCCGAGGAGGAAGGAAGTTTGTGTTACAGCACGGGGCCAAAGGTTGGAGGGCGAGCGGCGAGGGATGTAGGTCACGCAGGCCAATGACGATGAGGTTCACCTATCAATCAAAATGAGCCGTGATGACGTTGACACCGGCGGTGACACATCATCCCCTCAGTGAGTGGAGTTACAGACGACGTGGAGTCCAGCACCGTTGTGGCTCTGATCGTTTTCATTATGACTTTCTCCATTCAAGAACCATTTCAGGACGACAAACAGTCATCGATCAAACTGATGCATCGTCTCACCTCCACAACTCCCTGTTGATACTGTTTGATACAATCAGCTTTCATTCCAGCTTCAGCCACATCTTATGGAGATACATTCATGGCCATTATTCATTTTATTTTTCTTCTCTTTTTACCATTATTATATTTATTTTCTCACACCACTATCCAAGAATTCACTTTTTAAATTTCAGGTTGTATACGAGGTCATAATGTTCTACCTAAACTGTTTAACAATGCTCTCCTATTTCTACATTTCATTTGGTTCATTCTATTCTGCTGTGTTTTGGTGGGTTGTTTATCACTATAATTTGTGTTATGGGACATAGCTCAAATATCTAAATAAATAAAGTAAATATTAATTTATTATGGTGGGTGTGATTGCAGCCTCCAAATTTATTTTCAAGCTTTAAACCACCAGATGTGAATAAAACTAGAGTGACTGGTGTTTATTTCATTGTTGACTCCAGGTCTGTATTAATCCTGCAAATATTTAATACTCAGGCATTCAAAAAATAGATAAATAGAACTTTCAAATGTAAACTTTCACAAGTGTAAATCAGCAAAGTATATTCAAATAGAAATGTAATCAAACGTAAAATGGCCCTTCTACAGTTTGTATGACGATAACAGTTTATGGAAGTATTATTGCTGCAGCTATGTCAATCTAATCTACTATAGCAGTGCATCATTTTTACAATAAAACTCCCGACAGGTAGTAAAGTGTCCTCATTTAATTTATAAAGCAGATATTCTTATTGTCTGAAATCATTTGATTATTACAACTGTGAGAATCACATAACTGCCCTCTTTCACATCACATGTGAATTTGAGAAAACCGAGTTTGAAATTTAAACTCAAACTAAATATTATCCAAACCCTATAAAAAATAAAAAAGGACAACTCCCCCTGACCGACAATGAGACCACGTCGGTTCATCTCAGTCTGTGCTTGGGTCTTTATCATGCCATGCTACAAAATGGTTTGGAATTAAAGCCCTTCCTTGCCAGTCAGAGGTTTGTGAAAGGGAGCTGTCAGTCACAGCGTTGTTTGAAGAATGGGGCTGGGGGGCGGCGGCGGTGGCGGTGATGGTGGGGGGGCAGACCGGTTGGCCCAGAGAATAGGCTTCTCAGGGATGCTATCCTCCATTCAATTCCCATTGGATAGGGAGCCATTATTGCACCGCTGTGGACAGGGGCCTTTCAATTTCATTGTCCTGGTGTTATGGGCCAATGAAGACCCATAAATTAATAATAATAATGATATTGTCATCAAAGCGGCGAATGGAAGGAGAAGCTGAAATGTCATTTTGACCGTTATGTCATTTAAAGCAAGGATTAGTAAATAAGAATGTCCCCAATAAAGGTGTGATGATATAATAATAATAATAATAATAATAATAATAATAATAATAATAACAATATTATCACTTCACTATGACAAGATAGAAACACTGAAGTGAGTTGTAATTAGCTTGCAGTGAATGAGCTTTAGCATAGCATTAAATCCTAGCCTAGAGCTGGCAGAGAACAGGTGACGCGAGTCACAAAGCTACAAATCAATATGGTAACATAGAAACTGCTTTTTTTCATGAGTCTGATAAAAAGATCAATAGTAATCCAGCGTCAGGGTGTGGTTGGCTTAGCTTAGTCAGGACATGAAGCTAGCCTGGCTCTGTCAAAAGGAACAACAATAATTGTAGCTCTAGCAGCAGTTATGTGCTGGAAGTGTTCAGTGGGAAGTCGGTGAAGGACCATGTCCTTGTTGCTGAACACCTTCCCAAGTTCAAAAATGCACCGAGAGCTCACTGATCAGCAAATTTATCCTGATTAATCCATTCAAACTGTAATCAAAATCGAAACTGAAATGATTTCTGGGTGAACAACAGTGACAGTGATGAAATTCAGTCTAGCAATTCATGTTCAGGGACGCAAATTGTCCATTTTTTCCACGTCTCTCCGTACTGTTCCGCACCAAAACATTTTCAAGTGATTTGTTTGTGTGATTTTTGCCTGAAACCAACTAGGTGGATTTGCTGCCTAAAGCTAATGTTTGTAGTGTAACGTCATCCCGACTGACAGAACAAAAAAAAAACCCTGCAGATAACAAGGATACTTCCAACTGAAATACATTGGTTTTAAAGTCGTACTAAGCAAAACATTTTTGTTCATTACGATTAAATACACAAATCGGTATTTCATGTGTGACTATTCCATGAAATGCCGTGAGCTTGTGTTATCACAGAGAGGTTGTGTACCATTATGGCTGTGCAGAGATATCAGTATGGGTTTTTAACGTCATGACTGTAGACTTCAATTTAAAGGGCTTTTTTTTGTTGTTGCCTGGCTGCATGTAAAGGAAATATTAGTGGACTATTCATTTAGGAGGAAAATGTCTTTTTCTGAATAACTGCAAATTCATAACTCAGAGTATAGGATGTCCAAAAAAATTATAGTATGTTGAAAAAAGCATGTCATTGTAAAGTATGTCATAGTCATAGTAGAGTAAAAAGTACAAGTCAGTCATTGTATAATATGTCAAGTAAGGCTAAAGTCTGTTGTAAAAAATAAAGGCATAGTATGTTGAAAAAAGTAATAAAAATGAAAAGGTATAATATGTTGTAAAAAGTAATACAAAGTAAAAGGAATAGTATGTTGTAAAAGGTAATAAAAAGGAAAAGGTGTAGTATGTTGTAAAAGCAAAGGTATAGTATGTTGTAATAAGTTAAGGTATAGTATGTTGTAAAAAGTTAAGGTATAGTATGTTGTAAAAAGTTAAGGTATAGTATGTTGTAAAAACTAACCCACGTAAAAGGTATAGTATGTTGTAAAAAAAATCAAGGTAAAGAATGTTGTAAAAATTGTAAAGAAAACAAAAGTATAGTATGTTGTAAAAAGTTAAGGTATAGTATGTTGTAAAAAGTTAAGGTATAGTATGTTGTAAAAAGCAAAGGTATAGTATGTTGTAAAAAGTTAAGGTAAAGTATGTTGTAAAAAGTTAAGGTATAGTATGTTGTAAAAAGTTAAGGTATAGTATGTTGTAAAAAGTTAAGGTATAGTATGTTGTAAAAAGTTAAGGTATAGTATGTTGTAAAAACTAACCCACGTAAAAGGTATAGTATGTTGTAAAAAAAATCAAGGTAAAGAATGTTGTAAAAATTGTAAAGAAAACAAAAGTATAGTATGTTGTAAAAAGTTAAGGTATAGTATGTTGTAGAAATTGTAAAAAAAAAACAACAACAAATGTATAGTATGTTGTTAAAAGCATAGGTATAGTAGCCTATGTTGTAAAAAGTAATAAAAAGTAAAAGGTACTGTATGCTGTAAAAAGTCAAGGTATAATATGTTGTAAAAGTAAAGGTATAGTATGTTGTAAAAAGTAATAAGTAAAAGGTATAGTATCCTGTAAAAAGTAATCAAAAGTAAAGGTATAGTAAGTTGTAAAGGTATAGTATGTTGTAAAAGTAAAGGCATAGTATGTGGTAAACAGCTATGAAAAGTCATAATATATTATGTGTAAAAATCGTAAAGGGCAGTGTTCCCACTGACAACTAGGAACAACTCCGTTTAAAACTCCAAACTGTCTTTTTGACATTTCTGTTTACAGATTGAACAAGAAATGGAGCATGCTGGGAGATGGAGGAACAGCTCCAATGTTTGTTTCCATGCCGTCTCTCACTCTCACTCTGTTTTTTTACCCAGCAGAGAGAATGCCTAACCTCTCTGGATTAAACACTAAATGAGTAAAATGCATGTTGCCTCACTCAGTCACATTTCTGGACTGATATTATGTGTCACTGTGTCAGCGTGTCATTGTGCATCCTCTCATTCTCAATGCATGACTTCCCAGCGGTCACCAGGAGATCAGCTCACCGCTCCAACTAAGTTCAATGTCTTTGGAGGCCTTAAATGTGTCATTGTTGCAGCAGGCAGGTTTAACTTTTGTGCCACGGAGCATCCCCATGCCCCCAGGAAGTCCTACTGTGGGGAGGCCAAAGAGCAGAGACTTAAAACCTGCAAATCCTCCTCACTGATGGCATCTAAGCTGTGACATCCCTCCCTCTCCGATTCACACTGGGTCAAAAGCTGCTGAAAAGGAGGGATCCGGGAGGGCAGGGGATCAAGGTTTGGCTTTTTCTATGGCTCAGTAACATTTGATTGACCAAACAATGCACCAGGTGGAGGTTAGTGTCAGCGAAGGGCAGAGGAGGAGCTCGTCACTATCCTGGTCCGGTGACTCCAGCATTCACCACAACAGCTGATCTGCCTTGTTGTGAGGCATTCAACGAAGCATCCTCCTCCGTTTGATACACAAGCCAGGCTGTCTGTCCAGCAGGAAGTCAGAGAAGACATTTTCAGAGCAAATGTAAAGAAAAGAATCATGGAGACAAGCCGACTGTTGGAAGTGCTGCAGCACAAAGATGTGTTACCTGGGCCCGGTTTGAAACTCGCCCTATGTGGAACCTGAATGGTTTAAGAGGCTTATGTTGTCTTTAGAATCCTTGTATTTTCTACCAATATGCCAATCTTTCAAGTCATATAAAACTGTGCCCGTCTATAATGAGCAAAAAAGCAAAAAAACAACAACAAAAAACCTCCAGTTGTATAAGAATTACTATAGCTCCAAGAGCAAATCATGCTTTCAATCATGAAGATAATCGCGTAATTGAGCATTTATTTTGCAATTATTTTATTTTGTTCTATGTAAGAATTATTCGGAATATATACTGTTAAAGTTTCGAATATTTTGTTTTCAGACACAATCCTCTGTTTATTTCTTTTTAAATGCTGATGCAAATGTGATCAAATTAGACCAGGTGCAATGATTACATGATGTGTCACAATGACCCACGTGAAATTAATTCATACATAACATTTGTGTGGCGCAATAAAAGACAAGACATTTGCAAATTATTTTATTTTATGTAGAAATCTTAAAAAGGGTTTTATCACAATATAACACTATATTTCCTGGTTTATTGGGTTTTTTTTAAAGTTACAAGATGGGTTTAGTTTTGATGATGATGATGATAATGATGATGATGATGATGTTGAGAGTAGAAGAGCCTTTTGTGAATTGTCAATGAGGAGTCATTTTTTACTTTATGACGTCATAATTGTCTTTCATTCTCATTCTCACAAGGTAATGTTATGGACATTCATTTTGAGATGATTATGTGGATATTTTTGCAAACTTGCAAGCTTGACCTGAACTGCTGAAGTACGGATTTCATTTTCTGACTGGTTTATTTTACCTGCTCAACACAGGGTTGTAGTAAATGGGACAACAAACTAAATATTATTGTGCAAATTATACAATGATAATTAATGGAATTGAATAATACTGAAATGAAAATTGTGTAAAGGCAGGAGAGCCATTGGGATAAGTGGCTAGATCGTCTGTTGTTTGCAGTGCGGGAGGTTCCCCAGGCCTCCACAGGATTTTTTTTAACTGCTCAGCAGAAACCATGCGGGGTGTTGAACCTAATTAAGGAAACCTAAGAGGAGGGTCCAAGCCCGAGTAAAAATGAGGCTCAGAATGTCCTGGACCTGAGAGCAAAACTCCACACACTGGGTCAATTATTATGGGAGAATGTGCTCCAGGCCAGGAACATCAACAGGGCCAGTACAACAGAGGAACTAGACTGAGACACTTCTCACCAAGGGATGAAATACTTGTAATGCTCCCCACTTCCAGCTCCAAATTACTCGCCAAGGTCCCTTTATGGTCACACAGCGAGTGGGTGACGTCGATATGAAAACTCACCTGGGCGTGACGGTGCATTCATGGCGTTGGGTGTAATAGATAGACCAACAGCACCTGGAGTAGCCCCATAGTTCTGTGCCAAAGAAGGATGGCTCTATTTGGTTGTTTGTGGATTATAGCAAGGTGAACGATATTTCATGCTGATCATTGTCTATGATGGATAACAGTTTATTTAGCTTCTCTCCACCACGGACTCAAGAGCCAGCCTTCTTGATGATTTGATCAAGTCTGTTGGTGTCGCTGGCTCTGATGCTGCTGTCCAACACACAGCAGCAAAGAAAATGGAGCTGGAGACAACAGAATGGTAGAAGATCTCCAACATGTTGCTGCACACGTTGGAGGATCACAGCTTCCTCAGGAAATAAAGTCTGCTCATCCCCTTCTTGTACACAGCCTCTGTGTTAGATTTCCAGTCTGTTGTCAATCACCACTCCCAAGTATTTGTAGTCCTCCACCTCCTCCACCACCTCCCGCCGATCCGTGGTGGCTGTGAAGGCATCCTCTTCTTCCTCCCGAAGTCAATCACCATCTCTCTGGTCTTGTTGACATTCAGCCGCAGGTGATTCTGTTCGGACCACTCCACAAAGTTGTCTACCAGTGTCCTGTACTCACCCTCATCTCCCCCCCTTATACACCCGACAACAGCTGAGTTGTCAGAGAGCTTCTGCAGGTGACATGACTCGGAGTTGTACTGAAAGTCAGTGGTGTACAAGGTGAAGAGGACGGGCGAGAGCACAGTTCCCTGTGGAGCTCCTGTATCACTGACCACCACATCAGACAGGACACTGCCCAGATGGACAAACTGTTCCCTGCCTCCCAAGTAGTCAGTAATCCAGGAGATCACAGAGTCGTCAACACCCACCACCCGCAGCTTCTAACCCATTAGCAGAGGCTGAATGGTGTTGAAACCACTGGAGAAATCAAAGAATGTGATCCTCACAGTGCATCCCCCAACATCCAGATGCTTATGGGCTCGTTGCAGCAGGTAGATGACAGCATCTTCAACTCCAAAATGAGGCTGATAGGCAAATTGCAAAGGGTCCAGAAACTTCCTCACCGATGGCCTCAGCTGGGCTATGACCAGTCCCTCCAGGACCTTCATCACATGCGATGTTAGTGTGACTGGTCTGTAGTCTGCTGGGTCGGATGGCTTTGGTTTCTTCGGGACTGGGACCAAGCAGTAGGTCTTCCACAGCAACGGGATTTTCTCCAGACTCAGGCTTAGGTTGTACAGATGTCCCAGTACAGGGGACAGCTGGCTGGCACAGGTCTTCAGGATCCTTGGTGAGATACCATCAGGGCCCGCAGCCTTTAGCAAACGGCATCTCTCTCCTCCTCCATTGTTGAGCTGAGTCATGAACTGTCCTCGTGCTGAAAACGTGACTTGTCTCAATGGCTACGTGATGTCACTCCCAATGACGCAAGAAGAATGCTGATATATTTTTATTGAGGAAAACGACAAACATAGTAACGCACAATGACTTGGATAACTTTAATTTGATTGCGGGTTTGGAAATAGTATCACGTTAGATTACTCGTTACTGAAAACGCGTAACGTGTTAATCCAATCTGACCACTTTCTAAATAACGCGTTTCTGGTGCCCGACGAACTCCTGGTTCGGTGAGGCACTGCTCGTTTTTTTACAACACTGGATTCAACGGTCTAAGACACATCAGACTTTCTCATTTCACAGCTTAACAGTCAACTAAATATTTTTCTGAAGGCGTGTGAGGCGATAAATAAGTAATAGAGTAACAGAATTAATTTATCACTGCAGCAACTGTTAAAATGTATTGTCCCAAATCTCCATTTGCACTGGAAATTTACAAAAGCACCCGAGGTGATTCAGTATGTTTTACAGTTAGTGGCAGTATTGTTAACCTTCTTTAAATCTCTTACAGTGTATCCCCTGATTGATCCCCCTTTTTTTTGTTATAATTTAGGGATGCACGATATTATAGGCAAGGTATCGGTATCGGCCGATATTGACGTTAAAATGTATTATCGGATATTGGCTAACACGCCGATATATTAAACCGATAAATAAAGACAGCTGCTTCCTTTATTAAATCAGATTAAATGCCCAAGGGCGCGAGAATTGCGTACGCATCATGACGCGACACGTCACCTACTTCAACATGCAGCAGAGCGAGGGAGAAGTTCAAAATGTCAGCGGTGTGTAAGATTTTAAGGTGTTGGAAACGGATAGCAAAGATTGTATTTGCAATGATTGTTCAGCGTCGGTGATGCGAGGAGGAGCCAACACGCATTCTTTTAACACGTAAGTCGCAGTCGGCAACATTTGTTTGATCATATTCACTGAAGCCGACACAATGCGGCGAGTCAGAGGTAACGCCAAGTGCCCCTCAGGTGGAGACTTTGTCCCACTGTGCACGGAGCAGGGAACGCAGGTGAGGCGGAGGTGTAATCAGCTGAGCGGGGCAGGAAGGCATTAGGCTTGTTTCGAATCAAGCATGCGCATGCATTTGCCTCGCAAAACAAGGCATTCTGGGAAAAAAACGTCACAAATGCTGGTGATAACTTCCCTTTGCGACATGTCACATGACTTTAAAAAATTGCGGTATCTCCAGGGTACCTCCTCCGCATGCTTTTCTCTGCAGATGGTCTGAAATAAGTGCAGACATAAGACACTCCCCTCAACGTTGCCCTAGTATATATATATATATATATATATATATATATATATATATATATATGTATCGGTTATCGGCCAAATGAGTTGTAAAATATCGGCATATTGGATATCGGCAAAACATCCAATATCATGCATCCCTATTATAATTATTATTTTTTAACTTAAGCTTTTTTCTCTGTCTGATGTGTGTATGCGTGAGTGTTTGAACTTTGTATTTTGACCTGCTGTTGTGTTTCATCTCCTTCTGTTCACCAAGATCAACAGATCAGTAGGTTAAAGGATCAAGACCTACTTCAGAGCCCTGTATTAGGAAATAGTTTCTCAGTGCCCCCTATTGGTTTCTCTTCAGTGTGTGTGTGTGTGTGTGTGTGTTGTGTGTGTGTGTGTGTGTGTGTGTGTGTGTGTGTAGTTCCTATATGTATTTGAGTCAGTATTTATCTCAAAAAAGGAAATTCTGAGGTGTAATAGAAACTATACTTCCTGAAAGTGATCCTGCTGACAATAGTTCTGCATAACTTTATGTATATGGAATATATCAATAGACGCATCTTGCATGTGTGTACTGAAAAGAATAGGCATTTTTACTGCTTGTTCCAGGGATTTTTCTACCAACCACAGTATGCAGAGTAAACACACACACACACACACACACACACACACACACACACACATAGCCAGGAGGCAAACTAAATGAAATCCAAGCAGGACCCACAGGGGACACAAGAAGAGTAATTAGCATTCATATCTGGATGAATCCACCTTTAGAAAACTGCCAAGAATGACACAGATAACAGCGTCCCTTATATGACATAACACAAGATCCAACCATAAGGGTTGTTGTTCAAATGTGTCCAAGAAATAAATAAAGCATCTTTTTACAGTGTGGAGTTTGGTTAGTGTGGTTAACCCTTGAACCAATAACCCCAGTATTACCCCCCGAGGTGCTGAATTTGGTACCAGCCGATATCACAGGTCACACTTTATCCACTACAAGCAATAAATACATCAAATCACTGGCCCAGTGTTTATATCGCTCCACATCAGTCAGTGTCAAGTGTTTCCAACATCAACACAGTGTCATTTCACACCTCACTGTGGGATTTTAACATCGACCCATGCCATTTCACAATTGTTTATATTTAACACTAATAGTGCCATCTTAGGGCAGTTTATGAAAAAACTTGACTTCCATGGAGCAACACGTTCTCCCTCCAGTCCATCATATGACTCTACTTGTTCAGAGCTCAAAGCATCAAACTATGACATTCATGCGCCAGGACGCGCACTACATCATGGAAGTGAACCAGGGATCGTTTGACCAGCGGTAAGATCAACCAAGACGGGTTCGGAGAGTTTTATTTTGTTTCGGTCAACTTTTAAAGAAGTGCGTTTTAAGGCACGCAAAATTACTTGTTTTTGTCAATGGAGTCTGGTGTTCCTTGTTTCACTGATTGACTGAACCATCACAAACAAAGACATATTGACACTTTTTTTTGGTATGACAGGTCAAAGGACACGATTCATGGAAAAGCTTTAGTAGATGCCTCGTGAAACCTTCTGCAGCCCCCTTGTCTGACTTTCACACACACCAGTCAGTGCAGCTATCAATGGTTAAAGCCGAGGAAATCAATGGCAGAGCTGGACACCTCATGAAAGCCTGGTCCCTAGGCTATAGAGGAAGTCCAAGCTCCAGTGGGATGTGACTTATTAGATCAGGACCGATAACCTGGATCCATAGTCTCACTGTGTTCACAAAGCATCACACACCGCCACAGCAACAGCAGAGATCAATGTGGTCTCAGGAGAAAGGACGGCAGTGATCCCTCCACATCGCTGGATACACCTCAGCGTTTAAGTGGAATGAGGCAAGCCCTGTGTTTCAGGGGTGTAATGTTACACCACATTCACAGTTCGGTATGCCTTCGGTAAACAATAAAAACCAGTAGCTTTCTTTTTTAATTTAGTTTTACAAAAATAAACATGAATTTGTTTTTTGTTTTTTTATAAAAAATTTTTTTTATGAATTTCTCATTAGCTAGAATTCTTACTTCAACAATTAAGGCACTTAAGTACTGGCATATTGTCATTGAAAAATAAATAAATAAAAATGAATCACGAAATGTCTGTAATGTAAATGGATCAATAACGGATTTCTGATTGTGTAATCGTCATCCTAAGACGCTGACTTGTTGATCGTTTCTGAATTGGGCTGTAACTTGTATACTCGTCACTCAGACACGGACGGACTACAATGATGAAGGCACAAACACTTGGTTTTGTTTTGTTTTGTCACCATGTAGGGTGTTGGTTTTATGATTTGATGTGAATACGTGCATATTTTTATCTTGTGCGGGCAGTGCATTTATTTTATTACTTTTATCTTTCTATCGTGTACTTCATCTTTGTATTGCACTTCTATTGTGTTATATATTTATGTGTTTTATCTTGTTGTGCAGCACTTTGGAAAACCTTGCGTTTGTTAAAATCGTGCTATATGAATAAAGTACTAATCAACACATTAAGTAATGCCGTCTATTTTGTCTATTTGAAACTAGTGGTCCATTGAGCCGATGGACTGGGCTAAACCAACTAGCATGCTACAGCTAACAACAGCTGGTGCTGCCGCATCTTTCCGGGTAAAACAGACGCTCCAGAATTTCTGTTAGTTTTAGTAGACACAAACGGCTGTCAAATCCGCCATCAGTAAGTATTCTAACTACTACCCAGATAGAGCTGTAGGCTAATAATTAATTATGTCATCATCATGATCAAAAATCTCAATTTTCTCAAGATAACAAAATTCCGTACAGTAGCTCATACAGAGACGCCAAGTCCCGCCCCTTCCTGTGTCCACCATGGGACGCCATCCTGTCTGGGAAGGCCTATCTTTCGAGAGTTGTACAGACCTCCATGGAATACCCAACAGTACGATGACTGCTGTTAGGGAACGGGACAAAATCCTCAGCACGATTGTCAGACCTTAAACTGGTGCAGTGGGTCCTGGGTTCCTCCTGGTGCAGTGGGTCCAGGGTTCCTCCTGGTGCAGTGGGTCCTGGGTTCCTCCTGGTGCAGTGGGTCCAGGGTTCCTCCTGGTGCAGTGGGTCCTGGGTTCCTCCTGGTGCAGTGGGTCCTGGGTTCCTCCTGGTGCAGGACTAGCCTGGCCTCATGTGTCCAGAGTGTAGAGGCAGTTCCTGGATGATGAAGGCATTGATGCCATTGACTGGCCCTCTCGTTCTCCTGACCTAAATCCAGTTGAGCACCTATGGGACGTTATGTATCGGTGTATCTGACACAGCCAAGTACCACCACAGAAGCTCAACGAAGCCCTAATCCAGGTCTGGGAGGAGATCTCCAGGGCCCAGTATTTCAAAAGTGATCTGACTGGATTATCCTGGTCGGATTGGATTAAATCTTGATCTGATCTGAAAACTGGGTATTTCAACACAGATCCAGAGAATCCCGATCCTGAAGATCAGGATTCAGCTTTGGTAATCCAATCCTCCCTTGAATCCAGATAAAGGGCTGGATTTGGGTATTTCAAAATGTAAGGCAGAGATCTGGATCAGCTTGATACCAAAATTTCAGGATCATTTGGATCCCACCTCAGAGGTGGATTTGACTTGGATTGACAATGTCTCAGCTCTGTTTCTCCTAGATATTGTTACTCAAGATGTTCATTACACTTAATCTAAATTGTCAGTGCATTACTTGAAACAAATTGGAGTAATTTAAGAACATTTAAGGTGTAGCAAAAGTGTTTGGCTATGTTTGTGTACAAACTGATTATTTTACTTGCTTTAAATTACCACAATTATGTTTAGTGAGAGCCTTCTAAAAAGGGAGACAAATTAGGATGGAAAAAAATGTATCTAATTGTGTCACTGATCATAATACAATATAATAAATATATATAATACATGAAAATAATGCAACTACAATTTCAAACACTTTCCAACACTTTATTCAAAATCCAACAACTTATCACTGCAATTGAATTGAAGCATTTCCAAGGATTTCCAGCACTCATCCAGACCCTGGCCTTAATAGCTGAGTGGGCTCTGAAAGTAGAAGAAAGGGAAGGAGTATGAGTGATATCAAATCCACAATAGTCACAGAAATCGTGTGCATGATGATAACAGCATGATTTTCCCAGCATTACTGTAGCATTCTGACACTTCTGAGTGAACTGCATAATTCATACACAACACACATAGCGTGTGGTCTGTACACATGTAGCCTATTTATTCTATTTTTTTTACATGTAGCCTATTTTCAGTCTGCTGTGTTGCCAATGACGTAACGCTAATAAACTCCGAACAGGTTGATGTTAGTTTAAACAGTTATGGTATAATGTACGTCAGATTAATTACCTTGTAAATCAAACCATGGACCGCAAAATTCGTAAACAAAGCCAGCGACCGCTAGCCCGCTAGCTGCTTAACACGCAAGCCAATGGAGCAGAGTTAGCTACCGTTAGCACGGCTGCGGCTCAATTAGAGATCCTTACAGCCTGGTTTTCAGTACGTGACAATTCATATATATAGCTAGCACGATATGTTGGTTGGCGTTCATATGATCCTTAAACCGCTAAACATTAGACAACGGTAAACTTACATTTTTTACGTGAAAGTCGTGCTCCCAGCTGCTCCTTCTGTGAAGTAGTCCGCCATGTTTCAGATCCGGAGGCGGAGATTTGAGATTTGGTAATCCGTATCCAGCCAGGTCGGGATCACGGTGATCCACCCGGCTAGTGTTTTGAAATACTCAGATAAAGTCAGCAGGATCACCTTGATCCATGACTGAGAAAAGGAGGATTTCATTATCTGGATTATTCTGATCTGGATTACAAGTTTTGAAATACTGGGTCCAGGACACCATTCTTCGACCCATCAGGAGCAGCCCAGACGTCGTCAGGAGTTCATTTACATTTACATTTAGGTCATTTAGCAGACGCTTTTGTCCAAAGCGACTTACAATAAGTACATTTGTCAAAAGAAGGAAACAAAGAAACCACAACATATCATTGCCGATAAAGTAAGAGCCAAAAATAGAACAAGTGTTAGGTCCTCATCTGAGTAAAGTAGTACTTCAAGAGCAGCAGTGCTATGATCAGAGTTCTATAGGTAAGAGTTTTTTTTGGGGTCGAGGTGGGGTGTTAGTGGGTCATGCTATGTAGAGTCGAGGTGAAGTGGACAGGTGAGTCTTGAGCCCTTTTCGGAAGATGGCAAATGATTCTGCTGTCCTGACATTGGTCGGCATTGGTTCATACAGGCAAACTTTTGATCAGTCTGAGATTTCAATGTTTTACTTTGATTTTCTTTGTGATTTTGAATCCAGCACTTAATGAAATAATAATTTGCTCATAAAGAACTGATGTGTGATTTATGTGTTCACTTAACAGCATTTTTGGCGGTACTGGAAGTCATACCTTTAGGACAGGTGTCTCAAACTGATCCAGTAAAGGGCCGCTGTGGCTGCAGGTTTTCATTCCAACCAATCAAGGTGTGAAGGCAAATCAGGTAGGTGAATAAGTCGAGTCAGGTGTGTTCTTGCTTGGTTGGAATGAAAACCTGCAGCCACAGCGGCCCTTTACTGGATCAGTTTGAGACACCTGCTTTAGGATATCCAAATATGATGGTTTAACAAAATGCCTTCATACTGCGAAAGCCTAAAGCAGATTGATGAATCCTACACATTTTAAATAATTTGGTGGAGTTACGGTGGTAAGTATGGGTAATTATAATAACTAAAATGAGACTGATATTAATGTTCTGAATAAATAATGGTATATGAATAAAATACTAAACTCTATCACATGATGTGCATTCATAAAGCTAAATGGACTGCGTTATAAATGCGGTGGAATTCTAATTAATGACATTGAGATATAATCATTATCGTTTGTTTTTCCTATTCATACTCAAATGGTATGAATATTCCCAAAAGGGATGGAAACATTGCTAACATTGTATGGTTAATTTCTCTTGCTGCACATTTTTGTTGTTTTGAGGGGCCAAGGTTTGAAACCGGATTCGGCTAGGCCTTCTTTGTGGAGATTGCATGTTCTCCCTGTGTTATCGCGAGTTCTCTCCAGGTTCTGTCAATGTCCCGTAGAATGGTTGTCTGTCTCTATTTGATAGACTGGGGGACAAGTGCAGCTGTACCCTGCCTTTGCCCAGCTGGGATCGGCTCCAGCCCCCCCACAACTCTGAACAGGATGAGAAGTTCAGGCTAATGGATGTATTTTGTCGTGTACTGGCTCCTGTTGACGCACCACAGCAGGGAGCCTAGCAGGCCAGTTCTCTTTGAATAATCAGATAAATAACTTAAACAACACACATCAGTGTACCATACCTTCTTGTCTTTCATGGTTCCATCAGGGTTGAGTCTAAAGCCGCCGATGTTGATGGTTTTCTTTGGGTCTACCTGACTGATTGAGTACTTCAGTTCATCCGCAATTGCCTTGCATGCTGGGAAACAAAGGTAATTCTCAGTGATGGCCACAAGACAAGCTGCGGCATCAGTAAATACAATGAGGGCGTTTCTAAAAGTCAAGGCTGCTTCCTTGGTAGGAAGGGTCCTCCAGAGACTGTGACTGTAGTCAGTCAGTCAGTCAGTCAGTCAGTCTCTCTTCATCCTAATTAAAAAACACTTATATCAAGAGTTCAGGGTTCTGGCCTCAGGCTGCATCTTGCCATCGGTGAGCAGAAATCAATACATGTTTACGTGGCGTTGGCGTTATCTACTGCAGAACTGTATTCTGTAACAACATGATTCAAGCCTATTGTTTTCAACTTTATATAATTACATAAGAGGTGGGTGAAGGCATTTAGGCAATGACGTGATTATGATTGTTATTGATTATCGAGAGGGTCTCGGGTTTGATTCCCGGGTCGGCCCGGGTTCCTTCTGTGGGGAGTTTGCATGTTCTCCCCGTGTAAGCGTGGGTTCTCTCCGGGTTCTCCGGCTTCCTCCCACAGTCCAAAGACATGCAGGATGGGGATAGGTTCATTGGTGACTCTAAATTGCCCGTCGGTGTGAATGTGAGTGTGAATGGTTGTTTGTCTCTATATGTCGGCCCTGTGATGGACTGGTTACCTGTCCAGGGTGAACCCTGCCTTCGCCCAATGATAGCTGGGATCGGCTCCAGCCCCCCGCTGACCCTGAATACAGGATAAGCGGTAGACGATGGATGGATGGATGGATGGATGTTATTGATTATAACGTAATGCGATCCTACGAGTTAAGTGTTGCTAAGTGTCAGATATTGGTCGTCAGTTCTTTCATCAGTTTCAATGTTTGTCTTGTATCCTGAAGATGCTGGAAGCCGGAAGCAGAAGATACTCTGAAGGAAACTGTACCTCATCAGAGAACGCCACCAGCTGGTGTAAGGAGACATTACAGTTATTTGAAATGGCCGCGTTTCATTTCTATTCATTTGTTGTGTATTTAACAGGGGGGAAGTAAACTTGAATTTCATTGTCATATTGTCATATTTAAATGAGTGTTTGGTTGGCTATTCATGTTTAATCTGTAGAATAAAAGCATGCTAGAAAGAGTTCCTCATGAAACAACTAACATACGAACTGGCCATATTATGACCAACTATCAATGTTGTTTCTTTGAGTATCTGCACTATTCCATAAAATGTTATCATTCAGTGAGAGCACCAACACTTACCAGAGCAGTAGAGTTCCTTGTCCCTCTTCCCCCGGCTGCTGCTGACGAAGGCTGATAGCAGCATCACAGTCACCTGAATTATCCATGAGACCATATTGATAACCTAACAGGGCAGACACACCGTTCTACTGGTTAGACACAGGCACAGTCTCAGGAACAACAGTCTAATACATCGCATCAGGATGTCTTTAATAGTGGGAAGTAGGGTCGGGCCGATTTCCGGTTTCACCGGTCTGGTTTGGTGTACGCCCATAGAGGGTTTGATTTATGTAAACCGGTTGAACTGGCATTTGTCCGAATGAAGTGCAGCCGTCCCTCTGCCGAGCGAGCCGAGGCCGAAGACAGAGATTTAACGAGCTGAGAACATTGATCCGAAGAAGATAAAAACCCCGGTAGTTGCTCGAAGAAGGCCGCCGTTGTACACAACAACACGTATATGACGCACAGCAGCTTTACTTGTTGAAGAGTCGTGTTAATATGCGAGACGCTGTCCTGTTTTGTTTTGTGAAAAGAGACACCGTTGTGCAAAGCAAAGTTATTTATAAACGGTACGATTATTATAATATTAAAGCAGATTTCTGACTGACTTCTGTGTAAAAACGAATGTATCACTTGGGAGGGTCTGCAAGTGCGACGCCTAGTGGGAAAGGTTGGTATTACTGCTTCGGACCGGTCTTTGGCTTAGTATCAGACCGGTTTAAACCGGCCCAAACCGAGTGGGAAGTGATTTTCAAACAGCAATGTAAATGACCTTTTTCCGTACAACTGAATTACCTTTTCAAGAAAACTTCAACTCCCAAGGTGACTTTCATTCACAAACATCGAATCATCAAGCAGGGGGAAGCTAAAACATACATGTTGAGAAAAGGCGTTTTATCATTTATACATATGACTATTTATAACATTGAGGTTACATGTGGAAAAACCAGCTTTCATCTACCACAGGGGTTCCCAAACTTTTCAGCCCACGACGCCCAAACTAACGGTGCCAGAGACGGGAGACCCCCACGATCCCCGGAGGTGACTGAACATAAGAATGAGTCCAGAACGTATGCACTTCTCAGTCAAAGTAATGGAAATCCATCTGGTAACTGGCTGCTGATAGTCTTATCCATCTACAAACACAATATATCATCTGCCGTCTGGAGAAAAAGGTCCACGGGTCAGTTTGGGCTCTCCTGTATCGCATAATAATCAAACATGGATCTGCATCTAATGATAGAAGATCCATTTTAAGTATACCTTAATTGTTCCTCAAAATAAAATAACATCCTGTAAAATGCGTAAAAAAAAACAACCTTTAGGCAATATTTCTACACTATAGAGGTTACTAGAAGCTGTCTCCCTACGCTAGAGATGTTGGGTGAAAGAATATAATGTTGCCCGCCAACCTAAACCACCCACCTGTTATTATTATCATCATCAACCGCAAAATATGTTTGTTCACAGATTATACTTTTCTTGTGCAACATGAGTCTAATAGCGAGATAATAACATCGAATGAGATATTAGAAATACACAGAGAATTATATGCTGTGAAACTTGTTTTGTTGTGTTTTTTTTGTCAAACTCAGAGCCAATCAGCTCTTAGATGAGGTGAGAGCCAGGCATTTCCCATCATGCCCCGGGTCTGGTAGTCGGTGGAGAGTGTATCGGTGCCCCCGTGTGCAGGACGTCGGTTTTAGTCGAAGACAAATCCAACCGGCATGCACGTTGTGCGGTGATCGATTGTGAGCAGACTCATCTCGCACGAGCCAGTTCCCAAGCGCTCACGCGCATTTTCGTACTCTTCATTCAGCTGACAGTTGGGGGGATACTTTATCCGTTGGAGACGATTCTAGTTTGCCAATACTGGCAACACGGCACCGAACGCCTCGCCGGGGCAGACCGTTCGTGAACAGCTGTTCCGCCGGCCGTTTGATCAACAAGAGTCCGCCGGTTAGCGCCCCGAACCCCCGCAGCGACGATCCGCCTCACCTGGCCGCGGACCGGGTGGACGTGCGTGTGTGTGGGAAGTAACTAGTGGACAATGTGACAACGCAGGTGTGTACTTCGGTCTCGTGAGACTGACAGGTGAACCAGATTGAACTATTCAAACGGGTACTATGATGTATTTGGTACATGCCGAATTCTAGGCTGACTCGAGTCAAATCATGCAGCGTATTTTATTACGTTTTTGCCGCAACGATAGTTGGCCAGTGCACAAAACTGAATGAAATTATTGTATTTCGCAGCGGGATCTGGCGTTCCGTGCTGATAGCCGACCGGCTAGCTTGTCTTACCTGGCGAGGAGAGCACTCTGGCTGGACGCGGACGCGGACGCGGCGTCGGTGGGACTCAAACGACGGCGGTGCTGGAACTACAACGATGGGCTGTCATGGACTACTTTTTCTGTTCATGCTTCAGTTTAGCACTGACAGGTGTCATTCTCACTACGCTGCACGTTTTACATTTCCGGTCGTAGCTTTCAAAACAAAGTATTTGTTGAGCAATAATTGGCGATTTTGAGTATTGCACCCTGACTTAGATAACAGTATTACTTGTAGGACATACGTTAAACACGATTTTGCCCAAATGTGCATCCTCCACTCCTCTATCATATAGACCCCTCCATGTTGCTGCTCTAATACTGAAGGCACGTCCAACTTACTTCCGGTCTCGCTCTGCGTAGTTCCGTCTGGCTTTACGTAGTTGAAGCGGCGTCTTTACGTGCCCGGCTGTAGTGTAGCCACGTTCAGTCAGGCGTCGGCCTGGTCAACCAATCACGTTCCTAACTCAAACAGTACCGACCAATCAAACAGCTACGTGTCTCAAGCGGCGCGTTCAAGGACGCGTTAAGCAAATTCTATTTAAATGTCTGCTCAGCCCGTTGACACTGCAGTCGTTTCATAGTTAAGATCTTTTCCAGTCCTTCCTGAAGCTGAAGGAGTTGATTTGAAAATGATGACGTTCGTCATTTCCTACATTAAAGGTTTAACTTCGATTTGATCATTTGTACTTTGTGTGACTCTTCTCTCACAGACTAATCAGGAACATTTGGGATGATTTTCAAAATTGGATCATTTACAATCATCAATGATTCCAACTTTAACATTTTTAAAAATATAAAGTTAAGAAAACAGTATGGGAAAAATGCCTTAATTGTTTTCGTCAAAATATTTAATACACGAATGACATATGATGCATTCTTAAAAAGAAAATGCGATACCAAACATACGTAAGGTATCTATTATTGTAAATTAAACTCTGTTGAATATGACGTGTTTTTTTCCAAATCATTAAATAGATTACTACTAAATGCACTAAATACATCATTCAGTTACCATGACCAAAACAACAACCCTCTGGCTGATTATTGTGAGGTAAGTAAAATATACAGATGGAGGCTTTCATGAAACCAGACTGTAACTCATAAAAGGTTTGGTGATATATATTATGATTATAATAGTCACATTTTAGCCTCACAGCAATGAAAACTTCTTACTGAAGAGCGACTTCCTGTCTGTGTTTGTGTTTTGTGTGTGTCTGTGTTTTGTGTGTGTCTGTGTTTTGTGTGTGTCTGTGTGCACAAACAAACTGTGCAATTGTACTACTGATTATGTCCCATGGTATAATACAGTAGGCGAGGGTGGGTTTGGGCGGGTGTGTGTATGCATCACACTGTTTCATGTATACTGTGTATATTGGAGATATGGCCAGTGGATCATGTATTGTCTGTATCTGTACTGTTACTACTGTAAAGCAGCTTTTTATATGACAGCATTGGAGTCCAAGACAAATTTCCTGCCAAGGACAATAAAGTGTATCGTATCATGTGTGTGTGTGTCTCTCTGTCTGTGTGTGTGTGTGTGTGTGTGTGTGTGTTGGTGCAGTGATTGTTAGGGAGCAGGTGCATCTTATGGGGGTCTGACTGGTTCCCTCCTCCTAATTGGATGTCATTTATAACATCCAGGTCTCCATTGACCAGGTAGATGACATGTTCTCAGTGCAGTGTGCCACAAATCCCAACAGGGTGGACCAGTCAGTGTTCTGGACTACGCAACTTAAGTTTAGTGTGCTTTTGACTTTTCAGTGGTGTTTAGTTAATAGTTCACTTCAACATGCTTTGAACGTGCGTTAAAGTGGCAGTCCGTAACATGTTCATCTATGTAATTGTCTTTTAAGTTCCTACCTATCAAAGAGTGAGTTAAAACAATGGTGGTTGATCATGTGACCACTAATGAAAGTGCTTGTACTTGCTGCTTTGCCCAGAAATAGGATCTCCGTGTCTGTGGCCGCATTCCCGCACAAAATTCAAAATGAGTGAGGTCGCATTGACACTGTACACACACACACAGTGCCGGATGAGGGAAGGCGTGTCTGGTTCATGGAGGAGATGCCTTTGCGGACACAGCCAGCAGCCATTGACATCACTTCCCATTAGCCGGCTTATTCAGGCTGTGTGATCTCCTCCAGGCTCTTCAGACTGCTGGCAGACACAGCAAACCTTGGATCCGGAGGAGCTGGACTACCTTGGAACTAGATAGGGCCTCACAAGGACACCAGCAGAACCAGCGAGGAAGGAGAAGCATAGAGCAGCTGTGTGTGGCTTCCACATCAGATGGCCTCCATTGCTCCTGTTGTCTCTTTCATTTGAACCATCCATCCATCGTCTACCGCTTATCCTATTCCTTATTCAGGGGCTGGACCCGATCCCAGCTGTCATTGGGCGAAGGCAGGGTTCACCCTGGACAGGTAACCAGTCCATCGCAGGGCCGACATGTAGAGACAAACAACCATTCACGCTCACATTCCCATCGACGGGCAATTTAGAGTCACCAATGAACCTATCCCCATCCTGCATGTCTTTGGACTGTGGGAGGAAGCAGGAGACATGCAAACTCCACACAGAAGGACCCCGGGAATCGAACCGGCGACCCTCTTGCTGTGAGGCGACTTTGCTACCCACTACACCACCGTGCAGCCCTCTTTTGAACCAAAGTTTAACTGACTTTTTGTTATACAGTGATGATTAAGTGTTCCCTAAGTTTTTTTGAGCAGTGAAGTTTGGTTAAGTTAGCTATTAATTTCATGTCTCGCAGCACTAAATCAATGTCAATGGCAAGTTCATTAGGACCCTTTCATGGAATGAAACACATCCATGTGACGATGTCGCGTCCAGAGATGGTGACATAGTAATACATATTGAGAAAGACTACTGATGGTCCAACAACACAGGACTTTATCCACCAGACCGGTGTTGGACACTGCGTGTCCCAAAGTCTTGTTGTGAAGTGATGCATTCGTGACCATTTTCCTGAACCTAAAGTAGTGGTTTTGTTATATAAACCTAACGTTGGATTTATAGCATCATGGCGTCCCAGCTGATGGGGAAAACATGGTTCTGTCAGGACCACTAAAGTCAAAAAATACACGAGAGAGAAATAATTTCAGCAATTTATTGTAAGTTACAATTTAGATTTTACCCGTCATTTCATGAGCTCCATGAAAAGCCGTGACAGGGAACAGCAGCAGCTTCAGGGGACGACCCTCCCAGTTGAACCTGGGGGAGCACCTCTATGCCCCCAGAACAGAGCAAGCAACAACTTAAATGCATTCTTGAGGAGCAGCTGGGGTGGAGGTGGGTCGCAAAGAAGCATGTAGAGGAAGCAGTGAAAGTAGACAGACTGATGCAGCTTAAATAAGGCGCCCTCAATGGAAGTAGCCACTAATGAGCGAGGGAAGTGGATCAGCTGGTGTGGATCAGCTGATGTGGGCTGGCTTGGCATTTAACCCATGATACTAACAGCTGATGGCGGGCTTGGCTACATGGCCTGCCAGAACTGCCGCAGAATGCTTAATTTCAGGCACGAAGGATTGAAATATAGTAGCAAGTGTGTAGCCTCCAGGCTTTGATTAGGACGTAAGCTGGGTTTGTTTCTATTGGCTCTTATCCAAAAGTAACATGTGTACAGCAGTGCATTGCTGTCTTTGGCATTGTTGGTTAAAACAGAGTTTCACATAGCATTTTAGCAGCTCGCTAGGTCTGCTGATCATTTAATCATTGAATAAGAGAAAATTCAAGATACACGAATACAATAGAGTAATAAATATAAGGTGTATACGGAGTAATTCCAACACCAGTGCAATACAGAAGAGCAATTAGAATAATACATTTCATAAAATAAGTAAACTAAAATAGAAAAAGTAAATTGCAATAACATAAAAACTAAAACAAAAGTAAAAATATAAAGTGTATAAAAGGTCATACAAACACATTAAGTTAAAAGTTAGTAGGATAAGCAAACTGAATTTGAAAAACAGTATTGGCTGTGATATTGAAAAAGGAATGAAATGTAATATGGCACATGATATATTGAAATGTAATATTGAACATGATGCTCATATATGGACATTATTTTTATTCTTACGTTGGACTGGATGTTCCTCCAGCGAAGTGACCGGCTTGTGCTTGCAAACCCAACGGCTAAGTTACAGCATGAATGTACGAGGACTGTATTCAGAGAAAACACAAAGACATTGGGGAACATAAAACCAGAAGTGGCTGTGTCTCGGTGACACCTAATCAATCCATCTGTCGATGAATGGAAATGCGAGCCTGCTTCTCAGTGTATCTATCGGGTCTGAATGTCCCCGTCCCTGAGGAGGGAGGGAGGGAGGGAGGGATATAGGAGGGGTGAGGATGGGACTGGCTTAATCATGTCCTGCAGGGAGTGGATTTGGTTGTGCTGACAACTTGTTCAGCCTCACTTCTTCCTCTTACCTCTGGCTATATTTCTTTTTTTGATAAACACAAAAGGTTATGTTTCAACAACAAACGTGGTTCTAAACAGACTCTGCATCTCCTGGTGAAAGCCCTGTGTTTGTTGACGCGTCCAGCCCCAGACCACCTCTCTACGTGGACTCCTGCAGATTCATCTGGAACCGACTTGTGATTTGTCAACAGCAACAAAATGTAATTACCAACGTAGTTTATTTGCGTATGATCATCATATTCAGGAGACAGGGCTGATGGATTATTTCTTTTGTCCACAGGGAGCAGGGAAAGAGGAAGTATGGGGATTATTTCTGCCCCACTGTGATGCAGCCTTGGAGTCTGTAGCCCCTTTTACACAGACGATTCTGTCATAATGGTGTCAAAATATGACAATAACCAGAGCGTTTAGATAGAACTTTGTTGGCGAGCTTGTGGGCTGGGCAAGGATGAAGATCAAACCTGCCAAATCACGCAGTCTGACCCCTCTCAGGGGTCAGAAGCGACAAGACCATCTTTGTAGCGGGTGGTGAGGAGATCCCAGTGCTGGCTAGTCAACCCGTCCGTAGACTGGGTCGGACCTACACGGCAGACCTGTCTGATAGGCAGATGGGGGAAACAGTGAGGAGGCAGCTCGCAGATGGCTTGGCCAGGATCAACAAGAGCCAGCTCCCTGGCAAGTATAAAGTATGGAGCTACCATACTGTAAGGGTGATGTGGCCTCTGAAGATGTGCGAAGTCCCCTCCTCAGATGGACAGGCTGGCAAACTTGTTCATCAGGAAGTGGCTGGGACTGCCAGATGTAGGCCTTTTTGGCAGGAACATGCTACAACTGCCACTGCGATCCATCAGCCAGGGATACAGACAGGAGAAGGCTCAGATGGTGCTGGAGCTGAGGGAATCCACTGACCAACTGGTGAGAGCAGCTGGTCCCCAGGTACGAACAGGGAGGAAGTGGAAAACCCAGGAGGCGGTCGACATGGCAGTCAGCAGGCTGAACCACCGCAAGGTCGTTGGCAGAGTCCAGGTGGGGCGAGCAGGACTGGGGAGAAGCGAGACCCCCCTCTTCTGGTCAAAGGCCTCAAAAGTGCAGCGAAGAGCCATGGTGGTGGCAGAAGTGGCAAGACCGCCGTCATGTCAAAGCGGTGTCTCAGAGCCGACAGGCCCATGTCATTGTCCGATCTGTGAAAGATCCCCCAAGCCAGGCTCAGTTTCCTGATCAGATCTACCTATGACACCCAACCTTGTCCCCGAAACCTCATCCAATGATTTGGTGCGGAAGAGACCTGCCCCCTTTGCAATACCATCAATGCAAGCCTCCAGCATATCCTGTCAGGCTGCAAGACAGCACTGTCCTAAGGCCGCTTCAGGTGGCGACATGACCTAGTGCTGACGAAGCTGGCAGAAGTGGCAGAGGCTCGCAGACTGGAGGCCAACAGCAGACCTTCCGCTCCAGCAAGACTGCCTATCCTGTTTGCAAGGGCTGGGGAGAACCCCAACCCTGCCCACCAGAGAGCAGACTCCTCTCACCCGGCAGTGAGTGGACCATGAGGCTCAACCTGGGGAGACA
The DNA here is from genome assembly GCA_029853015.1 of Chelidonichthys spinosus. NCBI lineage: Eukaryota > Metazoa > Chordata > Actinopteri > Perciformes > Triglidae > Chelidonichthys > Chelidonichthys spinosus. The sequence goes on along the minus strand of CM056827.1, from coordinate 2,780,132 downwards.
ACTTCAATTTCCCAGGGAGATTGTGGAAACGTCGCTCCGGCCAGACCTGATCATATGGTCAGTGCCACGCAAGACCATCCTGATGGAAGAGCTCACTATCCTGTGGGAGCAAGGTATGGAGGCTTCCAATGAAGCGAAGCGTGCCAAATATGCAGACCTGGCAGCAGAATGCAGAGAGGCCGGCTGGAAAGCCATTACGTGCCCGTCAAAGTGGGATGTAGGGGCTTTGTGGGGTCCTTGACTGTTCGCCTGCTTCGTGACATCGGATGCACAGGAGCAGGATGTGGGAAAGCCATCAAGGAGCTAGCAGAGGAGGTGGAAAAGGGCAGCTTCTGGCTGTGGCTAATGAGAAGGCATAGGGGGTGGGGGCCTAACACCTAGGGGATCAGCAGGGGGTGGCAGGGAGAGATCCGCCATCGCTCAGCCACCAGGAGATGTACTGGGGTTAAAGGAGCAAAACATCCATGACTGGTGGTCCCCAGCTGATGACCCGTTTATGCCCACAGGGGAGTACAACTTTGGTTGTTTTTAAATGTGCTCTATAAATAAATTGATTTGATTTGATTTGATTTGAAAAGGCACCGGTGGAGGTGCGTCAGGCAGCAATGTCCCGCAGGTAGACCATCAACCTGTATCTTCAAAGTTTGTACTGTTTAGATAGAACTTTGTTTGTACTGTTTAGATAGAACTTTGAAGTGTTTAGATAAAACTGTGTTTGTAGTGTTTAGATAGAACTTTGTTTGTAGTGTTTAGATAGAACTTTATTTGGAGTGTTTAGATAGAACTTTGTTGGTAGTGTTTGGATAGAACTTTGTTTGTATTGTTTAGATAGAACCCTGGAGTTGTGGAACGAGTGAGACGTCCACAGCGCAGCCGCGGTCTTGTCTATGGACTCGTCAGCCGTGTGACATATTCAATGAGCGTTGGAAATCTGATTGGCTCGATGCATCAAAACAACTACAAAAGGTTAACATCTCCGGATCTACGCTTTGAGCTCATCAAATCCACCGGTGGCGTGTTGCCCTGGTAACGCGTCTTCACTACATCACGTCTTTTCTTCCTCGGGTGCTCGGAGCGTTTGGATAGAACGCTGTATCGCCTCATCCAGCCTCTGATGCGGCTCTGTGACGACCTCCGTTGGTGTCTCAGAGGCGAAATACTGACGGGGGAGAAGTCTCCATCCAAGACGAACGCTCCAGGCTTCGTGTTTGTGCTTACAATTGAGGAGAAGGACAATAAAAGATGATAAAAACACAAATGTGTTGTCATCTTCTCATCTTGTAAGCTGCTTATGAATCTATTAATATAGTTAGTGTCACGTGGACAAGCAGCCCTGTTACAATGACCTTGTGCTGTGATCTGCTGTGACAGCTGATTCAAAGCTCCTCAATGTAATGTTTATTTGATAAACGGCCTTACTCAAAGGAGTATCGACAGCCACAGTGGTGTGTAATGAGCTGCCTGCTTGACAAGATAATTGTTTTTTCCCTTTTGTATGTTTTGTGGGCGAAGAAAGGACTCTGACTTGGTCCGATCGATGATGGCAGATGTTACTGTTTTGTTGTGTGCAGGGATATTACAATGAAGCATCGATTCCAGAAACGGTGCTCACTGGACCAATAGTATCTGACAATGAGACGATTCTTTAATCAACACCAGTCATGAGGAAGAGCACTCATGTATTTGGTTTCATGAAATCAGAAATGGACTTCAAGGTTAACTTAACCTCAGCGTTTTAACTGCCATGCCTCAGGACTGGAAATTAAAAGAAATTGCTGTAGAACTTAGGAAAAAAAGTATCACCGTGTGTGGTCTTGTAATAAAACCGTCAGAACATTAAAACAATCTGGTGGTTCAGTGTTATTGACTAATAATCTGCTGTTTGGAATCTGCTTTCCTACACTGTGACAAGAGTGTGTGGATGGGGGTAAGCCCTATGTTCCCACATTTCTAAGATTTTTCTTAAAATTAAGCCCCATGTTCCTACAGCACAGCTCCTTCCTTAACGTTTCCTCCAGAGGACTTGAAAGTGACTCCAAGCATCCCAGGAGCTAGAAATGTGGGAACATAGTGCTGTGGGAACATAGAAATGTGGGAACAAAGTGCTGTGGTAACATAGGGCTGTGGGAACATATGACTGTGGGATAATAGGACTGTGGGAACATATGACTGGGAACATAAGACTGTGGGAGCATAGGACTGTGGGAACATAGGGCTGTGGGAATATAGGGCTGTGGGAACATATAAATGTGGGAACATAGGGCTGTGGGAACATAGAAATGTAGGAACATAGGACTGTGTGAACAAAGAAATGTAGGAACATAGGACTGTGGGAACATAGAAATGTGGGAACATAGGGCTATGGGAACATAGAAATGTAGGAACATAGGAGTGTGGGAAGATAGAAATGTGGGAACATAGGGCTGTGGGAACATAGAAATGTGGGAACAAAGTGCTGTGGGAACATAGGGCTGTGGGAATATAGGGCTGTGGGAAACATAGAAATGTGGGAACATAGGGCTGTGGGAACATAGAAATGTAGGAACATAGGACTGTAGGAACATAGAAATGTGGGAACATAGAAATGTGGGAACATAGGGCTATGGGAACATAGAAATGTAGGAACATAGGACTGTGGGAACATAGAAATGTGGGAACATAGGAATGTGGGAACATAGAAATGTGGGAACAAAGTGCTGTGGGAACATAGGGCTGTGGGAACATATGACTGTGGGATCATAGGACTGTGGGAACATATGACTGGGACCATAAGACTGTGGGAGCATAGGACTGTGGGAACATAGAAATGTGGGAACATAGGACTGTGGGAACATAGAAATGTGGGAACATAGGGCTGTAGGAATATAGGGCTGTGGAAACATAGAAATGTGGGAACATAGGACTGTGGGAACATAGGGCTGTGGGAATATAGGGCTGTGGGAACATAGAAATGTGGGAACATAGGACTGTGGGAACATAGAAATGTAGGAACATAGGACTGTGGGAACATAGACATGTGTGAACATAGGGCTGTGGGAACATACTCAACTCAACTCAACTTTATTTATAAAGAACATAGTGCTGTGGGAACATAGGGCTGTCGGAACATATGACCGTGGGAGCATAGGACTGTGGGAAAATAGAAATGTGGGAACATAGGGCTGTGAGAACATAGAAATGTGTGAAAATAGTGCTGTGGGAACACAAGACTGTCGTATCATAGGACTGTGGGAACATATGACTGGGAACATAAGACTGTGGGAGCATAGGACTGTGGGAGCATAAAATTGTGGGAACATAGGACTGTGGGAACATAGTGCTGTGGGAACAAAGGGCTGTGGGAAAATAGAAATGTGGTAACATAGGGCTGTGGGAACATAGAAATGTGGGAACATAGTGCTGTGGGAACACAAGACTGTGGTATCATAGGACTGTGGGAACATATGACTGGGAACATAAGACTGTGGGAGCATAGAATTGTGGGAACATAGGACAGTGGGAACATAGAAATGTGGGAACATAGAAATGTGGGAACATAGGGCTGTGGGAACATAGAAATGTAGGAACATAGGACTGTGGGAACATCGAAATGTGGGAACATAGGGCTGTGGGAATATATGACTGTGGGATCATAGGACTGTGGGAACATATGACTGGGAACATAAGACTGTGGGAGCATATGACTGTGGGAACACAGAAATGTAGGAACATAGGGCTTTGGGAACATAGAAATGTTGGAACATTGGGCTGTGGGAACATAGAAATGTAGGAACATAGGACTGTGTGAACATAGAAATGTAGGAACATGGGGCTGTAGGAATATAGGGCTGTGGGAACATAGAAATGTGGGAACATAGGGCTGTGGGAACATACTCAACTCAACTTTATTTATAAAGAACATAGTGCTGTGGGAACATAGGGCTGTGGGAACATATGAGGAACATAGAATGGGGAACATAGGACTGTGGGAACATAGAAATGTGGGAACATAAGGACTGTTGGGAACATACTCAACTGGAACACAAGACTATGGTATTTATAGACTGTGGAACATAGTGACTGTGGGAACATGATGACTGTGGGAACATAAGACTGGGAGCGTAGGACTGTGGGAACATATGACTGTGGGAACATAGAGACTGTGGGAATCATAGGACTGTGGGAAAATATGAAATGTGGGAACATAGGACCTGTGGGAACATAAAAATGTGGGAACATAGGCTGTGGGAACACAGAGACTGTGGGAACATAGGACTGTGGGAACATACTCAACTGGGAACATAATTATTTATAAAGAACATAGTGACTGTGGGAACATATGAACTTGTGGGAACATAAGGACTGTGGGAACGATAGAAATGTGGGAACATATGAGCTGTGGGAACATAAGACTGTGGGATCATAGGACTGTGGGAAAATAGAAATGTGGGAACATAGGCCTGTGGGAACATAGAAATGTGGGAACATAGTGCTGTGGGAACACAAGACTGTGGTATCATAGGACTGTGGGAACATATGACTGGGAACATAAGACTGTGGGAGCATAGGACTGTGGGAGCATAGAATTGTGGGAACATTGGACTGTGGGAACATAGAAATGTGGGAACATAGAGCTGTGGGAACATATGACTGTGGGAGCATAGGACTGTGGGAAAATAGAAATGTGGGAACATAGGGCTGTGGGAACATAGACATGTGGGAACATAGTGTTGTGGGAACGCAAGACTGTGGTATCATAGGACTGTGGGAACATATGACTGGGAACATAAGACTGTGGGAGCATAGGACTGTGGGAGCATAGAATTGTGGGAACATAGGACTGTGGGAACATAGAAATGTGGGAACATAGGGCTGTGGGAAAATAGAAATGTGGGAACATAGGGCTGTGGGAACATAGACATGTAGGGAACATAGGGCTGTGGGAACACAAGACTGTGGTATCATAGGACTGTGGGAACATAGTGACTGTGGGAACACAAGACTGTGGGAGCATAGGACTGTGGGAACATATGAATTGTGGGAACATAAGGACTGTGGGAACATAGAAATGTGGGAGCATAGGACTGTGGGAGCATATGACTGTGGGAACATAGAAATGTGGGAACATAGGGCTGTGGGAAAATAGAAATGTGGGAACATAGGGCTGTGGGAACATAGAAATATGGGAACATAGTGCTGTGGGAACACAAGACTGTGGGATCATAGGACTGTGGGAACATATGACTGGGAACATAAGACTGTGGGAGCATAGGACTGTGGGAGCATAGAATCGTGGGAACATAGGACTGTGGGAACATAGAAATGTGGGAACATAGGACTGTGGGAGCATAGGACTGTGGGAACATAGAAATGTAGGAACATAGGACTGTGTGAATATAGAAATGTAGGAACATAGGACTGTGGGAACATAGAAATGTGGGAACATAGGGCTATGGGAACATATAAATGTAGGAACATAGGACTGTGGGAACATAGAAATGTGGGAACATAGAAATATGGGAACATAGAAATGTGGGAACATAGGACTGTGGGAGCACAGGACTGTGGGAACATATGAAATGTAGGGAACATAGAAATATGGGAACATAGAAATGTAGGAACATAGGACTGTGGGAACATAGAAATGTGGGAACATAGGGCTATGGGAACATATAAATGTAGGAACATAGGACTGTGGGAACATAGAAATGTGGGAACATAGAAATATGGGAACATAGGGCTGTGGGAACATATGACTGTGGGATCACAGGACTGTGGGAACATATGACTGTGGGAACATAGAAATATGGGAACATAGGACTGTGGGAACATAGCGCTGTGGGAACATAGAAATGTAGGAACATAGGGCTTTGGGAACATAGAAATGTTGGAACATTGGGCTGTGGGAACATAGAAATGTAGGAACATAGGACTGTGTGAACATAGAAATGTAGGAACATGGGGCTGTGGGAACTTAGGGCTGTGGGAACATATGACTGTGGGAGCATAGGGCTGTGGGAACATACTCAACTCAACTCAACTTTATTTATAAAGAACATAGGGCTGTTGGGAACATAGAAATGTGTGGAACATATGGACTGTGGGAACATAAGAAATGGTAGGAACATAGGACTGTGGGAACATATGAAATGTAGGGAACATAAGGACTGTAGGAATATAGGACTGTGGGAACATAGAAATGTAGGGAACATAGGGCTGTTGGGAACATACGAAATGTTGGAACATTGCTGTGGGAACTTTATTTATAATGTAGGAACATAGGACTGTGTGAACATAGAAATGTAGGAACATAGGGCTGTAGGAACATAGGACTGTGGGAACATAGAGAATGTGGGAACATAGGACTGTGGGAACATACTCAACTGTGGGAACATCAACTTTATTTATAAAGAACATAGTGACTGTGGGAAAATAGGAAATGTGGGAACATATGAAATGTGGGAACACAAGACATGGGGGCATAGGACTGTGGGAACATATGACTGTGGGAACATAAGACTGTGGGAGCATTGGACTGTGGGAACATAGAAATGTGGGAACATAGGGCTGTGGGAACATATGACTGTGGGAGCATAGGACTGTGGGAAAATAAAAATGTGGGAACATAGGGCTGTGGGAACATAGAAATGTGGGAACATAGGGCTGTGGGAACATACTCAACTCAACTCAACTTTATTTATAAAGAACATAGTGCTGTGGGAACATATGACTGTGGGAACATAAGACTGGGAGCGTAGGACTGTGGGAACATATGACTGTGGGAACATAAGACTGTGGGATCATAGGACTGTGGGAAAATAGAAATGTGGGAACATAGGCCTGTGGGAACATAGAAATGTGGGAACATAGTGCTGTGGGAACACAAGACTGTGGTATCATAGGACTGTGGGAACATATGACTGGGAACATAAGACTGTGGGAGCATAGGACTGTGGGAGCATAGAATTGTGGGAACATTGGACTGTGGGGACATAGAAATGTGGGAACATATGGCTGTGGGAACATATGACTGTGGGAGCATAGGACTGTGGGAAAATAGAAATGTGGGAACATAGGGCTGTGGGAACATAGAAATGTGGGAACATAGTGTTGTGGGAACGCAAGACTGTGGTATCATAGGACTTTGGGAACATATGACTGGGAACATAAGACTGTGGGAGCATAGAATTGTGGGAACATAGGACTGTGGGAACATAGAAATGTGGGAACATAGGGCTGTGGGAAAATAGAAATGTGGGAACATAGGGCTGTGGGAACATAGACATGTAGGAACATAGTGCTGTGGGAACACAAGACTGTGGTATCATAGGACTGTGGGAACATATGACTGGGAACATAAGAATGTGGGAGCATAGGACTGTGGGAGCATAGAATTGTGGGAACATAGGACTGTGGGAACATAGAAATGTGGGAACATAGGACTGTGGGAGCATATGACTGTGGGAACATAGAAATGTGGGAACATAGGACTGTGGGAACATAGGACTGTGGGAACATAGCGCTGTGGGAACATAGAAATGTAGGAACATAGAGCTTTGGGAACATAGAAATGTATGAACATAGGGCTGGGGGAACAGAAATTTAGGAAGATAGGACTGTGTGAACATAGAAATGTAGGAACATAGGGCTGTGGGAACATAGACATGTGGGGACATAGGACTGTGGGAACATAGGACTGTGGGAACATAGGGCTGTGGGAACATAGACATGTAGGAACATAGGGTTGTGGGAACATAGAAATGTTGGAACACAGGGCTGTGGGAACATAGAAATGTAGGAACATTGGACTGTGGGAACATAGAAATGTGGGAACATAGGGCTGTGGGAACATACTCAACTCAACTCAACTTTATTTATAAAGAACATAGTGCTGTGGGAACATAGGGCTGTGGGAACATATGACTGTGGGAACATAAGACTGGGAGCATAGGACTGTGAGAACATATGACTGTGGGAACATAAGACTGTGGGAGTATAGGACTGTGGGAAAATAGAAATGTGGGAACATAGGCCTGTGGGAACATAGAAATGTGGGAACATAGTGCTGTGGGAACACAAGACTATGGTATCATAGGACTGTGGAAACATATGACTGGGAACATAAGACTGTGGGAGCATAGGACTGTGGGAGCATAGAGTTGTGGGAACATAGGACTGTGGAAACATAGAAATGTGGGAACATAGGACTGTGGGAACATAGAAATGTGGGATCATAGGACTGTGGGAACATAGAAATGTGGGAACATAGGGCTGTGGGAATATAGGGCTGTGGGAACATAGAAATGTGTGAACATAGGACTGTGGGAACAATGTTCATCCACCACCCAGACCTCCACTTGAGACATGAGAGGTGGACGTAGTCTTTGTGACGTCACCTATTGGTTTTTGGACTACGGTTGTGAAGCCTCCAGTTTGGCATTTTGGCTCTCGCCATCTTGGAATTTTTGCAACCAGTAACGGAAATGACCATATTTGGACTTTGGAGGACCGACGAGTGGATCTGATGAACACAAGCAGCAACCTTACTGCATCTGGATCTGTTTTCAAAATACTCCATTTTTCATATTTTCGTGTTTCCCCACATTGTGTGTGAGGTTTAATCATCCCTGGAGTGTGTTTTGAAATTACACACAGAGGAGGAAAACACCAGCTTAGCAGGGATGGAAGAACCAGAGAGAATAAGAGAACTACATTCAGGTACAGAGCCAATGAAGCTGGCTGCCGGTGACATTATCTGTCTGGTGGCATTGAACACAAAAGACACAGGATGATGGGAGGGAGAGGTGTCAGTGGGAGGGAGGATTTTTGGATGGTTTTGGGGGGGATGGGTAGGGGTAAGGGGGCACTTAAACTGGTGGAGCATGGAGAGAGGGGGAGTAGGGAATTGGTTGCCACATAAACACGACAGCTGGCTTGCGACCAGGCTGAGTCCGTCTCAGCATCCAAATAGTACTTCTGTTGGGCACACTAGCATTTTGGGGATCAAAACACAATATTTAATATACAATTATTTTGAGAGATATTGTATTTTGTTATTATCTTTTTGTTAAATGTCTACTTTTCAATCACTATAACAATATTTAATAAGAACAACAGACAATTTTTTTTTTTTTTTTTGCAACAATAAAGTCCTGCTGAGTGTCATGCTGCCGGTTTCATTTCCATTCCATGTCTTTTTTTAAAGCTAGTGTAACAGGAGCTGCTCTGGTGGGCAGGCTTCCAAAGGCACCAATTGGTGGTGTCATATGGAATAATTTCATCACACTGGGCGAGGGAATTAACCTTGACGTTCAGTAGCAGGGCTGTAATTTAGGATTCAAAGCGTTAAAGATTGCCTGTCAGGTTTGATCCAGTGCCAGCTCTTTACTTGACACACTCGTACAGGGTTTCCACCGACCATTAAGTGTCTGGGAGATGTTTGAGGTAACATTTGGTTAGATAATGTCCTATATGTTCTGGTTTTAGGAAATCTTATACATTTTTTCATATCTGAATCAGATTTGACAAAAGAGAATAATGGTGTTTCTCAAAGTCAAGCACGGGTCCTTCCATGTCTGGTCCTACAGAGACTGGACTCTTGCCATTCAGAGGGACACATTAAACAGTCTAGTGAGAGTGACGCTGGACAGAAGAAGCTGAGGCATTTTTTGGAATATTGTAGGAATATAATACCCCAAGATACATAAATAAATGTATAGGTCTATTGAGTATAAATGTGTAGCTCGAGTTGTCTGCCTGAAGCTCACAGGCTTCACCCCATATGATTAAAAAAATGATACATTTTATTTGTATATTAGGCAATGATGGCCTACAGTTTGTTTTCAGGCCTAAAAATGCGCTGAATGCACCATAGTCTTAATGGCCTGTAACATTACTGATGTTACTGTTACTTAAACACAACATCTTTTAGGTTATAGCCTTATTACAATGTGAACTGTATTTGTAAATTGAAACTTTTAAAAACAATACAATTCAGTAAATAGTGGAGCTGCCTTTTTACTTTATATTGATGTAATAAATGTAAAAAATGTCAAATAGGTGGATTTCCTATACACTACTGATAGTACTAAATATGACAGCTCATCAATCACTATTCCAACTATTGATGGTTATTTAGGACAGTGGCATTCAACAATCAAAGAACATGGGTAAAAACAATAAGAGGGATAAGATAAACACAAGATTAAACTTCTTCTTTTACATTCATTCCCTGCATCAACTAATGTGAACGCTGTTCATTGACAGCAAGTATTCACTTTATTTGAACCAATCCAATGTTTTTAGAAATAAAAGATACAAAAACATATATGACTTTAAAGTATGAATAGTGTTTCAAAATGTCTTTACTCTCTAGATAGAAGAAAACTTAATATTTTATATTTCTATAGAGAGTAGGAGAGGTATGAAGGAGACCCGGCTATTGTCTCACTACAAAATCAACACCACAAGAAAACCAGGGTCAGTTCAGGAATTGACTCTTTTAAGTGTTCAGATAATTCATACAATTCCAAACAAATATATCAACATATCAATATATTCAACTCAAATTCAAGGTCAAATTCATAATCAAATTAATATTATCATTAAACAAAGGTTGATGTCAAGCAGAACTCAAAAGGATTTAGGAAAAGTCGACCGCGGTGCTCAGAGAATCCGACCGGACTTTCACTAAGCTACGTCATTATAATGCCGCTGATGATTGACAGCTGATGATCAGCACCGGCGATTGATGTGTGTCGGCCTGGAGAAACTACAATAATGGACTACAAAAAGCACATCGTCCACTTCTCCTCCCCCTCATTTGTGATGTCACTTCCTATTCACTTAACTTCCTGTGTCCTGCCCTGCTGCAACTCTCTTACAGATAGAAAGTTAAGCCCCTTCTACACTTCCTCTTCTTTGTGGGAGTATCAACCTTTTATAAACGCTACGGAGACAGAAAGAGTATCACCAACATGTTGTATATGATGCACAGCAACTTCACTTGAGCTTTAAGAGTCGTGTTAATGTGCACAATGAGCAAAAGTTCAGCTTCCATTGTTGTTTTGGTGCGCTAATCGCATTTCTCATGGAGGGGAGTGTTAGTGGGTCATGCTATGCAGAGTGGGGGTGGAGTCTGAACAGGTGAGTCTTCAGTCTTTTGCAGAAGATGCCAGTAACTCTGCTTTTGTAAACGTTGCTATGTTGATGAATCCTGCAGGTCTTCTTATCACAGTCATGTGGTACCCGCTGTTAGTTGTTGTTCTAACAAGCCCTTGTTCTCCTGTTTGCAGTGGGTCCTCAGTGATGCTGCAAGTGTTTGTTTTGCACAAAATACCAATTAACCCCGTCGTTAGCTCGCTTCTCCTATGTTGGTACGTAGGATTACACACTAGATGACTTGGCACAGTTCCTGTTGTCAAAGTCTACAACATGACATTTCAAATCTTCCCCACTGATGATAAATTGGTTTGCTTCTCCTGACTGGAATGTGATATCAAGGATTACAGCGAAATGTAAGACGCGACAAAGCTCTGATCAGTGTGTGGTTTTCATGAATGTTGTTTTGGTTTCACTGGACAGTTTTAGTGCTCGATGTTTGTGTGAATAGATTTAGTGTTCAAGCAGTTGAACGGACATTCATCGTAGCAGTCAGAGTGGACTGCTGCTGGTGAAACCATTGTAGAAACTAAACCGCTGGACTGGAGGGAGGTTTATACTAACACCCATCAGTGGAGTAGAAGTTCCCTTTATGCAACAAGTGACACATTAAAGCAGTGGAATTAGCAAGTAAGCTAGCTAACTAGCAGACGGATAGATATTTGGTTTTTGGTTAAATATTATGACTAAATCTTATCACATCTTTCCCGACACCCAGCCCTAGTGACGGGTCACCAACATAACACATCATCAAAACGTCACCCTCTGTTCAGGCTTCCCGTCTCACACTGAGGTGGGCTGTCCTGGTTCGTCCTCTGAGATACCTTCATTGCTGCTCAGAGGAGGAACCACCCTGACCCCCCATTCTGTCTCTGGACCTTTCACACTAACGACAGTGGGGACATACAAGACATGTCAGCGTAAAAGGGGCTGGAGAGTTTTTCATGCATTCTGGTGACTTTTAAAGAATGCAAATCAAACAAAATAATAAGTACAGTTTTGGTCTCTTTTAAAAGGTAACAAACTGAAGGTTTCCCTCCAATAGTGTGAATTACGGTGCTAATGGCATTGAGTCATAGACATTTTAACAAATTTAAGTAGAGAGTTTTATTTCTTTCCTGGATAAATATATTTCTTCACAAACATCCTTGCAGAGAAGACCCACAACGGATGTGATGTCGTCCCAAGAGCATTAACTATACTTCCAGTTGAAATACATTATCTTTGACATTGGTGCTGAGTAAAACACACAAAAATCTATTTTGTGACCATTTCTTCGTTCTGTCAGATCGATATATAAACTTTTGGCCTGAAACTCCTGGCTGGAAAGTGGCCCCTCTCCGGCCCTGGGTCCAGTAGTCACATGACTCTTACATATTGGATATAAATATATATATATAGCATGTATTGTTAAATAGGTGACACTATGACTTAGAGGAGGGGCTGTTGCTCATTCAGTGTCAGTAGCATCACTTACCAGCATGGAACCATGTCAGTCTCTGCATCAGTGTGACTGAAACTAGACTCATGTAATTAGGTTATTTAAAGATCCAACAGTCAGTGTTCCTGCCACACATTCCCCACATTCATCCTGCATACTCCATACACACTCACGCACACACACACACACTATCCCAGCCACAACGCTGCAGTCTGCTGAGTGTGTGTAGCTGTCAGCAAGAGAAGCTGTACCATGGATGAACAGCCCAACATCTTCATTCACTGCCTGTCGCCATGATCCGACACACTCCTTCATCTCAACACCGGAACCTTTTACTGAGGTCTGCGTGTGTGCGCGTGTGTTCGTGTGTGTGTGTGTGTGTGTGTGTGTGGTGCGTGTGTGTGTGTGTGTGTGTGTGTGTGTGTGTGTGTGTGTGTGTCGTGTGTGTGTGTGTGTGCGTGTGTGTGTGTGTGTGTGTGTGTGTGTGCGTGTGCGTGTGTGTATGTGTGTGTGTGTGTGTGTGTGTGTGTGTGTGTGTGTGTGTGTGTGTGTGTGTGCGTGTGTGTGTGTGTGTGTGTGTGTGTGTGTGTGTGTGTGTGTGTGTGTGCGTGTGTGTGTGTGTGTGTGTGTGTGTAGGATGCAGTGTGCTGCATACGGCCTGAAGACAGTATCCTGTCACGGTCATCATTTTGCTTTCAGTCCTGCAGGTGCACAACGCTTCTGCTAATCCTTCCATAATAACTGCTACCATACAGTACATCTGTAAATGTGTGTGTGTGTGTGTGTGTGTGTGTTTGATTGTCAGTGTTATTATAGAACATAGAAAGAGACACGACAGACAAAATCAGTAGACAAAGAACCAATCTAGCCTACTGGAAACAGTGAGGGGGATATTCCATTTAATTCAATCATAGCCATTGTGAGTGCTGCATTCTGATTGGCCAGAGGGTGTGTATTGTTTTTCAGAGAGCCACACAATTCTGGCAACATAATGACAGATATTTCATCACCATTTCCTATTTCAGCTGTTATAGGGCCACTTGTTGTACAAATAAAGTCATTCCTATTCCTGTTTCCAAGGTTAAGGGGTCAACTTTACAACTCAACAACACAACAATCATACAAAACATAGACATCAGTATGTTTGTGTGCAGCGTGAAAACGTATAATAGCAGGAGCATTGAGGATTTTATAGTATTTTACTTCCCATTTTAGCCCTAAGACAGTAATCCTCACTATTTTTAAGTAGAGCCACACTTACAAGACAAAGTCCACACAGAGCCTCCTCGACTGCAAAATACCAAAAGCCATCTCCAACTAAGCATATCTGCTTACTTATGTGTCACCCCACTTAACATACAGTATGTAATGCATCCAGATATTATTTAGGGCCCTATGAAATCTGATCTTTCTATCAAATGGTGTCTAATCAGGTGATTGATGAATCAAATTAAGACATTTACTGAAGAAACATTCTAGTATTCTTATGATGCTAATTCCTTGTCATTCAGAGACCATACGCATGTGCATACATAAGCAAGTGTATGTGCAATCATTTATACCAACGTACCACCCTGGCATGGCATCTGTGGATCCACTTGCCGCTATTTGTGTGTATAAACTATTCTGTTCGGTCTTCATAGAAGGACACACCTCTTCACCAAATGAGACCACATGTACACAGCCTAGTATTTACAGAAACAAAAGTCATACCCCCCCCCCCCCCCATATCAACATTTTTCAAAAAGATTTGTCAACATGAACCCACATTAATATGCTGTTCGAGCGACATTATATCCATGCCAAACCTATAGGTGGCAGTGTAACGAGAAGGATAAAGCCATGCAGGACAATCAGAATCCTCAGAATCAACAACAACTCATGACACAAGTGACTTCCTGTTCCTTTCAAGAGGGTAAACATAGACGCACACATGACGCTAAGTATTTTCTACTTAGAGTTTTCACAAATCTCCACTTTGGCCGGAGTTTTCAGAAATGATTGTTTTTCATGGTAAAACCTCTATTTTTGTGTAAAGGAAAGGCCAAACAGCATATGTGTTTATACGTGGAAACAGGGACTGAGAACCAAACCTATTTTGCCAATGAAAATGCTTTGTACATGTTAAAGTCCCAGATCCACCAGGAAACCAAACCCCGTCCTGTCTGGGTTCATGACATCATCCAGAGGTGCTCGGTGGATTTCACCAAGCTGGATTCACTGGATCTAGTAAGACCCACGTCAGCTGGTTTAAAGTAGAATAACTATTTAGCTGTGATTTAACATCAATAACCAGATGAAAATGATGCTGAAATAACTCCATAATGACAGTGATCAGTAAAAAGTCAGAATGTGAGCTGCTATCTGATTCAGTGTTGTCATGACGACAGGAGGGCGATTTCAACACTGAGAGTCTTGAGACACAGACAGATTTCTTGCTGAGTTGATATATTACAACTTGTGTATGTGTCGCCCCTCTTTGCATTTAATTTGTATGTAATCCCATTTCATAAAAATATGCTTTATCTTCGGTCCCGACGGAGCATTAGAGCTTGCAGTTATCATTATGCATGCTCCCAGTCTAAAACAACGAAGAGAGAGGTTG
Source organism: Chelidonichthys spinosus (assembly GCA_029853015.1). Lineage (NCBI taxonomy): Eukaryota > Metazoa > Chordata > Actinopteri > Perciformes > Triglidae > Chelidonichthys > Chelidonichthys spinosus. The sequence goes on along the minus strand of CM056827.1, from coordinate 2,764,947 downwards.
GAGTGAGACCTAAAGGCCCAAAGTCATGACAACAAGCAAGCCAAGAACCAGAAACCAGAGTTCTGATGTTTGGGACTCGTGCCAGGCCGTCACTGCAGGGTTGGTCATGTGTTTCACTTGACTCACAGATTGTCCCTGAGCTGGAGATGTTTCTGTGTATCCATCCATCTGTCCATCCTCAGACTCACCACTGTACCAGCCCCGATGAAAAAGAGCATAATTAAAGCCTGGAGGCTCATATCACACAATAGCAGTGTGTGAAGGGATGCGTATCAGTGTTTACCAACCTTCACAAATGGCAAACAAGCATGGCAGAGATGTGTGTGTGTGTGTTTGTGTGTGTGCAGAGCAGCTGCTTCACTCTGGGTGTCTCCTAGGACCACAGCAGGCCTCTGAATGTTTGTTGTGTGTGTGTGTGTGTGTGTGTGTGTGTGTGTGTGTATCTGTGTGTCTGTGTGCTTAGAGAGGCAGAGAGGCATATGAAGGGCACTTCAATGATAGGGCCAACAAAACCATCAGACAAAGACCTGCTTAACACACACACACATGCACGGACGCATGCACACACACGCACACATGCAAACACTGACACACACACACACACACACACACACACACACACACACACACACACACACCACACACACATGAACGTGTTCCCCCCACTAAAGAAAGAACATTCTCACGGCTGATTGTTTTACAGAAACATCCTCGAAAACCAAAAGAATTCTTCAGAAAGACATTGTGCCGTCTTTGTGAATTTTAAAGAGAAACTCTACTGAACCCTGGTGGTCAGACTTGATACCTGGCTCCAGTGATGTTGAGGTCTGGTCCAGATGTTGGTACAGGTCGGACGACCTGTTTGGAAGGGGGACTTCTGCATCCGTATTAACTTGTCAAATGTGTGTTAAGACGGTATAAAAGCCCCTGTGATGTCTTGAGACGGTGGGCTTCAGTGTACATACCCTTTCAGGTGCTACATTGGGGCTCTACGCTTACGGTGTGGTCACGTTGGCTCTTGTAAGTGGGTCTGTTTGGGTTCTGTAAGTATCATGTGTCTGTAAGTATATGGTGCTAAATGTTTTAAACAACTGTGCTCCTACATTCTGCAAAATATACCATATATATACAGTATATCTAAAATGGATATCTAATTTACATAAGAATGTCTTTTCACGAATGCAGTTTGTGCAGAGTTTATAAATATATACTGTATATATATATATATATACACATACACATATACACATATTCACATAAAGAGATTTAGTCATCTAAACCTCACATTTAACATTTTCAATTAAGGCTCCTTTAATTGGCCCAGAAAGTCCTTATAATTTCCAAAAAGTTTCTGAAAAATAATTAAATAATTTGTAACTAATTATAAGGAAAATAGGAAAACCTTTTCACGTGCGGTTTCCAATTAATTCCAATCAAATTAATTGCGAGTGTAATCTAGAGATGAATTCCATGCACAGCACATCAACTCAATGAGCAAAAATGTCAAATGTGTCTAGGTACCGAATGTCTAAAATCACTCCTTACTCTCTACAGAGTGCACTATACAGGGAGGTCGCCATTTAAAGTCCTGTCCGAATGTGGAGTGAGCATTACTATTCTCTATGTAGTGCACTCAGAGTTTCCCACAATGCATCAGGAAAAGTAGTGTACAACTGATGGTCACTAACCTAGCCAGGTGCGCACTGGCCATCTGCGCGATCTGGAGTATCACAGAACGGCCGGTACTCCAGGACGGCCGGCGGGCCGCACCACCCGCCACACAGTCATCACCTGTTTTTTTCCCCCTGCTAATCTACTGTTTCGCACTCCAGTACGGTAGGTGGCAGCAATGCACCTTTAAGTTGGATGCCAGATGCCCCGCAGAAGAAGAAGAAGTAGCAGCAGCAAAGAAAAGTCATTTGGTAAAATGTGGCCGCTCGGAAAGATTCAGGGCACACCCTCTCAAATGGCCGTTCACTCACCATGTTTCTGTAGCACCAGAGGGATTTTCTAGACCCCGGAGGTGACGTACCACTCTGAATGGGTTTTGATCGCCGGTGATCAGCTGATCAGTGATACAACTGCACGCCGTTCTTCCTCAAAGTGAAAAATACAGAATGGATAACACCGGTAAAAAACAGAAAGAAAAAGGTGGGGCTGAGAAGGCGAGGGAAAAAAATTGCAACATTTAGCGGCTTCGCTATCTAAATGTCGCAAACTAACTGACATGTTCAGCAGCACAGTTCAGCCTCATAGTGTCATGAGCCACAATGAAAGTATTGTGACACTCATGCCAGGCGTTATTGTTGTTGCTGTTGAGTTTCCGCGTGCCGATTGCTTTGAGCCGGGCCTAGTCAAAGTCCAGGGCCGTTTTTTAGTCCCAGTCTGTCCCCGAGCCTAGCACATTTTACCGTCATGCATTGCGCTGAAGTACAAATGGCAAACAGAGAAGAGAGAGATGTTTCATATTGAATAGATTTATTGTGCACAGAGCAGAACAAGACAACACAAACGGCCAAAGCCATTTAAAAATACACTATATATAATTTATAATATAAATGTACATATATGTTTTTATTATTTATGCAGGGCTCCGGAGTCCAGAGTGAGATTCAACTGTCTAAATGTGTCAACATATATACCATGAATATTATTATGTACTATGGAGTATTTTCTAACTTCCACTAAACTGGTAAATTGTCTGTCAGGAGAAACTTGAACTTCACTAACCAATGAGGAGTTTGTCCCATCTTACATCAACCAATCACACGTCATCTCCAGTCAGCTGACAGGTGCTATTCATGAGTACGGCTGTTACCAAACATATTTATAGAGCTGGACTACAACAGAATAACCACAATGTCTGAACATAGGAACCTGCTCAGGTACATAATGAACAGAGCAACTGCCTGCTGGAGAGGGGGAAGAGGAAGAGGAGGAGGAGGAGGAGGAGGAGGAAGGGGAAGAAGGACACACACAAAATAGTATAGTAAATTCATGAATTCTTTGTGATTCATTATCACAACATATTGTTCATTATATCCATAAGAAAGCAAGTGAACCTTTTATGGGAATAAACATTTTAGCTACTCCATACATTATCATTAACTAAGGTAATGTATACAAGGATAATAATAATGATCATAATAGTAACTTAATTTATATAGCATCTTTTAATAACAGAATTTTGCTTCACTTTGACTGCTTTAGAAAAGTCCACAAACAAAATAAGAGAAGAGTATGAGAGGATATGATAAGCATACTGTAAAAAAGCTTTTTTATTTCAAATTTTTAACATATTTCACAAAGCTTGGTCACATCATCAACCAGCTGATGGTCCTGTGTAGTGGGGGTGTGACATCATCAACCAGCTGATGGTCCTGTGTAGTGGGGGTGTGACATCATCAACCAGCTGATGGTCCAGTGTAGTGGGGGTGTGACATCATCAACCAGCTGATGGTCCAGTGTAGTGGGGGTGTGACATCATCAACCAGCTGATGGTCCTGTGTAGTGGGGGTGTGACATCATCAACCAGCTGATGGTCCGGTGTAGTGGGGGTGTGACATCATCAACCAGCTGATGGTCCAGTGTAGTGGGGGTGTGACATCATCAACCAGCTGATGGTCCGGTGTAGTGGGGGTGTGACATCATCAACCAGCTGATGGTCCAGTGTAATGGGGGTGTGACATCATCAACCAGCTGATGGTCCTGTGTAGTGGGGGTGTGACATCATCAACCAGCTGATGGTCCTGTGTAGTGGGGGTGTGACATCATTAACCAGGTGAGGGCAGCCAATCAAATGGAGCAAGAGGCGGGCTTTATTACTTCTTCCTGTTTAGACGGCGGAACAAGAATGAAAGTTGATTTAGATGAACTCTATATTCTGTCACTATTTCTCTTTTATTCCCCCTACAGAGGATCACAGGCTGGTTTACCACTTGGTTGACCCACTTGCCAAGAGCCATTTTTAAAGCATTTAAAAGCGCTAAAAGAGGAGTGCACACCAGTTGCACCTTGCCAGAGGAAAGCAATGGTTTGGCGATGTGTTTCTAATGGTGGTGTGATCAGCCCCGAACCATCATTAAGTCTGTTCTCTTTCTTAAAAGACAAAAGGTCGGTATTGCAGAGTGAGAGTGGGAGTGGAGGGAGTGAGAACAAGGGAATGGAGCCAGAGGAAGCCAAGGAAGGCAGCCAACCAGAGGAAGGAAAAGAGGAGAGTCAGGGAAGGGGAGGAGGTATGGGGTTTGGGTGCTCAGATGGGATCTGGCCCGTCTGTGTTTTTCTGTGTCACTTGAAGGGCTTTTTCCATCAGCTGCCAGCATCCTGTAGAGAGATACCTGCTGACGGTAGGAAGATCCTCTCAGCAGGGTCAAAGCCTCCCCCACATGTGTCCTGAAGGCCTGTTAAGGACTGGAAGGAGAGCTGACAGCTAATAGCATTAGAAAGCAACCGAGTGTGAAAGCGGAGCTCTTTATTGGCCGCCGCAGTCTGCAGGTCAGGTTAGAAGGGAAGATAATGGATCAGAGGGACTGTTAAATAAATACAATAAAACAGCAACTGTATGACGGGACAGGCCGGTCTCATACAATGTTGTTTTATTATCATCACGGCAAATCCAGATTTTTCTCATGCCAAGGTAGCCCCGCCCCTAAAGCATCCCCTGCTTCCTGGTCTGGTGGACTCTAAACTCTTGAAACTAGAGATTGAGACCATAAACTCATGTTTACAATGTTTACTGAGATAATTCATCAAGAGAGAAGTAGGACCGTTTTCTCATAGACTTCTATACAACCAGAGAGGAGTCGCCCCCTGATGGCCAGAAGAGAGAATGCAAGTTTAAGGCACTTTAGCTTGGCTTCACTTTTCAGAACTGGAGGTTGCTGCCTGATAAGAACACACATTTTCCTCAGTGATATCCTGCTAACAATAACCTTTCTGTAGTCTTTAATTTAAGACTGAAGAAGACATTCAGCTTGAATATGCATAAAGATCACCTCATAATGGAGTGATGGACAAGATTTTAAATCAAAGTTCAAAGTTTTATTGGTCAAATGTTTTGTAAAAAGGAGCATTTTTTTCTAAGTGCAAAACTGCAAAAAGTGCCAATGGAAGTCCATCAGAGTTGAGCAGTCTGATTGCCTGCGGGCATCGAGCCTGATTTTCCTGGCTCTCGCCCTCACCCTCTTGCCTCATAAATCATAAGTAGTGTAATACCCCGTTCACACCAAATGTTACCCATGCAAGTTTGACCATGTTAGATGCACCAGAGAGTGGAGGCGGGCTTCCCTCCATGTAGACATCAACCAGGTTTCCTCCATCACGGCTGAAATCACCACTACTGCTGCTTTGTACATGTTGAAGTCACAGATCCACCAGGAAACCAAAGCCGTCCTATCTGAGTTCATGACCTCATCCAGAGGTGCTCGTGGATTTCACCAAGCTGGATTCACTGGATCTAACAAGATCCACGTGGGCTGGTTAACTGCAGTGGTGTGAGATGTTGATTGATTGATTGATTGATTGATTGATTGATTGATTGATTGAAATTGGGCTGCACGGTGGTGTAGTGGGTAGCACTGTCGCCTCACAGCAAGAGGGTCCCGGGTTCGATCCCCGGGTCGGCCCGGGTTCCTTCTGTGTGGAGTTTGCATGTTCTCCCCGTGTTAGCGTGGGTTCTCTCCGGGTTCTCCGGCTTCCTCTCACAGTCCAAAGACATGCAGGATGGGGATAGGTTGATTGATGACTCTAAATTGGCCGTAGGTGTGAATGTGAGCGTGAATGGTTGTTTGTCTCTACATGTCGGCCCTGTGATAGACTGGCGACCTGTCCAGGGTGTACCCTGCCTTCGCCCAATGACAGCTGGGATCGGCTCCAGCCCCCCCGTGACCCTGAATACTGGATAAGCGGTAGAAAATGGATGGATGGATTGATTGAAATTCTTTATTGACACATGTACACATATAAGCATACATATATACATTGTGGCAAAAGTATAACACAAAAAAGCCCGTAGGTTTATTTCCATTGTGGTCCCTTGGTAGTGTAAGCATGCGTGTGTAATCTCAGTCCCTACAGTCTGCATGCCGAAGTGTCCTTGAGCAAGAGACTGGACCCCAAACTACTCCTGTAGGCTGAACCATTAGTGTATGACTGTGAGCATGGCATACCACCTTCTCTAGCTCTGATTGGTTGATGGATGGATGGATGTCATAATATAATTGGTTGAAATTGGTTGGTACTAGCTGATACAAACACAAATAAAAAATATTGGATTTTGATATAAAAATAAGGAAGACATTTCATTTTTGTTATTAATTTCATTATATATTTTCAAATATAGGAATATTATGATTGGGGATGTGATCTAAAAGGATTTTAAAAAGGCATGAGCACTTGGCTGTGTTGGTGAAACAAACAAAGGCTTAATTTGGCAAAATAAATCCCTGAACTGTCTGTCATGTCTTGGCTCAATTCCAGCCTCAGCACATACTGTATATTATCAACTGTAAACAGCACTATCTGTTGGTTATCATAGTACACTACACCACGACACGGACACACAGGCCGCTGTATGCTGATTACTACTAGTACTAACTGTGAGGAGTTCCTCCAAATGGGGAACCAACAGGAAGTTGAAGGTCTGGCCAGTGATCTGGCACTTGTCTCGATGTTTGTTTGTTTTTAAGGGGGCAACGATGTGAAGCGCTCTCTCTCTCTCACACACACACACACACACACACACACACACACACACACACACAAACACACCACAGGGAGACATGTAGAGACAGACAGGTAACCACAGGGCTGACATGTAGAGACAGACAGGTAACCTGTCTATCACAGGGCTGACATGTAGAGACAGACAGGTAACCTGTCTATCACAGGGCTGACATGTAGAGACAGACAGGTAACCAGTCTATCACAGGGAGACATGTAGAGACAGACAGGTAACAGTCTATCACAGGGAGACATGTAGAGACAGACGGGTAACCATCTACCACAGGGAGACATGTAGAGACAGACAGGTAACCAGTCTACCACAGGGCTGACATGTAGAGACAGACAGGTAACCAGTCTATCACAGGGAGACATGTAGAGACAGACAGGTAACCAGTCTATCACAGGACTGACATGTAGAGACAGACAGGTAACCACAGGGCTGACATGTAGAGACAGACAGGTAACCTGTCTATCACAGGGCTGACATGTAGAGACAGACAGGTAACCTGTCTATCACAGGGCTGACATGTAGAGACAGACAGGTAACCATCTACCACAGGGAGACATGTAGAGACAGACAGGTAACCAGTCTACCACAGGGCTGACATGTAGAGACAGACAGGTAACCAGTCTATCACAGGGAGACATGTAGAGACAGACAGGTAACCAGTCTACCACAGGACTGACATGTAGAGACAGACAGGTAACCAGTCTATCACAGGGAGACATGTAGAGACAGACAGGTAACCAGTCTATCACAGGACTGACATGTAGAGACAGACAGGTAACCAGTCTATCACAGGGAGACATGTAGAGACAGACAGGCAACCAGTCTATCACAGGGAGACATGTAGAGACAGACAGGTAACTAGTCTATCACAGGGCTGACATGTAGAGACAGACAGGTAACCAGTCTATCACAGGGCTGACATGTAGAGACAGACAGGTAACCAGTCTATCACAGGGAGACATGTAGAGACAGACAGGTAACCAGTCTATCACAGGGAGACATGTAGAGACAGACAGGTAACCAGTCTATCACAGGGAGATATGTAGAGAGAGACAGGTAACCAGTCTATCACAGGGCTGACATGTAGAGACAGACAGGTAACCAGTCTATCACAGGGCTGACATGTAGAGACAGACAGGTAACCAGTCTACCACAGGGCTGACATGTAGAGACAGACAGGTAACCAGTCTATCACAGGGCTGACATGTAGAGACAGACAGGTAACCACAGGGCTGACATGTAGAGACAGACAGGTAACCTGTCTATCACAGGGCTGACATGTAGAGACAGACAGGTAACCTGTCTATCACAGGGCTGACATGTAGAGACAGACAGGTAACCATCTACCACAGGGAGACATGTAGAGACAGACAGGTAACCAGTCTACCACAGGGCTGACATGTAGAGACAGACAGGTAACCAGTCTATCACAGGGAGACATGTAGAGACAGACAGGTAACCAGTCTACCACAGGACTGACATGTAGAGACAGACAGGTAACCAGTCTATCACAGGGAGACATGTAGAGACAGACAGGTAACCAGTCTATCACAGGACTGACATGTAGAGACAGACAGGTAACCAGTCTATCACAGGGAGACATGTAGAGACAGACAGGCAACCAGTCTATCACATGGAGACATGTAGAGACAGACAGGTAACTAGTCTATCACAGGGCTGACATGTAGAGACAGACAGGTAACCAGTCTATCACAGGGCTGACATGTAGAGACAGACAGGTAACCAGTCTATCACAGGGAGACATGTAGAGACAGACAGGTAACCAGTCTATCACAGGGAGACATGTAGAGACAGACAGGTAACCAGTCTATCACAGGGAGATATGTAGAGAGAGACAGGTAACCAGTCTATCACAGGGCTGACATGTAGAGACAGACAGGTAACCAGTCTATCACAGGGCTGACATGTAGAGACAGACAGGTAACCAGTCTACCACAGGGCTGACATGTAGAGACAGACAGGTAACCAGTCTACCACAGGGCTGACATGTAGAGACAGACAGGTAACCAGTCTACCACAGGGAGACATGTAGAGACAGACAGGTAACCAGTCTATCACAGGGCTGACATGTAGAGACAGACAGGTAACCAGTCTATCACAGGGCTGACATGTAGAGACAGACAGGTAACCAGTCTATCAGAGGGCTGACATGTAGAGACAGACAGGTAACCAGTCTATCACAGGGAGACATGTAGAGACAGACAGGTAACCAGTCTACCACAGGGCTGACATGTAGAGACAGACAGGTAACCAGTCAATCACAGGACTGACATGTAGAGACAGACAGGTAACCAGTCTATCACAGGACTGACATGTAGAGACAGACAGGTAACCAGTCTACCACAGGGCTGACATGTAGAGACAGACAGGTAACCAGTCTATCACAGGGAGACATGTAGAGACAGACAGGTAACCAGTCTATCACAGGGCTGACATGTAGAGACAGACAGGTAACCAGTCTACCACAGGGAGACATGTGGAGACAGACAGGTAACCAGTCTTTCTCTATTTCAGACTGACTTATTCTTCACACACCTTTTCACAATCCAAGAAGCCTACTTCTCTGCATCTGCTCAATCCTGAAGGAATCCTGAATTATAAAATAATCACAAAATACAGTATACATTGCTTCGTAGTTATTAACCTGTTAAGCCCTAGCCATATTTCATAAACGCCTAAAAAGTCATACCTAAAGTAAATGAAGAATTGCTCCACAATAATAAGGCTCATATGCATGTCCTTGGTGTCTAAAGAGAATAAATTGGAATAAATCAAAGGAGAAATGTGAATTTTCTATCCTCTCTATTGTTTTCACATATTTGACAGAGGATAACACCATGCTAACAATGATTCCAGGCACAAAGATGCCATTGATCATCTTCATCATCAGCAACACAAATGTACCAAAGGTGATAGAATTTGAGCAAAGGGCAAAGCCTCCACAAAGGTTTAGTAAGGATACCACCAGGCAGAAGCTCAATTTGGCACACTTTGGCACCAATTATACAGTACCGCTGCTAGCCATTGTGTTGCCATAAAAAGAATTCCTTTATGATGCCCCAGCTGGTCTGAGCAGCGCACGAGGACCACGTGGGCCCCGATGTCCCACGTTCTGGTGTTGGATGGGGAATCCGGTGCAGCTATGGAGCGCGGATGATGAAGACGGTGATGAAGACGGTGATGATGATGATGATGATGATGATGATGATGATGAATGGCCCGGCGACTCGTGCAGGCACCGGGGTCTCGCGACCATTATGTGTGCTGTGCGCTCTGACCCTGTTTTGTGATACACATGCCTAAAATGTGCCTAACATTTTTATAGTGAAATAATATATCGGCACTTTAATTTTATGACTATGATGATTTTTCATAATATTTTTGGTGCCCCCCAGGCACTTGGTGCCCTACGCAAGTGCGTGATGCGTGTGGTGGTGATGATGATGCATTTTTGTTGATTTATTTATTCTGGTTTTGCTTTTTGGATTATGTTGTAAAGTTGAGGGGTGGTTGGGATTTTGAAAATGTTTACTACGTACTCAAGTTACGAAATTAAAACATATATTAAATTAAAATGCTCAAAGAGGAATGACAGATAGTAATTACAGCATTGAATGAGAACCACTTTTCCTTCCATTTTTAAATTATATAAAATAAAAGTTTGATGAATGGTGTTAAAGCTAGAATGTCGTTTGTACCAATAAAGGCAATGGTGAAGCAAAAAGAGTCCATTTATCTAGATACAGTAATTTATAATTTAATAACGAATTTTAAGTTATAAAACTGCATTACAATTATTTTAGTATTTTTTATTTTTATAAGCTACACAAAAAAGGAAGAAAATGGCAAAGATATAAGAGGTTCGTTATCATGTTAAATAGTGGTAATACCCCCAAGGCTTAGAGAAATGGTTTAACCCTACTGCTCAGGAGCCAATGGGAACTTATGACTAACGCCTTCGAACTGGACAAGTGGCTGAACGTTCTCCGAATCTCGTGAAATGAACGCATCGTTAATATGTTAACAACGCGTAGACAACGTGTTAATTAAAGACGTGTAATTAACACGCGCTTTGACAACGTGTTGTTAACGGTTTGCTACGTGTTGTCGACGTGTATTCACGTATATTTCAGCTGGACAGCGTGCCACAGAACTGCGGGGCGTCACGTTTCCATGGCAACTTAGTACAGCAAAACGCCAACGTCACAACAATGTCCGACGTTGGCTCTGCGGCAAAAGAAGAAAGAAAGAAGAGGAAAACTCTTATTCTGAGGCCGTGAGTTGACGTGTTTGCTCCCATTATCAACATGTTTTTTTCATCAGTTCATCTTTTGTTGTCTGACTCTTTTCTCGGCACTCGTCACAATCATGTGGCGCAGTGTCCTAATGCTTCAAACGATTTTAAAGTGCATCGTTTTGCGTCGAAAACCTTCACATGGTGTTGAAGAAAGACCTGCGACTCCTGTGGGGATGTTAGCGGTTACATACCAGAGTTTTAAAGTTCGATAACATACGATTTCGGTTCTTGCTGCACATTCAATTCAACAGTGACTTATTTGCATATTTAAACGATCTCCGACAATATTTAATATAACTGGGGGAGTTCATGGTGATTCGGTCAATAACAGCCACCTGGACCTGGATGAAACGCTCCTGTAACGTCAGTTGACGGACAGCAGGTGGCGCTGTAGACTGTTTGTTTCTGTTGAGACTTTCAGGTGTTGGTTTTAAATGTTGAAGGTTGCTTGTGTTGCTGCAGTGTGACAATTTCTCCACGCAAATATACATCTTGCAGTATTTTTTTTTTTTTTTTTACAACAAATGAAAAGTAGCACCATTGGTCTCCACAGGTCATGTGACATGAGCCAACTAATTATGTTAGGGTTTAGCCACAAATATGAAAAATGTACCAAGGAGACTGGAAACGTGTGGGAGTGACGCAGCCGCCATGTTTAGCTTGTCAGACAGAAGATGCAATAGCACATGTATAACACACGTGTAACACATGTGTAATAAAATAACAGTAAAATGACAAGTGACACAGGATAAATAATTAGAGAAATAATACATTCATCGTTGATACCAACATGTGAAGAATGGGATCATACTGGCACTTGACAGCGATGTTCGGCCTATTTTAGGGGAGCTACCCTATATTGCAGCTGGCTAACGGCAGTTCATCACAATGTTAAAGATAACGTTACATCAGTGATGGACCGTAGCTAAGTAAGCTCGCTAGCAAGCCAGTGATACATGACAAAGTGAGACTTTCTGGACTTGAACAATTATATTTTAAACTTACACACATCATATGTGTAATTCATGTTACAATTCAAACAGGATCAAACAATTATGTTTCTCTCTGTTGACATATTTATTCTGAAAAATGTCCCATGGGGACACAGGATGGGGACTGGACTTAGACTTAGTAATTGAAAAATGTCTATTCCTCTTTGGTTCTAACAAGCTGGTGTCATCTTGACCTTGTTTTGACAGAGAGAGAAACGGTTTGCAGTAACAGAACGGGCAATGATGCGTTCGAGGATCGCTCTCTGTTGACTATCATAGATATTTATATAAAATAAGGTCCCATGGGGTCACCATTAGGGGCGGGACTTACCCTCTATACGCCAGAGTGAAAAGTGTGCTAACCAATCAAACTGGAGCCAACTTACTGTTGTACTGACTGTTATTTTTCTCTCTCCTAGAAATTCTCGATTAAATCTTTCAGTGTCTGGCATACATGGAGTCAGCCACAGTACAAGGAACACAAACAGCATTGTCAGTTCCCAGAGCAGAAAAAGTTTCACTCTGGGTGGTGGCAGCAAAGTTCTGGAGAAGAACGCCATTCCAACTCCGAGACAAGCTCTTCGGGTAATGTATAGTCCACCAGCAGGCTCCAGGCCTATCACTCCTACATGTAGCAGCAGTCGGCCATAGTAAGAGCAGTCGTTTTTTTTTCTGTTTGCAGGTGTTTGATGAAGAAGGACATGATGTCACTCCTCAGCCACTGTTCCAGGCAGATCCAGCAGCTGTGCAGGCCAAAGGCAGCAGGTTGTTTCTGGATGAAATCTCTGCTGGATCAGCATCAGATCAGACAACAGCCACCGGCAGCTTCGCCATGCCTTTCTCCAGGTAACAGATCTTTTTCTGTTCCCCTCAGACAGCTGCAGCCAAACTCAGGTTACATGAACTCAGGTTACATGAGGGTGTGTGGAATCAATTGAACAGGTGAGGGGAGGAAAACCACCAGCAACCACAGGGGGCCTGATTTTAATATAAATCAACGGTGAAACCGAAGGCGTTTTTACACAGAGATTCCGCCATGATCCTAGAAAGAAAATGGTAAATGGTCCTCATTTATATAGCGCTTTTATGCAAAGCGCTTTACAGTAATAGTGAGTCTATGTACAGTGAGTCTATGTACAGTGAGTCTGTGTATAGTGGGTCTGTGTACAGTGAGTCTGTGTATAGTGGGTCTGTGTACAGTGAGTCTGTGTATAGTGGGTCTGTGTATAGTGGGTCTGTGTACAGTGAGTCTGTGTATAGTGGGTCTGTGTACAGTGAGTCTATGTATAGTGAGTCTGGGTACAATGAGTCTATGTACAGTCAGTCTGTGTATAGTGGGTCTGTGTATAGTGGGTCTGTGTACAGTGAGTCTATGTACAGTCAGTCTGTGTATAGTGGGTCTGTGTATAGTGGGTCTGTGTACAGTGAGTCTATGTACAGTGAGTCTGTGTATAGTGAGTCTATGTATAGTAAGTCTGTGTATAGTGAGTCTGGGTACAATGAGTCTGTGTATAGTGAGTCTATGTATAGTAAGTCTGTGTATAGTGAGTCTGGGTACAATGAGTCTGTGTATAGTGAGTCTATGTATAGTGAGTATGGGTTTGTTGAGGCTGGTATCTGTTTAATGTGTAATGTGTACTGTGTACTACTAATAATAATAAGAGTTAAAGGGACAGTGTGTAGGAATGACTCCCATGTAGTGGTGAAATTGTATTTTGCATTCGGACTGATAGTGCTCTCTAGCGCATCACTTTGTTGCAACAACGGTAGCCGTTATGTACCAAGAAGGAACATGACATCCAACACCACTTCACCAGTATTCTTTCAGGTGATGAGGGTGACATTTCAAACAAACATGTGTGAACATGTAGAAGTCATTGCTCTTCCAGCAAGATAGTGATTTATGTTGGTTTATTTTATTACTATTATTCCATTACTGTGTCATAGTCTGGAGCATCAGCTAATAGTGGAGCGGCTAAGTGCTTATTTTTGTCAGAATCTTTCAGTTGATGATTCAAGCATTAAAAATTGGCATGAGCAGTCTCCATGGGTCACTTGACAAGAAAACTGTCCGAGACATTTGAAATTTCAAGATGGCGGCCGTTTTTCAAGATGGCCGATACCTTAGTGGAGCAGTTAAGTGATATAATGGTTTATTTGTTGATACAAGCATGAAAATTGGCATGAGCAGTTTCTGTGGGTCACTTGACAATAAGCCACCCACAGCTACTTGAAATTTCGAGATGGCGGCCATTTTTCAAGATGGCCACCACCTAAATGGAGCAGTTAAGCGATATTAATACTTAGTTATAGATAGAGATTTAGAGATTTATTTGTCCTTGTGGAAAATTGTTCTGCGCCATACAGTACGTCTGATACATTTATACAAAAAGACAATAAGACAGTTAGACAAGACAGGCTAAACAAACAGAGTTTCCCTCAGCCAACCACCCCCCCACACTCAACATCAGGACAGAGGACACAAACCCCACTACACATTATAAGTAGGATGGTAAAGTGAAATTGCTCATACTGTTACAGTCCAGCTGGAAAGAAAGTGCATGTTGCTATTTAAAGTGCTGTCCTGCAGGTAATTTCTTGTTCATAATTGTAATACTAGTTGAAATAAATGACCTACTAGCTCGATTTGTTTGGAAAGAGGGTAGCCTAAGCCTCCTCCCTGATGGCAACACCTCATATGCTTGGTGTAGAGGATGTGACATGTCTTCCTTAATTGCTAGACCTTTCTTCAACGCCCTCCTTTCACAGGTCATGGCCATACTGTCTAGGTTTTGTCCCGCAACCTTACTGGCCATGTTAACTATCTTACTTAGTTTGCTTTTGTTGGTTACTGACAGGTAGGGCTGGGTATTGTTTAGAATCTCACGATTCGATTCGATTCGATTTCGATTCGTTGGGTCACGATTCGATTCAATATCGATTCGATTCGATATTGATTGAAATGCTTCGATATCGATTCAGTATCAAGTAGAAATACACAAGCAAGAGTACCAGATCATTTTTTAAAATCATTTATTTAGTTTCATGCCTTATGAACAGCTGTGGTATAACTCATGGCATGATAAAACAGGACACTGCTTAAACACTGAACTACAGTGCATGTAACGGGTTCACACGCGGAAGCTATGGTAGTAGACAGTAGTAGTGCAGATATACCGTTGAAATGCACATATTTGTCTATCAACTCTTCACATTTATTAAATGTATTTTCTCTTCCTGTTTCCCACTGCGAGTTGAGATACACAAATATGATCGCATTTGTCAATCTCTGTGTTTTATTTTGAAAATTGCTTTTATTTTGAAAATTGACCGGATTGTCTCGTGTTTCTCTGTGTGATTACCTGCCAGAATTGACGTGTTCGCTCGCGGCACGCGCAAAAAATAGAGCAGACGCCGAAACGATTGCTTCACGGCGCGGGAGGGCCGCACCTATTCGCGGCGCTCCGTGTCTCTGGTGTGAACTACACTATCGCTTAACCATGGCGCCGAAAGGAAGCGGGCTCCACTACGCGCTAGGGCTGTAACCATGCACCAAACTCACGATTCGGTTTGTATCACGATTTTTGACCCAAGGTTCGATACAAATTTCGATATTATTTATTTTTTTAAATTAAACATTTGATTTATGTAAGATGCAGATTTGGCGTGGAGGGCGTGTCTATCTGATGGTCTGTTAACTGCACAGGTCCCTCACTCAACTTACTACAGAGAAATGTCCCACAAAGCAACGTTGCAGAACCAAACTAAGGTAACTAGTAACTGTAACTGTCCTTAGGAACGGGGAAACAAATACCGCAGCTGTACATGGAGAAGCGTCCTTCCTCCCGCCCATCCTACCTGCCCGATAAACAGCGTCTGTCACCGGCAAAAAAACAAGTGTTTATGATGAAAAAAAAATCTCTGCGACGGTCAGCCCTCCGGACCGAGACTTCAGTGAACTTTAGCCTCCGTTGGGTTTTGAGTGACAGGGAGACTCCAGGGAAACCCCTTGAAAACGCACACACGTCATCATCATGACGTGTACCGGGACGTCTCTTTGCGCTGCTTTCTGTGAATTACACAGCGGTTCGTCTTTACTCCAGCGGTGCTTCGCTCCGTGTGAACGAACAACGGCGGAGAATTAGCGAACGACCGCTGCGGTGTTAATGTGGTGTTACTTACAGCTCATAGTACTGATCTGGACCGGAAGTTGTGTCGTGATTCTGCCTTCTCGTGGCGCGAGACAGGTTCGTGGATCTGAGTGTCGCGATTTCAGCTTCGATACGTGTATCGTTACAGCCCTACTACGCGCCTATTCGTGGTGCTTCCGCGGCAGGCGTGAACGCTGTACTCACTCCGGTCGCCATATTGTAATGGTTTGGTCTTGTGCGGCCCCCGTCCGTACAGCGCGAATCACACGAGGGTGTCGGTCACAGCGCCCCCACTGGCCAGGGGCTTGAATCGATTCAGAAGATTGCGGGGAAAAGAATCGCAATGCATTGCTGAATCGATATTTTTACCCATCCCTACTGACAGGGAGAAATACCACGCAACAGAACAGAAAATAAAATGCTCTCCATGAAAGAGTGATAGAAGAGTAACATCATATCTCTATCCACTCTAAATTGTCTCAGCTTGCGCATAAAATGCAGCCTTTGCAGCCCCTATTTATAGATGGTGTCTGTATTACTGGTCCATTGCAATTTATCATCTATTATTGTCCCTAAGTATTTGTATTCAGTTACAATCCCAATGTCTTCTCCATTTATAACCATACACTGGTGGGGCTGGCTCCCAGTTCTATAGTCTATTATTATTTCCTTTGTTTTCTTTGCGTTTAAGAGAAGACAGCTGGACCTACACCAGTCTGTGAACTGATTCACCCAGGCCCTGTAGTGGGTCTCATCGTTATTCTGTATTAACCCCACTATTGCTGTGTCGTCTGCAAATTTGATTGTGACATGCTCAGGTGTATTACTTCTACACTCATACGGGTGGAGAGTGAACAATACTGATGAGATGACACTGCCCTGTGGGGATCCTGTATTGATCATAATCGGTGAGGACACAGCATCATTTACCCTAACACACTGTGCTCTCTCTGTCAAAAAGGACTTGAACCACCTAATTATGTTAGGATTTACCCCTAACTGCCACAGCCTCTCCATCATAATGTGTGGCCTGATGGTGTTGAAGGCGGAAGAAAAGTCTATGAAGATAACCCGGGTATATCCTTTGGGCCTATCCAAGTGGCAATATATGTTATGGAGCATATACAGTAGGGCATCATCTGTACTCTGCTTATTTCTATAGGCGAACTGCAAGGGGTCGATATTACATTGTACATCTTTTAAAATATGTTTCAGGACAATTCTTTCTAAACTCTTCATTACAATTGATGTTAAGGCAACTGGACGATAATCATTTAAAACAGATGGTCTTGCCACCTTAGGTACTGGTACTATAAGCAAAGATTTCCAGGCTTCAGGAATATAATGTGTATCTAGGGACTTTTGAAACAGCTGACCAAAAATGAGGCTAAGTTTTTCACTACACCTCTGCAGTACCCTTCCACTTATTTGACCAGGGCCTGGTGCTTTCGTGGGATCAATTTTATTAAAAACTCTATGTACCTCATCTGCTGTTATAGTTAGAGGGGTACCATGCTGTAGCTGCTGTCTAATGACATCACGCTCTAGGATAAAGTCTGATGTTTCGAAACCGTGCATAAAACTCATTTTAATTGCGAATGCTTGATCATCTCCATTAGTAACTACATGTCTTTTCTTCTCATCCTTCCCTATCATTGTATACATTCCTTGCCATGCATGTCTCAAGTTATTCCCCCTCATTTTCACCTCAATCTGCAGTTTATATTTCTGTTTACAGTCATTAGTTATCTGTCTAATCTCCTTCTGGATGACTTTCATTTTAGACATGTCTCCCTGTTCAAAAGCTCTCCTTTTCATATGCAGTGCAACCTTTAATTCTTTATTTACCCAAGGTTTGTCATTTGGAAATACCCAAAAGTTTTCTCTGGAATTGTACAGTCCACACAGAACCGAATGTAGTCGTTCACCACTGAGATTAACTCATCCAGATTCTCACGAGTGTTCACGAAAATGTCCCACACAGTACAGTCGAAACAACCTCTAAGGCACTCGACAGACTCATCAGTCCATTGTTTGATTGTCTGGGAGTCCCTGTGTAGTTATTGCACCAGCCCTCAATAATATAAACACACACTCCCCCACCCAGATTTTTACCGGTTACCTGTGTGTCACGGTCCAGTCTAATTGGGTCGCTAAACCCTGTGATGCTGAGTGTTGAGTTGTCAGTCGTGTCTTTGAGTCGTGTTCCGTGAAGCACAACAGACAACTTTCCCGATACTCTGAGAGGTTCCGTAGCTCCCTAAATTGCTTCACCAAGGAGCGAGTGTTAGCCAGGATGACCGTGGGAAGAGCTGGCTTGCTCCCCCGTGCGCGCACTCTACATCGTACTCCCCCGCGCCGGCCTCTTTTCCTTCTCAGTGCTGTGGTGGTCCGTCTACACTCCTCAGGCAGATTGAATGGGTTTCCGCTGTGCAGGTCCCTTAGTTGCCAGAGTTGATCTCGGGTGTAACGTAAAATCCCATTTGTTCGAGTCGGCGGCCGGTGAATAGCCTCCCAGGCTCAGTGAAAGGACTGTCGGCAGCAACAGGTGGATCGCCAGGACGATAAACAAAAGCGTAGCTGGTCGCATCTTGTTGGATCGCTTCTTACTTAGCACTAATCACACTATACTAACGTATAGTTCGGGGCTTGTGTAATGAAAAACAAAAACAAACAAACATTTCAGACGCACTGCAGGCACTCGTCGCCGCAGTGCAGCGCCGGAACTGGAAATGCTGTTAGTGACACAAGCATGCAAATTGGAATGAGCAGTCTCTAAGGTGTTACAACCCTGGCTCTCAGGTTGAAACAAAGGAGAGGGCACACACACAGAGCTCTGAGAATTTCTCAGTGTTTATTAAACTAAACAACCCAAAAGGAACTAGTGTTGTCACGATACCAACATTTTGGTACCGGTACCGGTACCAACATGTGTTTCGGTACTTTTCGATACTTTTTCAAATAAAAAGTGAACGCAAAAACTGTCATTACTGACTTTATTTTAATAGAAAATCTTAGAACAATAACATATTAATCAGCAAATAAAATAAAATACCACAAAGACAAGCTTTTCTAATGCACACAATTTTAAAAATGTTAAAATATAAATACAATAATATAATATAAAATATAATAATATAAATAAACCAGCGCTATTTGTTTTCTTCCAGAGCTACTTTTGTTAAGAGTGAAGGGCGGTGGCGCTTGCTTTTAGCACTGAATGTGGCTTTTCTTCCTGAGTAAATGACCTGTCGTTCCCTGAGCTCAGTGTGCAGGTCTGGGTTCTTGTCCTTTAAGTGTTTGGCTAAGTCGGAGGTGTTTCCGCCGTTAGCCATGCATGTTTTAAACACCGTTTACACAGTGGTGCATCGGCGTTAACTGTTCGCTTTGCGCATTTGTTTTTAGCTAAAGTACGGCCATATCGCACTTCGCGGCGCTGGTTTGTCCACAAGTTGCGGCGTGATGACGGTTGCAGCAGCCGTTCTCCTCTCCGTGCTTCGCGCGCTCTCTCTCTCTCTCTCTCGCGCTCTCTCTCCCTCTCTCTCTGCTCTCTCCAAGCTTTCCTCCTGCTCCGTTTGTTGCTCCAGTCCACGCTGTTCGCTAACTTGCTAGCGGTTTCCTCCGGCTTGCTTGCGTTTTCCTTCTATCTCTCCAAGCTGCAGCTCGCTCCTCGTCCTCAGCTGTAGTTACAACGCGGTGACGTCACGTGGCGAGTTCGCCGCGCTGTTGCGGGCGCTGCCGTCGGCGCTGCAAGTACCGGTCCCGTCCAAATGCAATATGGTACCGTTTTAAATGCGTCAGTACCCCGGTACCAAATTAGTACCGGTATACCGTGCAACCCTAAAAGGAACATAATGTGGCTGTGTTGCATCAAATGTAGTGTGTGTGGGTGTGCGGGTGTGTGCGTGGGCATGTGTGTGTATGTATGTAAGAAAACAAACTATAGCAGGTTGTAGGCCAGAGCAGCAGTCAGCTGCTCAACCACCAGAGAGAGAGAGCAGACTGACTGAGGCGGCCTTTTATCAATGACACCAGGCCCTAAGGTGTGGTCTGCTTAGGACGGCCCACTGCTTCCTGGTATTCCTGGAAGGCACCGAGAAGCAGACAGAACAGGGACGTCACAAAGAGTTGCTTGACAAGAAAACGCTCCCAGCCACTTGAAATTTCTATTTTCAAGATGGCCGCCCCCTGGATCCTCAAAAGATTAATTTGGATGCAGTAGCCCTGTGTAGTCATGAAGAGGCAGACTCAGCAAATGTCCCTCTGCAGTGGAAGATAAGTGACCTGCAAGCTTTGGAGAGATTTGTTGCGCTAATGTATGACAGGTCCAGCAATGTCACAACTGTGAACAAGGCCAGGCTTGATCTCTTTGCCAGAAAGCAATAAGACAATATGACTTGATTCCACCAACTCAAGCAGCACTCAAAGAGCATGTCAAACGAGCTTCTTATGTAGCCTGATACGTGTGGGGACAGGCATTGAAGCAACATCTACAAATGCCAAGCCATCCAACTGGGGATGGGTGGAACAGGACAAGGTGTGGAAAGTCTTCTGGACTCCACTGTAACCTATTACGGAGAGTTGTTGGGAGTTGACCAAATGTGGGTGCACCAAGGCATGTACTGGAAGGTGTAAGTGCTTCAGATATGGACTCGGTTGCACATGCCTATGTAGTTGCCCCTGCTAGAACCTGTTTGCATGTTTCTTTTGCCAGAGTTATTCCCTGTTGTCCTCTGTGTTTTCAGGTGTAGGCCTATGGCTCGGCTTCACCTCGCCACATCGGCACATCATGTTTTACTTTGTCACCAGCCTATTACTGTGAAATTTTCAGTTGTTACTTTGTAACATTGCTTCCACTGCCTATTTATTTATTTATTTGTTTATTTCGGGCATGTCCGTTAAATCATCATCACACATCATGCTCACACAGTAAAAAAAAGGGAAAGGGAAAGCGGGAGAAGCCGAGGCTTCTCTAGTCCCGCCCCCATTACCCACAGGGGGGAAAAGAAAGAAAAATAATTAAAAAAAATAATAAAAAGAAAAATCAACATCATAGTCTTTTCTTGTCTTTTGCATTTTTCGCTTGACATAACATTTTCTTTCACTTGTGACATTTGACATACTATGTTACAGCAGTAGGTGGTACAGAGAGCTGAAGTCCAGTGCATACAGATTACGTGTGTGTCTGCATATTTGTTCATCACGAGTGAACAGCAGTCTCATCATGTAACAAAGTCTGAATCGAAAGAGAACAAAAAAAAAGTCCATTGTAGCTGCTGCTTGTTCGGATGGTGTGGGAGCCCTTTTTTTAATTTATTTATTATTTATTTTTATTAATCATCACTGTCCTCTGCAGCTTTCACTGCCCTTAACTTCGCCATTTCCTCCCGGTTAGTGGCCACTTCAGCTCGCTTCCGTGACGGGAAGTCACGAACTGCGGAGAGGTCAGAGGGCATCCCGACCATGGCTGACCGATTGGTCACTATTTCTTCCCGGTGAGTGGCCACTTCAGCTCGCTTCCGTGACGGGAACTCACGAACTGCAGAGAGGTCAGAGCGCATCCCGACCATGGCTGACCGAGTGGTGGCGTTGTCCGCCCTCACACTGGTCAGCTCGGTGGCGATCTTTCTCTTTTTCCGATGTTGCATGAATATTCCACATCCCAAGGCCATCATTCCAGTTGTCATGAACGCGAACACGAACACGTCCTCGACGTCTTCCACATCCAGAGTGGCAAGGCAGATGACTCTCCACTTTCCCCAGCCATCCATGATGTAGCCGGACATGAAGGTCCCATCCAGGCATGCAGGTTCACCAGAACCCACACGCCGTGTTGAGAACACTCTGTCAGCATTCAGTGACCAGTTCAGCAACTCCATCGTGAACTGTAGGAGTAACAGTTGCGCTTGGTATTCATACCTCATTTATCTCCATATTGTTGATACTCCCTCCCACGTACAACTGACATCATACCATACAAGTTTCTCAGGTCCAACCTATTGTTTGGGTACAGAATGTTCATTTAGTATGCTCCCATCCCGTCACAACACCATGCCTGCTGATTCGTGCCCCAGACCCTTATCAACCCATGCATTAATCTGTACCGGTCAAGTGTTGAATATACATACTGCTTCTTAAAGCCACTCAGTGTTGCTGTTTTTTTTACTTCTCCTATGTCTAACAGTGAAGCACATTTTCAGTTTAGTTCCTTAGTATTGTTTGAGATAGTATTGTTTGTCATGGTTCTGTGGCTGTGTCAGCCAGAGCTGCTGTTGCCTCTGGATCTGTCCTTCAGTATTGGGGCACTGTTCGTTCAGCAGCACGACTGTGCTAATTTATTAATCTGTCCTTGTTTCACTGCATGCTGGGCATGAAGGAAGATACGTGTCTCTGTCTCTTCATGACTACACAGGGCTACTGCATCCAAATTGATCTCTTGAGGAAATTTCATGTAGCTGGGAGTGTTTTCTTGTCAAGCAAACCTTAGAGACTGCTCATACCAATTTTCATGCTTGTATCACCAAATAAACCATAATATCACTTAACTGTTCCACTAAGGTGTCGGCCATCTTGAAAAATGGCCGCCATCTTGAAATTTCAAATGTCTCGGACAATTTTCTTGTTAAGTGACCCATGGAGACTGCTCATGCCATCCTGTAAAAGAGGTTGTGTCCGGGATATAACAGGGGTGGATAAAAAGCTCTGTAAATGTGGCTGTCAGCCCGGGAAGAGCCGGTCCTGCCCGTCCAGAAGCACTTCTCTGAAGTGATCTCCTTTCATTCACGCTGGCTCTGAACGGATCACGTTCAGGCGTTTATATTCTTCCTCAGTGGTTATAGTCTTCAAAATGGTGGAACGACATGGAAGCCTCCTGAGGACTTACCCGTCCATTGTAAATACAAATAAGGACTGAGGAGGAATGAGGATAAATCAGATTATTGGCAGAGGTTATTATAAACCTATTTATGAATGAAGACATTGGTTTTAGATCATAAATTACTTAGAATGTTCCACACTGTCCCTTTAAGTAATGGTAATCATAATGATAATAACAACAATATTACAGTTTTTCTCCATTGGTTTGGCTCTTTTCTTGAAACAGAAATTACATTCTCAAAACAACATGGACAAATCTCCAAACCACTTGGCAATTGTCCACAACAGAATTGTATTTCTAATTAATTTCATCAAATTGCAATTGTCTTAGTACATGTCTCAATATCTCATTACATCTTTGCAAATGATTAAGTACAGGTAGCCTATATTTAGCACAATTTCCAAGTGAATAAATCTTGTTGATCTAAACTGATTGTCGATTCTTAGTCTAATGGTTGTTCTCTGCAAAACATGTCAGCATCATTTCATTGTGTAAGTCATCACACAATAGTCTGTTCAATTGTCAAAATAAGTCAAGAACCTAATACCATGAATACCATATATGAATCTCTTGGAACATTTGATAAATTGAGTCAGGTGAAACTAGAACTTGACCAACGAAGGAGGAGTTTCACTCATCTCAGATGACCAATCAAACCGTATGTTTAGTTACCTGACAAGTGCTGTCTATGATTGTGAATGCTGCCAAACATAGACCATGTTATGTTGTCAACCACCGCGTCACAATGGCGGAGGCAGGTTGCAGAGTGCAGCCTAATGTGCCTCGCTCTACAGTCTCCTCCATCGTGGACCTGTCTCTACATGTCTCCCTGTGATAGACAGGTTACCTGTCTGTCTCTACATGTCTCCCTGTGATAGACTGGTTACCTGTCTGTCTCTACATGTCTCCCTGTGATATACTGGTTACCTGTCTGTCTCTACATGTCAGCCCTGTGATAGACTGGTTACCTGTCTGTCTCTACATGTCTCCCTGTGATAGACTGGTTACCTGTCTGTCTCTACATGTCTCCCTGTGATAGACAGGTTACCTGTCTGTCTCTACATGTCTCCCTGTGATAGACAGGTTACCTGTCTGTCTCTACATGTCAGCCCTGTGATAGACTGGTTACCTGTCTGTCTCTACATGTCTCCCTGTGATAGACTGGTTACCTGTCTGTCTCTACATGTCTCCCTGTGATAGACTGGTTACCTGTCTGTCTCTACATGTCTCCCTGTGATAGACTGGTTACCTGTCTGTCTCTACATGTCTCCCTGTGATAGACTGGTTACCTGTCTGTCTCTACATGTCTCCCTGTGATAGACTGGTTACCTGTCTGTCTCTACATGTCTCCCTGTGATAGACTGGTTACCTGTCTGTCTCTACATGTCTCCCTGTGATAGACTGGTTACCTGTCTGTCTCTACATGTCTCCCTGTGATAGACTGGTTACCTGTCTGTCTCTACATGTCTCCCTGTGATAGACTGGTTACCTGTCTGTCTCTACATGTCTCCCTGTGATAGACTGGTTACCTGTCTGTCTCTACATGTCTCCCTGTGATAGACTGGTTACCTTTCTGTCTCTACATGTCTCCCTGTGATAGACTGCTTACCTGTCTGTCTCTACATGTCAGCCCTGTGATAGACTGCTTACCTGTCTGTCTCTACATGTCAGTCCTGTGATAGACTGGTTACCTGTCTGTCTCTACATGTCAGCCCTGTGATAGACTGGTTACCTGTCTGTCTCTACATGTCAGCCCTGTGATAGACTGCTTACCTGTCTGTCTCTACATGTTCACAGTCCTAAGTGGCATTTGTAACATGTTTTACTTAAAAGTAATGAAATAAACCAGGAGACAATGTCATTACTGTTAATGAGTTAACTGCTCTTATTGCTTTTTGAGAAATATTACAAAAGAAAATGTAACATTGACTATTCTTTGGTAAGAATTAATAAAAAAAATAATCTCCCAAAATCAGGGTATAATAAGTACATATCGGATCACGACACAACAAGGCTGCCATCTTGATGAAAACATCATCGCATAACATTTGAGTTAGAAACCATTAACCCAACCTAGCCAATCAGAGGCAGAGTAGGCACATCTCCATGGAATGTGGGTGGAGGAAATACATCAGACTGTAAATAAGCTGCCAATGGCTGTGAGAGAGGTAACCTGGCTTATGGATGAGAGGGTATAACAAGCTTTCTTCCATACTTATTGCTTGTGTTTACTGGTTAATTGGCTCAGGTTGGCCCTGATCTATACAAAGTCCAATGTGTGATTTACTGATCAGAGAGATGCCCGTAAGGTGTGTGTGTTGCCACACATTTCCACCCTGTTAACATGGACTCTGACATCCTTTTCTAGGTCGATATTAGGAAGCAGCAGAATCTCCAGCCAGTCTACCTTCGAGTCCATGAATGAGGAGATTGAGGATACGTTTTCCAAAAGGGACCTGCCCATCAACTTCCCAGGTTCCAAAATTCATTGGCTTAGATTACGGTGTTCTTCTTTGTTTTTGGCTCCATCTTTGATGTTGATATGGTGGCAATAAGTTCATTTCAAGAGTAACTATAAACTAGAGAAGGCAAGTTCTAAGAAGTTGCTGTTGTGAACGCTCCCTGTTGTCAAGCTGAAGCCAAATGCGGATTGCTGCCTTTAAAAACTTTGAATAATGTCCGCAACTGTGCAAAAAGTATGAATGCTGTCTATCTGGAAGTGTAAATCACTAGATGAGCTTTGAAAATGCTTGAAAAGTGAGTATTGAGGATTCCGTAATCTGCTTGAATGGGAAAAAAATTACGTCAAATATCTCTGAAATGATGAATGATATCAATTACAAAAAAAATAGACGCAAAAAAATAAAGAATTCCATGCAGAAGAACATATGCCTCCTGCATTCACAACCAACTCTACATTTTGTCTGGAATGTTGAAAGAATGCCTCAAGAAGGTGAAAAAAAGAATGTTGGTGACTTCAAATTAGCTCAGAGCATCATTCTATTGTAATAGCCACTTTCAACCAGCAGGGTAGTCACTATGTATATTTATAATAGAATATGTAGAATCCAAATGTTTTTTGATGTTTGAGCCCTGACTCAATCAACAACACTACTATGTAACAGATACATTAGTTCCAGCTGAAAGAACTCATATTGATAATGAATCTAACATCCACAACATGGATTATGAGTGAATGTCACACAGATTGCTGTGACGTCTCGGGTATTTGATACCCGTTTTAGTTTCACGTCTTTTGTTCCCACCAGATGTGAAGGGGAAACGACACACTTTGAAAGAACATGTGACAGAAGACATGTTGAAAGAAGTCACAGACGTCCACATCTCTGAGACAGACAGCTTTTCACTGCTGGACATACCCAACACCTTTGTGTCAGTGGAGGCCGATGATGCAGAAGCTATCGTGTGAGTGAATTCATATTTATCATCCACACTGAAAGACACACCGCTCACACTCTGAGGTGAATTCTAACCAAAGAGCGGCTAAATCCCGCCCCTTCCTGGGACCTTATTTCGGGGAATAATATGTACAGTAGACAAATCATTTTTTTGATCCCATTTGAATTGTTGCATGAATTACACATCTGATGTTTGTCAGTTTAAAAGATAATGTTTGATTTAGTGTTCAAACTGCTGAAGTACTAAACTGAATTAATCCATACTAGAAAAGAGTTTCCACCGACAGTGAGCGAAGTGGCGTCTCTCTCTCTGTGTTCGGTACCAAGAAGGGGCGGGACTTAGACTCTCTTTTGGTCAGTAATTGAAAAATGTCTATTCCTCATTGGTTCTAACAAGCTGGTGTCATCTTGACCTTGTTTTGACAGAGAGGGAAACAGTCGGTATGCAGAGGTTTGCAGAAACAGAACGGGCAATGATGCGTTCAAGGATCGCTCCGTACAGACCCTGAACGGAGCAGCTAAAAACAAACAGGTCCAGAGCTGCAGCATGGTCATGGTAGACACAGGTCAGACTCTTCATTTTCCCCTGGAAGTTGCCAACCTGAAGCTGCATTGATTGTTCTTATGGCCCCTTGGGGGCAGACCAACTGAAAACACACCACTGACAAGTGTTCCCATTGTATAGTTGCCATAACAACAGTTAAACATCCAGCAGACACAGGTCACAGTCAGCATTCATTTGCAGTCGTGTTCCTGACAACCTGGTGAATGCAAACTTTCCTTTGAGCTCTATTTTTGGCTCCATCATGTAGTGAGAATGTCGTGATGATCACCAGATAGTCTCCAACAGCTTGTCTGGTGCTGGGCAGGTCAAGTACTATGTGTTAATCAGAGCTTCTTCCACCCAACACAGCGTCTTGTTGTTGGAAACAGGGCACACAAGGGGCTTTGTTGGAAAGAACACACAAAGACAGATTAAATCACACAAGGAAAGGTCCAGCAGTTGTCAGTATGGAGTACAGCTGCTGGGTCTGATAACATCCCTGGTCAGACCAAATACATGGGGCGACTGTGGCTCAGACGTAGAGGGAGTCGTTCCAATACCAGCTCCTCCAGTTTGAACCCCAAATTGCCCCGAAGGCTGTGCAATCAATCAGTGTGCGAATGTGTGAATGGGTAAGAGTGAGTAAATGCAGTGAATTAGCTAGAAAAGCGCTATATGCAGGTCCATGTGCTCAGTGGCGCCACCAGGATTCAATGTACGCACAGAAATGGCAAATACAACAACAATGGAAAAATACTTTTTTAAGACAAAATCTAATGTTTTCAGTATCAGTGAAATCACTAGTGTATATTATGGTGATTATGGCCCCGGTGCAAATATTTTTTTGTGCCCTCCATCCCCGAACTAAACACAAGCGCACACACACGCACAGTACGGTATGATAACTCTCCCGGCCCGGGGAGAGAGACATGCATCGGCTCGGCCCACAGTGCTCAGCAGCAGAGAGGTGACGAGACTAGAGCCGAGCTGTATTGTGTAGTGGAGAGGGGACAACACACGCTATGAGCAATTGCGCACACACGCGCGATCGTCCTCTCAAATGCGGCTGCGTCTCTCCAGGTCACTGTGTGAGAGAAAGAAAAGCTCTGACTTGCTTGGGCAGACGTTGTTTGGTGTCACCCGCTGATTTGCATAATTTAAATATCTAGCCAGCTGAATCTTCCAATCCTGCCCCGGTTCAGCACCATCAATCTTTTTTTTTCACCTTCAAAAAAAGTACGCACAGTGCGTACAGGATTGCGGCTGGCGGTGCCATTGCATGTGCTAACCAGCTTGAGTACCTCATCCTGCTACTGGTTGTTCAGACTTCCTCAAAGTTCAGATTAGCAGCCACACCTCCTCCACTGTAGTGTTGAACATCGGAGCCCCCCAGGGCTGTGTGCTTGGCCCCCTCCTGTTCTTGCTGTACGCACATTTCATAGAGCAACAGAACCTACAGGTTAGAATTCACACAAGGAATTCAAGGTGCTGACAATATTGATCACATCCAGCCACTTGAAGCGCATGCACCCTCCATGGGTCGCCAGTGTTGGTGTTAGCTACAAGCTAGCATTAATGATATTGTCAAGAAGGAAAGTAGCCACCTCGACATGGCTTTTCAGTCCTTCAGCTGACTCCAACGATCAAACGCTGAATGTTCACTCCGGTCTCGCTTCTCCTTTTGTCACTTAACTTGGGACTGGTAGCGAAATCCACTTATTGTCAAACTCAGACATTTTTCCGTTTTTTTCCACACTAAGGGACCGTTCGGTTATGTTCCTGATAAGAGATCAACGTGGAGAAAAGCACCGCCTACTGACTAATCAGCTCTCTTGGAAAATAGCATCAGCATTTGTGAAAGATCCCATGGAGCTCTGTGGATTGTGAGAGGGTCTCTTAGGAGAACTAGAGTGTTCAGAGTTCTCCTGTGATAGTGGTGCTGCGTGCTGATTGGACAGGATGGTCCGGGCGCTGTCGATTTTTGCAAAACAAACAACAGGCTCTACGTGCACGTAGAGGCACACTTTTTTTTCTAAAACCGGATGATTTATGTTGTTCTATCAGAGCATAGTGTCGGCTTCTGTGAATATGATCAAAAAATGTTGCCGACTGGGACTTTAACTGGCCACTATGGCTGAGATCGTACTAACATACGCATTCACACAGTCGGTTTTTGCGACTGGAGCAGATGTTCATCACACGATGTTATTGATGTGAAATATTAATAACTGACCATTCCTCGCTCAATATTGTGATGTAACATATTGAGCTGATAAAATGTCCGGAGGGTTATATGATTTCTGCTATGTCGATTGCAGGGTCATGTCAAAATAAATGATATCGCCAGCAGGGTTCTGCATAAAGTGATCAATGGTCTAAAATGAGCGTACCGTCCCTAACTGGCAACCCCAAAGACTCTTGAGCCCTGACTACATCTACACAGAGGGAAACAAAACATTCATTACGGACCAATTGTTTAAATTTTTTTATGATTAATTCAAAATCAAAACATTTTTTTCACAAGAAGTGAATCGACACCAAAAGCTCTGTGGATGTATTTTGGTTTTTAATTATTCGTTACATAAACATGTCATCATTATGACTTTTAAATGCAATAAGGAACTATGTGAAATGTTGATTCTAAAGGACAACCTGGGTAGGCATCCTATATGAAATGGCACATAGAAAAAAGGCAAGGCCAAAAGAATGCTGAGGTGGAGCAAGGGAACAGCTGCATCAACAAAAGACCTGTCATGGTCATCACACATCTCCATCCTGGTGAAGAAGCTCATAACAGCTAGACTTCTGTCGGTCTTAACTTCTCCAGAGGAGAAATAGGAACATCCTGACTGGACACATTACAAACCATCATGGAATGTTCACGGTCCAGGAGAGGAGGACTCTCCAGACCCCCAGAATATTATTGGTACCATGTACCAGCATCAGTGAGATTGGTGACAAGGGGTGCCTGCACAGAGACCAAAGATATTAAAAAAGACAGAGCCCTCCCAGACACAGCCTCTTCACCCTTCTGCATTCTGGCGAGAGATACACAAAATCAACTGATGGGAGTTTGTCTTTTCAAAAGTTGACGGTCTTAAAAATGTTTCCATGCCCACAGCCACGACCGCCAGCACCTGGGACATGTACGACTCGGTGCGGAGCCCCGGCCAGGAGGAAATGGTGTGCAGCCCTGAAGTAGGGAGGGCGGACTATCTTGAGGCGACGGTGGACGCCAGCAGAGGTGCAGAGAGGAGCATGTCAGTGGGCAGCACCACCAGTACAGGTACCAACGGCTTTTAGTCCCGCCAAATAGCCAAAAACGTTGAGAAAAGTGTGGTGGATGATTCAAAAATGTGTTTAAATGAACATGACCTCTCAGCTGCAGTGGCGGCTGGGGGACTTTGTTTCAGGGGGGGAGGCCAAATATCCAGCATGGTTTGCTGCTGCTTCTAAAATATAACCTGTTTTTATTTAAAACACACTTTTCATGCTGTAATGTGAGTGAATATAATGTACATTTACTACTCATGGAACATCTCATACCCACATCTGGTTCTTATCAATAACTACAACATGTTTTTAATATTAATGAGTTTAATAATTGGATGCATTAAACATTTTAAATGAATACTTCTTCATGTTAGAGTAATAGTGAACTGACTGGTTTACTGTTGTTCGCAGAGCTTCTTCCAACTCTAGATTTCTGTCATGAGTCTTTTCTTCAGAGATTTGACAGAATGATCTAGAATCCAGTCTGTGATAATATGCTTGTTCACGTTGCTCGCCCAATCAAAGGTCACATTTTGAACACTCGTGATTATATCCTCACGTCTTGCAGCGAATTGAAGTCAATTAAATCTTCACTGCTAGTTCTCGTAAAGTAAAGAAGTATTACACAGCCAAACAGTTTCATATGATCGATCTTTTTACCTGGAACTTCTTGGTCAACTCCATCCCTCAGTTTACTGGAACGTCCTCAAACTCACATTGCCTAAGTTAAAAAAAAGTCAAATTCCTGTGATATCTACTGATTTGGGTTTACATTTCAATTATTGTATTAATTCCAATGTATATATTCAATGTAACTCGCTGGGACGTTGTGATGTGATCTCTAGACGAGTGACACGTTATGGAGTGCATTTGTGGAGGTCTGGATGTTGGAATCTCATCCGATCCCCGTCAATCCAATGAAATGAATTAACGGTGCAGAAGAGGAGGGGCGGAGCCCTAACGCCATCTATGGGCCACTGCTCAGATATCTTATTACAAAGCATCTCTATTCATCCTTTCTGATTCACAACTGAAGTAAAATGACAGTTTTAAAACTGGACTTGAGGGTAGTTGTGCAATAACTTCTGATGTTCTTGTATTTCCCTTGTATTACCCAGTCAGTGCTGCTAGCTCACTGAATAAAGTGGAAGCGTGTGGGAGCAGTTTAAACGCTGAGTCCGACCTGCAGCTGATGATGCTGTCAGAGAAGTTCCAGCACTGCCTGCTAGTGATGGAGAGGAGCTTACTGGCAAACACGTTCCAGGCCCAGCTGGCTGCTTACAGACAGCTGCCTGTCATCCAAGGTACACGCTCACATCCTGACACTCGCCCATGTTTCCTGCTAGAAACACTCAACTTTGAGGTCAGCCCCCACTGACAGCTGCTATGGTAACAGGATAATCCGTGTGATTGACTTCACCTGTCAGTGGTCATAATGTTATGGCTGATCGGTGTGAATACATCTGTATCACAACACGGTCACTGGTTGGACTGAAATGGAGGTGTGGCCCCAAATGCAGGTTTGAAGAAAAGAAAAGCTTTATTGGAATAAGGTCAACTAACAAAAACTGAGGGAGGCCACAAGGGCAAAAACACACACAAAATAAGGAACAGGATAATCCAACAGAAAAACAGAACTTTCAAACGGTAACACCACAAGAGCTACAAAACCAAGATTGTGACACAAACTACACAATGTAGTTGATGTTGACACATGCGGAGTTACATTTAGAATGAAGTTGACTGTAAAAGGATGTATACCTCATAACGGGGATGCATACATGCAGAGTATAATGGAGTGACTGTCCCTGGTGCTTTACAGCAGCCCACTGCTCCTGAGGCTGAAGATGGTTGAACACAGAGGGTGTGACCATAACAATAACGTTGTTTTATACTGATTGTGTCAGACCAAGACCGTCTGGTGGAGCAGAGAGAGGAGGACCCAGAGAGCTCTCCGTCTCCAGCAGTGGAGCTTCTCTGGGCTTTCAGCTGCGAGCTGAGCAGAGGACGCAGCGTCAGCAGCATGGCCTGGAACAAGAAGAACACGGTAACACGCTTCAACACCTGCCACACCATCTTCTTTGATGGGGTTTTGGAATACTTTTATCAGTAACGCTTTATATTACGGTCCTTGTAATAAGCATTAGTTAATAGGTAATAAGGCCCTTATAAGTGCATACAAGATGCTTATTAAGGTTTATAAGACTATATATGCATTAATAGTCTCATTATAATATAGTTAATAGCAGACTATAAGAGATTTATAATAACTTATAAGAAACTTGTTAAGAACATTAAGAACATTAATAACTAGCCCAACCATGATGTCTTTATCATGCCTTTATTACTCTTTTTTGTTTGATTTATTAACATTAATATATACTTTATTGCTCATCTATTATAAGTTAACTATGCACTTGTTTACAGTTAACTGTGCTTTTTGCAGGTACTGGATCTAAAGCGAGAACAATGTCTTATTAAGGCTGATAAATCTTGTATTGTGCATTATCATGCCTTTAAGAATATTTCTTTTCTTGCTTTATCAAAATAAAATGTACTTTATTATGCCCTTATTATCAGTTAACTATGCACTTGTTAACAGTTAACTATGCTTTTTGCAGCTACCAGATCTAAAGTGAGAACAATGCCTTATTAAGTCTAATAAATCTTCTATTATGCATTTATTTATGGCTAATGATGTTCACAACTTCCACATCGGGAACGAACAATACATGTGGTTAAGGTTGATATGATGGAAAGATTAAATTACTTTACACAACAAATGTTTCAATGGTAAAGCCCAAAAAGGTTGTATTTATTGCTGTGGCTTTCAAAGACACATTTTCGTACAAATGTACAAAAAAATTAAATAAAAATAATAATAATAAAAAAAGAAAAACACCTACAACTGAGTTTTGAAGAAAAAAACATATTCCTAATAATTTAATACAAAAATAAAAATCACCTAAAAAACAGGTGTTTGAAAAAAGTACACTCTCTAGAATACTATACAAAACATCAATGAACAGGTGCAACATAAAACTGAGGTAGTTTTTTTTTTAAATTCCACTGAACATTTTGCGTTTAAACATTTTACAAAACACTCTTAAAACATGTTTTGGGTATTGAACCCTGAAACTGGTGTGTGTGGAAATCAGCCACTACAGGGCTCCGGTCAGAGAACACGCAGTCATCAGTTTGTTCACAGTCTTTACTGCCAAAATAATATGAAATAATGAAATTAACACAGAAACACAATTGAGTTATTCCTGATAACTAACATTAATATATGCGCTTAATTACTATATGCTTACTCGTATATACATGCATGTAAGTAATAAACACTAACACTAACAGTGAACCATTACATTTCTTAACTGACAACAAAGCCATGTTTTATTTCCACAATAAGACAGCCACTTAGCTGGCCACTTAGCTCAACACACAGATAATACTGTAACACAGGGCTGCCCCTGACCAAAATGGGGCCCTAAGCGAAAAAATGTCTTCGGGCGACCCCCCCACCACCATGCGACCCTACCAAATCCCAAATGTATATTAGGTACAAAACGACAGTATAATGAAATGCCATTGAACTTGACAACCTTTATTAGTTAGAACAAATTGATTAATCCAGGTGTGTCTGACCTCACAACAATGGTCAGGCACACCTGGATTAATCAGTTTGTCCAATAATGTAAGACAGGAAATAAACAAGCTGGCTTATTTCAGGAAGTAGTAGAGCTGTGCATATAAAGCCCATTAAATAAATAAATAAAGCTGACTCACAAAGAGTGAGTAAAATGTAAACGTAACTTCAAAGTAAATTAACAGGCAGGAAAAATAATGTCACACTGAATAAAATAAATAAATCTGAGTCACAAAGAACAACTAAAAGTTAACAGTAACTTCAACTTGTGTCTACAAAAAATACAGTCAGACCTTTGAGTCTCTCAGGCACTGCAAAACAAGCATGTTGAGCATGGAGGTTTAGTTCTTGCTTATGCCACAGAGTTTTACATTTTTACTAGTGCTGGGCCGTTAACAGCGTTAACGGACATCAACGGCGTCGTTAATTGACTGCGTTAACGGCGCCGTTAATGTCCGTTAACACTATAAACAGCGTAATACCGGCGTTAACGGCGCCGTTATTACGGCCCAGCACTAACTTCAACAAACCTTCGAGAGAAGCACGAGTTTCCTCTTGTTTTGCTTTTTTCCCCTCTTGCTCGCGCCTGACTCGTAGGTTCTTTTCGAAGCCATCACGTCTTCACCTGCAGCTGCTTGACAAGTGCCTGCAGCGTATGCGCATCTGACCAGTGATTGGTCAGATCGATTGCTGTCAATCATTGCAGTGACGGCGCGTGTGGTGTCAGATTACAAAAAAGAAAAAGAAAAAGGTGTCTTCTTCTCTCTCTTTTCCTCGCGCTGACAGCTGATCTAGTAGCGCGCCCCACGGCTGTGCATATGCGCGTCCTTTGTGCAAAACGGGGCCCCTATTGGATCGCGGGGCCCTACGCACTGTGCGTGATCTGCGTGTAGGCAGGGGCGGCCCTGCTGTAACAACCTAGTTTGCTCCTCACTGATATTGCAGGAGTTCATCAAACACACTTAACAGCAGTCTGGAGTGAGAACTAGGTTATATCACCACATTAATTTCACAGTAGCAATAATCTCCAAACCTCCAAACCTGCTCCTTAATACTCCGCCACGCTCTTTCTATGTGCTGTGTATGGGCACCTGTTTGGGGATCTACATACCACCTTGCATGATTTACAGTCATGCGATTGTAGCCAAGTTCAGGGAGGGAACGATAAGCACGCCATTCATCACTAATGATGTCTGATCCTATCCTGACATGATGTGCAATCAGGGGGACAAGATCTTGGGCAAATGTAAAATGTTAAATGTTCAGTGGAATTAATACCTCAGATTTATGTTGCACTTGTTAAATGTTCAATCACCTGTTTTAGGTGATTTTAACTTTTGTAAATTTTTAGGAGTAAATACTAATGTCGCACTTGTCCATGTTAACTGATGTTTTACATAATATGCCCCAATATTATGTTATAATGTTATGTTAAGTTATAAAGTGTACTTTTTTTTTTCAAAAGCCAGTTGTAGGTAATTTCTTTTTATTATTATTATTATTTAATTTTTTTGTACATTTTTACAAAAAAGCCACAGCAATAGATAAAAACTTTTTGGGCTTTACCATTGAAACATTTGTTGTGTAAAGTAATTTAATCTTTCCATCATATCAACCTTAACCACATGTATTGTTCGTTCCCAATGTGGAAGTTGTGAACATCATTAGCCATAAATAAATGCACAATACAAGATTTATCAGCCTTAATAAGACATTGTTCTCGCTTTAGATCCAGTACCTGCAAAAAGCACAGTTGACTGTAAACAAGTGCATAGTTAACTTATAATAGATGAGCAATAAAGTATATGTTAATTTTAATAAATCAAACAAAACGATGAATAAAGGCATGATAAAGACATCATGGTTAGGCTAGTTGAGTCAATATACGTGTTTGTAATGTCATTATGAACAATTATAACATACTCATGAGGATTTTATTAATGTTCTTAAGCATCAACAAACAGTTAACAAAATGTATTATTTATTTATTTATTATTTTATTATAAATCTCTTATAGTCTGCTATTAACTATATTATAATGAGACTATTAATACATATATAGTCTTATAAACGTTAATAAGCATCTTGTATGCACTTTTAAGGGCCTTATTACATATTAACTAATGCTTATTGCAAGGACCGTAATATAAAGCGTTACCCTTTTATCTTGTATGCAGTATTGTAGACATAATTGACCATCACTGCTCCTTTGTGCACGGAGGAACAGGAGGAGCACTGCCTGAGCCCTACAAAATGACCTCCAGCAGGCCACTCATGTTCAAGTTTCAACTCAAACGGTCCGAAATTGACTCCATGAAGGTGGTTTGAGGGCCCGACGTCCACAAATAGGGCCTGTGCTTACAACCCAACACCGGGCAATGCGATTGCCATTTGCTAGAGATCACAGAGATTGGCAGATTCACCATTGGCACTCTGTGCTCTTCACGGATGTGAGCAGGTTCACCCTGAGCACATGTGACTGACGTGACAGGGTCTGGGGACGCCGTGGAGAATGTTCTGCTGCCTGCAACATCCTCCAGTATGACCGGTTTGGTGATGGGTCAGTGAATGGTCTGGGGAGGCATTTCTTTGGAAGGTTGCACAGCCTTCCATGTGCTTGCCGGAGGTACCCTGACCGTCATTAGGTACCGGGATGAGATCCTCAGACCCATTGTGCGACCATATGCTGGTGCAGTGGGCCCTAAGTTCCTTCTAATGCATGACAATGCTAGGCCCCATGTGGCTGGAGTGTGTCTGCAGTTCCTGCATGATGAAGGTATTGATGTTATGAACTGGCCTGCCCGTTCCCCAGACCTGAATCCTATTGTGAACATCTGGGACATCATGTCTCGTTCCATCCACCAACTCCATGTCCGCCACAGACTGTCCAAGAGTTGACTGCTGCTCTGGTCCAGGTCTGGGAGGAGATCCCTCAGGAGACCATCTGTCCTGCGATCTGATTTTCCACTTTGATTGTCGGTATGATTCTGAATCGAGACCTCCATAAGATGAGGATTTTGATTTCATTAATCGTCCTTATGTTGTTTGTTGTCAACGCATTGCACTTTGTAATGAATAAAGATTTCCAACTGGAATATGTTATTCATTGGGGACTAGCATGTGGTGTTCCTAAGTGTTCCCTTTATTTTTGTGAGCAGTGTATTTGACCAAACCTGTTGACAGCTCACAGAAACGCTGGCTCACTAAAGAGGCTGCTTGTGCTTGTTTCTCTGTAGGACCTGCTGGCTGTGGGCTATGGTGAATCTGGCTCTGGGAACCAGAAACCAGGCCTGGTGTGCTGCTGGTCACTCAAAAATCCCACAGTATGCTTTGTTTGAACCTTAATTTCACTCCGGTGCACCATTTCTCGCCAGTGGTATATGTCCATTCTAGATGTTGTCATGTGACCCCTCTGCAGTGGCCTGAGCGAGTCTTCCAGTGTGACAGCCCCGTGACCTCCCTGGACTTCTCCACCAACAACCCCAGTCAGCTGGCTGTGGCCCTGAAAGACGGCAGCATCACTATCTACAACGTGAGGAGTCAAGACAGCAAGTCATGTGTCATCAGCAGCAGCAGGTGTGTGTGGACAGCAGCTTACATCACACACACACATGAGGAGCACCACAAGCACTTGTATTATCTTCAATGTGTGTGTGTGTGTGTGTGTGTGTGTGCAGTGAATGTCCCAACAAGCACTTGGATCCAGTGTGGCAGCTCAGGTGGAGCCAACAGGAGTTGAGCCTGACAGAAGAGGAGAAGGTAGAATATCTGTTCTCTGTGGCCGCAGACGGGAGGATCAGTAAGTGGTCGGTCTGCAGCAACGGCATCGACTTCATAGGTACTGACTTCAGCATCCGCATGGGATCCACGCAGACGTTCACATGCATAGTACACAGACTCTCTGGCCCCGCTCACACAGAGACGCATCGCAAAAGGATCCGCCGCTTCAAAAACACCTCTGGTCAACCAGATGTTGGTCCTGTGTAGTGGGGGTGTGACATCATCAACCAGATGTTGGTCCTGTGTAGTGGGGGTGTGACATCAGCAACCAGATGTTGGTCCTGTGTAGTGGGGGTGTGACATCATCAACCAGGTGATGGTCCTGTGTAGTGGGGGTGTGACATCATCAACCAGATGTTGGTCCTGTGTAGTGGGGGTGTGACATCAGCAACCAGATGTTGCTCTGCTGTTGGACATGGAGGGAAAAAGACCATAAAAAGATACATGCTGAAAAAATATATAGTTCCTCTTGATTAAAACCGTAACTAAACTGTGATAGAGGAGCAGGCGCACCGTACCACATGACTAGCAACGCGTCTCTGTGTGATCAAACCTAAGAGAATACATAAAGTCAGAAATAACCAGAAATGTAATGGGACTCTGTCTGTCTGTCTGTCTGTCTGTCTGTCTGTCCATCTAGAGCTGATGAAGCTGAAGAAGATTCAGAAGTGTGGAGGGACAAAGAGAGAAAGTGTCCTGTCCGTACTGACTCCTGGTCTGTGTTTTGACTTCCATCCAACAGTAAGTTGGGAACACAGATAACTTTCAGCTGAGTGACTTCCTGGCCTTAAAAGTTTGATATTCGACTAACATATGTACATTTTATTTTAACTGACCCACCCGAATATCATTAATAATAATAATAATAATATTTGGTTGACTCGTAACTTATTTCCGATCAGCCCGAAGCCTGCATCACTGGTGGAAGGTGATTATCTATATTAAAGCATAGCTTTTTTTTAAACAACTGGTTGTTTGTTAGTGGACTTTGACTGGATACATGATTGTTTTCATCATGAATAGTCAGTGTTTCATTGTTTCACCAGGATTCCAGCGTCTACTTGGTTGGCACATGTGAAGGTCTCATTCACAAGTGCTCCTGTTTCAACAATCGGCAGTTTCTGGAGACGTACAGGAAGCACAATGTAAGTCTGTCAGAATAACACTCCAACAAGAAGAAGTACAACACAAAAGACCACAACGTCTTTGCTTGTTATTCCTCAGAAGTTCACATTTAGATTAATTAATAGTTAAATCCATTAATGCTCTGTCTCAAATGCATTGCTGTCTGGCTGTTTCCGTTAACAGGCTAAGTCCCGCCCTGTCCTGTGTCCCCTATGGCAAGGGTTCCCAAAGTGGGGGTCGGGACCCCCCAGGGGGTCGCGAGATGCCGCTGGGGGGTCGCGAAATGATTTTCATGACTCTGACTGAGATGTTCTGCTGCTAACATGGAAATGAAAGTATTGTGTCAAAATGAAGTTTGCACATGACAGCAACGATGTTCACTCCTAAGTTCCATGGAGATGACTTTATTCTGCTTTTATCTGATAGTAAACTGTTTATGTAAAATCATATCATGGTTGTCAAGGTTCTGTTCTTTTGTATTGTTGTTATGCCTGTGTTTGGATACACCTATAAGTGGCGTGTTTCAGTCTCCTCCAGGGATATTGGGGGTCTCCAGTCTCTGGTACTGTTATTTTGGGGGTCGCGGGCTGAAACGTTTGGGAACCCCTGCCCTATGGGATAGTCAATGGAGAGAGTGCCATGAATTACACATATAATGTTTGTTCATTTAAAGACAGTTTCTATACGTTGTTAGTGTGAGTAACATTACATCCTGGTACCCAACACAAAGAGAGACCCGTTGTTATAGTAACGTTACATCATGGTACCCAACACAAAGGGAGACCTGTTGTTATAGTAACGTTACATCCTGGTACCCAACACACAGAGAGACCTGTTGTTATAGTAACGTTACATCCTGGTACCCAACACAAAGAGAGACCCGTTGTTATAGTAACGTTACATCATGGTACCCAACACAAAGGGAGACCTGTTGTTATAGTAACGTTACATCCTGGTACCCAACACACAGAGAGACCTGTTGTTATAGTAACGTTACATCCTGGTACCCAACACACAGAGAGACCTGTTGTTATAGTAACGTTACATCATGGTACCCAACACAA
Source organism: Chelidonichthys spinosus (assembly GCA_029853015.1). Lineage (NCBI taxonomy): Eukaryota > Metazoa > Chordata > Actinopteri > Perciformes > Triglidae > Chelidonichthys > Chelidonichthys spinosus. Next base: position 2,725,022 of record CM056827.1, on the reverse strand, counting down.
AGGGAGACCTGTTGTTATAGTAACGTTACATCCTGGTACCCAACACAAAGAGAGACCCGTTGTTATAGTAACGTTACATCATGATACCCAACACACACGAGACAGGAAGTCTGGAGATGCCTTTGGGGTCTTTGGGGTCCCTGGAATGAATCTTGTTCTTGCTCGATGTTGAATCTAACCCTGTAACTTGTTGCTGGTGTTGTCATGTGGACTGAGTAATCAGAGGACATGTTGTCCCTTAGGGTCCTGTCAACTGCATCGCATGGAGTCCCTTCAGTCCTGGTGTGTTCCTGAGCTGCTCCTCTGACTGGACCATCCAGCTGTGGAAGCAGGACCGCCAGCAGCCGGTGTTCGGCTTCGCCTCCACCCAGACTGCAGTGTGCCACATCCAGTGGTCCCCGAAGTCGGCCACGGTGTTCGGAGCTGTGAACGAGGGACAGCTGGAGATCTGGGACCTGAATTCAAGCGTGTGAGTGAGACGGAGGGGAGGATCTGCCCGTCTCACCGTTCTCCACCTTTAACACTCACACTGTCCTCCTGCAGCTTGGACCCGGTCATCGTGCAGCCTGCTGCCCCTGGGGGGAGTATGAAGACCCTACTGTTTGCCACACAGACAGACTGTGTCCTGGTGGGAGACGCTGATGGACAAGTGATGGTCTACCAGCTCAAGAACCTCAGCGTGGGAGAGAGCAGACAGGTGAAGGTGAGAACCGAGGGAGAACCCAGGGAGAAACTGTCCTCTCGGCCGGAGCGTTAAATAATAGTAGCTTGGTCAGGGTGCTTATTTAGCCACCTGCTGCATTATGGGTAACGTGAGCAACGTAACGTGTGTACTGTAATGTGGGTACTGTAACGTGTGTACCGTAGCGAGAGTACCGTAGCGTGAGTAATGTAACGTGAGTAACACAACGGGCCCGAGTTTCGTAGACCAGGCGCAGTCAGCTCTCAGCGCACCTGCGCCACGCCGACCGGGTGTGTCCGCCTGGACTTTGCAAGTTTCGTGCACCGCGCAGGCCCATGCAGGCTCGCGCAGGCACACCTCCCGTCACTCCCACCCGCGCAAGTGGGAAAGAGGGAGGAGAAGAAGGCGTGAGTGGGAGATGAGGAGGAGACGAGGAGTGGACTGGGATTAATACAGCCGATTCTGATCTTGTTGTGATTAATTATTGCATTTAAATGTGCCTGGAACTGTGGAAACCTGCCTGTGAGGTCTCGGTGACGTGTACGCACTGCACGCCGTCAGCCAAAGTTCCACTCCGCCAGCTGTAATTCGCCTTGAATGAATGGACTTTATTCGGCCTTGCGCTGAGAGTAGACCAGGCTGGAGCTGGCGAGCTTTCAGCGCAGTCTCGTGAGGCTTTTTGCCACGAAACTTCCGCTACGCCAAGCTGAATCTGTGACGCCTCCCCCTGCTGTGCCGCCACACCCATCTTGGCGCCGGCGATCCACCAAACTGCCAAACTGACCGTGTGCAAGGCTGCGCGGGTCGAAACGTGCATTACGCCGGCTCCGCCACCCTGCGAGTAACCCAACCTGAGTAACGCAACGTGAGTAATGTAATTTGAGTACCGTAACACGAGTACCATAATTTGAGTAACGTAACGTGAGTCCTGTAACGTGGGTACTGTAGCGCGAGTACCGTAACTTGAGTAATGTAACGCGAGTAACGTAACGTAGGTACCGAAACGTAGGTACCGTAACGTAGGTACCGTAACGTAGGTACCGTAACGTGAGTAACGCAATGTGAGTAACGTAATTTGAGTACTGTAACGCAAGAAACACGAAATCTTAATCCCTGTGTTGTTGGTCGGCCGGCTGCTTGCCATGAACACTCTGCTAGCTCACCTTGTCTTTTCTTTCAGGTGGATATTCTGGAGTGCATCATCCACGCTGCAGCTCCCAGACAGCTTTAAACAGGCGGATGGAAACCTGTCTGCAAATGATGTGTCAGCACAACGAGCGTGTGTCCACTGAACTGGACAAGTAGCTAGTAGTTGTAGTCACTTTATAGTCTGTACTGTACATTGGCCTATTCTGTTGAAAGCACCAGCTAACATCAGACACACTTCTAGTTGCTCATAGTGATGATTGAGAGGGATTGGCTTTTTAATCACACTGTACATAGCTTTCAGGAAATTGTTACATATATACCTTTAAAAAAGCACCATATATATCACTTGTATTAGAGTAAACACATGACCCATGTCGTCACTATGTGCTTGTGGAGGAAACGGACATTTTAAAATGAAAAAAAATTCTAATTATATATCAGTTTTTAACAGGAATTCATTCCTATTTCTCTGATGATTGAAGCTCTTTGGGCCCTAGTTTCATGGCGCAGCGCAGGGTGGCGCACGGTCAGTTTGGCAGTTTGGTGGATCGCCTGCGCCAAGATGGGTGTGGCAGCGCAGCAGGGGGAGGCGTCACAGATTCAGCTTGGCGTAGCGGAAGTTTCGTGGCAAAAAGCCTCGCCGAGACTGTGCCGAAAGCCCGCCAGCTCCAACCTGGTCTACTCTTGGGGCCCTACTTTCGTAGACTAGGCGCAGTCAGCACTCACCGCACGTGCGCCACGCCGACGGGGTGTGTCCGCCTGGACTTTGCAAGTTTCGTGCACCGCGCAGGCTCGCGCAGGCACACCTCCCGTCACTCCCACCCGCGCAAGTGGGAAAGAGGGATGAGAAGAAGGCGTGAGTGGGAGACGAGGAGGAGACGAGGCGTGGACTGGGATTAATACAGCCGATTCAGATCTTCACCAATCAAATGAGCTCCTCTCCTGACCTTTAATGCGTCAGGGGATGTTCAGGTGCAAGTTTCGTCACTTGACAACCCAATGACAGAAGCAGCGCCGCCGCTCCCACCACGCGCATCACGCGCTGTGCGCGCGTATCATAATAATAACAATGACCATATTATAAAAAACAGGAGAGAGAGAGTGAGATGTTTTGGTCCGTGAGGCTGAGTTTCCATTACGCGTGCCATCCGCCTTTGATCTGATCAGATGTGACGGGACAATCTATATAGATATTAATTCATGTGTTGATTCAATAAGTTGCATTAAATAGTGTTTGTTGTGATTATTTATTGCATTTAAATGTGCCTGGAACTGTGGAAACCTGCCTGTGAGGTCTCGGTTACGTGTGCGCACTGCGCGCCGTCAGCCAAACTTCCACTCCGCCAGCTGTAATTCGCCTTGAATGAATGGACTTTATTTGCGCCTTACGCCAAGGGTAGACCAGGTTGGAGCTGGCGAGCTTTCAGCGAAGTCTCGGCGAGGCTTTTTGCCACGAAACTTCCGCTACGCTGGCTTCGCCACCCTCCGCCGCCCTCCGCCGACCTGCGCTGTGCCACGAAGCTAGGGCCCTTGGCGTAAGGTGAATTACAGCTGGCGGAGTGGCAGTTTGGCTGACTGGCGCGCAGTGCGCACACGTCACCAAGACCTCACAGGCAGGTTTCCACAGTTGTGCAGGTGGTGAAGTGGTTGGAGCGCACACCATGTATGAATACGCATACGCCGCCGACCCCGGTTCGAATCCCGTCTGAAGGTCGTTTGCTGCATCTCACACCTCCCTCTCTCTCTCCTGTCTTTCATATCTATCCACTGCTAATAAATGCATCTATGCCTGAAAAAATCTTTAAAAAAAAATACAGCATTTTAGGGATCGTGTTCTGCTTGTGCGCAGCTCGTGCCTGGTGTCGCACCTCAGCAGCCTGTTGTCCGTGCCTTTGCAGCGAGCTGGAACCGGAGTTGGGGCTGCAGCTGGTCTGAGGGGCACGCGAGGTCCCGGTGTCCCGCCATTCTGGTGTTGGACGGGGAATCCGGTGCAGCTGTGGAGTGCAGATGATGAAGACAGTGATGATGATGATGATGAATGGCCCGGCCGGCTCGTGCAGGCACCGGGTTCTCGCCACCATTATGTCTACTGCTGTGCGCCCTGACCCTGTTTTGTGATAGACATGCCTAAAATGTGCCTACAATTTCTATAGTGATATAATATCGGCATTATAATTATAATGATGATTTTTCATAATATTTTTGGTGCGCCCCTCAGCACTTGGTGCCCTACGCACAGCGCGTGATGCACGTGGTGGGAGCGGCGCCGCTGCTTCTGTCATTGGGTTGTCAAGTGACGAAACTTGCACTGAACCTCGCCTTGCGCATTAAAGGTGAGGAGAGAGGCTCATTTGATTGGTGAAGATCTGAATCGGCTGTGTTAATCCCACTCCACGCCTTCTCTCCTCCCTCTTTCCCACTTGCGGGGGTAGGAGTGAAGGGAGGAGTGCGCTGCGCCCCGCCTGCGCCTGGTGTACGAAACTAGGGCCCAAAGTCTAATAAGTCAAAGCCCCCGCAAACAGGGTGTCCAAGCGGACCGCATCACCGACATACAGCTTCAGAGCAACCTATCTGGCCAGATAGGGTCAGACTCCTTAAAAGTCTGACCAAGTCTTCAGTCTTGAGAAGAGCTTTTTATACAGTTGTTTGTGACGTGTCATCAGAGAGGCATTGTTCCTGTGTTGAACTTTGTCCAGAATGTGTTGTTTGAACCACTCATCAGTGTCCATAGATCCATATTGACTTGCCAGCTGTACTGATGTCACCAGATGCATTTTACAACTCATGTAACACATGACATGATAAAGTGATACAGGTTACCTCATGGACACATGGAATAGTATGAGTTAAAACTACTCAAACTACTAATTATACTATAATGAACTACTAAATGAAAAAAAATTCCCATCACAAAAATAACTACTAATACCAGCAGCAGAGGATATCAGAGAATAATAATAAAGCAGTATCACCAGTAGGATCGTGTTCATCGCTGACCTGCTCAGATAAAATTGGTTTTCTTTGGTTTTTGAGTGAAATTCCTATTCAATCATGTTTCTGATATGATCAGAACTTATAAGTGTCCATTCCAGGTGTCTGCAGACATTTCCTCATTATACTTAAGTGCACGTTGGGTGCTACGGATTTTTGGCAAATGGCTGTCCATGGACCATTTGCTGACAAGGAGTGTGGCCACTCTATTTAATTGTCTTTTAAGTTCCTATCTATCAAAGAGTGAGTTAAAACAATGGTGGTTGATCATGTGACCACTAATGAAAGTGCTTGTACTTGCTGCTTTGCCCAGAAATAGGTTCTCTGTGTCTGCGGCCGCATTTCCGCTTAACTCTAAATGAGTTTTATCTTTTTCTGTCAGGCAGCAGTTGGTCTGATGGAAGTATGCTGCGTTTACTTGCAATGGGAAATCAGTAACTTCCAACTACTGAGTCAGGCTCCCTCTAGTCACAAGTGTTTGACCAGGTACATTTCATTACTGCTGACTCACAATGGAGGATCAACAGGCAGAGAAAGAAGACCATTCAACTTCCAGTCCAAGAAAAAGAAACAACAAACTAATGGAAGTGAAGAAGGGCAAGATATTATATCGACTGGTATTTCATTGCCAAACTCTCACCTCTCTACACTAGACTCAGCTGATGTTCCAGCTGCAACGACAGGTTTTTTAAAGATTAAGATTCCTGAATCTGCTTCCTCCAAATTCATGTGTTTTTGGGAGTCATCCTGTGTTTTTTTTTTAAATAAATAACCTGAAATGATGGGCATTGTTCCGCTGTATGGTGCCAGAGGATTATGGTTTTTGTTGGCCAATCAGGACAGAGGAGACGACATGCAGACTACTTCAGGCTGCTGGGTTTCCCTGTGTTCAACTCCAGTGGCGGTTCTGGGGGGGGGGGGGGGGGGCAGTGCCCCTGCAACACTGAGTCTGGACCCCCCTGTGGCCCCCCCTCCGAACGAAGAATAATACAGTATTTATCAGTTCCGACTTTTACGCCGACGCAAAAGGCGGAACTAATAATACGCCCCAGGTTGAATGTGCCCCTCTGACAAAACCTCTGGCCCCAGCCAGGCCCCCTCAGTAAAATTGGTCTAGAACCTCCACTGTTCAACTCTATGGAGGGAAAGACATACTTACACACACACACACACACACACACACACACACACACACACACACTCTATATTGCCAAAAGTATACACTCACCTGCCTTGACTGGCATATGAACTTAAGTGACATCCCATTCTTAATCCATAGGGTTTAATATGATGTCGATCCACCCTTTGCAGCTATAACAGCTTCAACTCTTCTGGAAGGCTTTCCACAAGGTTTAGGAGTGTGTTTATGGGACTTTCTGACTTCCAGAAGTATTTGTGAGGTCACACACTGATGTTGGAGGGAAGGCCTGGCTCTCAGTCTCCACTCTAATTCATCCCAAAGGTGTTCTATCGGGTTGAGGTCAGGACTCTGTGCATGCCAGTCAAGTTCCTCCACACCAAACTCTCTCCTCCATGTCTTTATGGACCTTGCTTTGTGCACTGGTGCACAGTCATGTTGGAACAGGAAGGGGCCGTCCCCAAACTGTTCCACAAAGTTGGGAGCATGGAATTGTCCAACATCTCTTGGTTTGCTGAAGCATTCAGAGTTCCTTTCACTGGAACTAAGGGGCCAAGCCCAGCTCTTGAAAAACACCCCCACACCATAATCCCCCTCCTCCAAACTTGACACGTGGCACAATGCAGTCAGACAAGTACGGTTGTCCTGGCAACCACCAAACCCAGACTCTTCCATCAGATTACCAGATGGAGAAGCGTGATTGGTCCCTCCAGAGAACGTCTCCACTGCTCTAGAGTCCAGTGGCGGCGTGCTTTACACCACTGCATCCGACGCTTTACATTGCACTTTGGTCATTCCGTGTCATTTCATCAAATTTCTGAAAATCTTCCCACCTGACCATCTCAGAATGTCCTGAAAAAATTCAAGTACAAAGACACTTGTTAATAGGACAAATCCATTAGGTCTCTACTGTCAATAGTTTTCTACGGAAGCCCTAAACGGTCATGCATACATATATTTTATTTCCTCCGTTTTCCCGTGATAACGAGATAATTCCTCCGTTTTCTCGTGATAACGAGATAATTTTTCACCCGCGATAACGAGATCATTTTGAAGTTCGGTAAAGTTGGAAAGATTCACAGAGTCGAACTTCCGGGATTAATAAATCAGAAGTGAAACGTTTTTCAAACACAAATGATGCCTCTGTCACACCGTAATATCATAGACTACAAGCTACAAGCACCAAAACCCCGATTTTTTACATAAATAAGCCGTCCTGCGAGCTGAACGGAGAACATTGATCTCCATGCGCAACCGGCAGCCGGGCGAGTGCGCAGGGACCGTCTGCAAATTGCATGACAATCAATAACTCCACTGTTATACAGTAGGCCGACAGAGACTCCAAAATCACTACACACATCAAGGGTCTCTTTATGGTCAGTTCGAATCTGTGAATATCTTTCCAACTTTACCGAATTTGAAATCTCGCCTATCACGTTTCATTTATTATCTCGTTATCACGGGAAAACAGAGGGAAATTATCTCGTTATCACGAGAAAACGGATGAAAATTATCTCGTTATCACGAGAAAACGGATTAAATAAAATGTATGTATGCATGGCCGTTTAGGGCTTCCGTAGTTTTCTCATGAAACATAATTGAATGAAGGGTAGTTTAGACGGTTTTTGGCATCATGCTCTGAAAAGCCATTTTTAAATAGCAATATCTGGAAAACTATCTCATCTGTGGCCTTCAAATTTTTTCCAGAGTATATCTGTTACTAATAGCCTCCAGACATGGAATATCAGGGGTGTAGCTCAATGATAACCTAGTATGGTAGGTACTTAAAATGTGGCTTGTTGAAATAAAGTAGTACATTTGAAGAGTGGCTGAGCTCCCATTTTTGCAGATAAAAGACTTCTATCACTTCTGCCTCTACCTCTGGTGTTAGCTTAAACATTCTACAAAATATGGTTTCTCTCAGATGATTAGTTTCACAGATATTAAGGCTCAAAAATGGAAGTAAACACATCTTTGCCCAACTTCAGAGTCATATTCCAAAAAACTGACAACAAGTATCAGGTCTAACCTTACCTTTTTGAAAGATCATATTCTTGTTAAAATCATATTAAAAAATTGGGAGGGTGTTTTGCCTCATTTTGTCGCAGTGATTTTTTAAAATCCTGATATTGGTGGGGTTTTTGTGGCCGGTTTTGGTACTGCATGTCCTAACAGCCTACCAGTAAACATCACAGGAGGGCAATTCAATTGTGTTTTTTACCATTTACCAAAGACTTACATGTGACTAAATACTAATGATAAATTTAGCCTTACGAAAACATTAAAATGTAGCACAGTTGCAGTTACAGAGGCAATACGTCCTTGAATGTGAGTTAAACATGCTGAAAGCAGCTTTTAATGTCTTAAACCATGAACAAACAGCATAATATTGAAGACTGTACGTTTTGTCATACTTTAAGTATATAAATTACACAACCAAATCAAATAATCTTAATTTGAGCATAAAGATTTTACATTACAGTAGAAAAGTCTCCAAAGTTTGAGACTTTCTACTGGCCAAGAAGAGAAGACATGTGCAATGTCCCACTGCAGCATAGAATTGCAAGATTTGACGTTCCCTCTACAGAAACTGGGCGCATGTATGCCATCAAAAAAGATGAGCACAACAGAGCAGAGATGTACATTAGACAATTTGTAAAGTGTCTGCAAAGTGTCTGCAATGAATGTGACGAAGGAATTGGATCTAAAAGATGAAAAATGTGTGATCCCTCACAGTGAGCATAGAGACAAACTGTTATTCAATATCAAACTTTGGAGACTTTTGTACTGTAAGGTAAAATCTTATGCTCAAATTAAGATTATTATTTGATTTGGTTGTGGTATTTATATACTTTAAGTATGACAAAGTGTACAGTCTTCAATATTATGCTATGTTTGTTCATGGTTTAAGACATTAAAAGCTGCTTTCAGCATGTTTAACTCACATTCAAGGACTTATTGCCTCTGTAACTACAACTGTGCTACATTTTAATGTTTTCGTGAGGATAAATTTATCAGTAGCATTTAGTCACATGTAAGTCTTTGGTAAATGGTAAAAAACACAATTGAATTGCCCTGCTGTGATGTTTACAAGTAGGCTGTTAGGACATGCAGTACCAAAAACGGCCACAAAAACCCCACCAATATCAGGATTTTAAAAAATCACTGCGACAAAATGAGGCAAAACACCCTCCCAATTTTTTTATATGACTTTAACAAGAATATGATCTTTCAAAAAAAGTAAGTTTGGACCTGATACGTGTTGTCAGTTTTTTGGAATATGGCTCTGAAGTTGGGCAAAGATGTGTTTACTTCCATTTTTGAGCATTAATATCTGTGAAACTAATAATCTAAGAGAGACCATATTTTGTAGAATGTTTAAGCTAACCCCACTTCCTGTGGCCATGGAAGTGATTGAACACCTGATTTATATTTAGATGGGTGAGTGAATACTTTTGGCAATATGGTGTATATCATGATTTGCTTCCATAAAAGTCTAACTAAGCATTTGATATAAACTCCATGTATATGACAGATGGAATAAAAAGGTTGGTGCTTTGTGACACATTTAAGAAGCACAGGTGGACAGAAAAGAGAAACTGAACAATCATGAAGTTGAAATTATGTAAGATATAGAAAGGTGAGTTATGTGTAGGGCTTGTATTCAAGGGGAGCTTCACTTCTTCAGGATTATTCTGATGGGAAAAAGAAGGAATACCTGTGAGTGAAACTAAGTAAAACAAAGAGTAGTCATTGCAGTGTTGTCCCAAACCTTTTATTGCAGCAACAGATCACAGATCAACAGAAAACTGACACTTCAAATCTCCACAATCCATCATTACTTCACAATAATTTAATCCATCAGCATCAACAGGCAGTATTGGATCTGTAGACAATTCTGAAGCAAGGACATGGGCAGTTTTCATGTCCCATAATACTGTGGAGCTTCATCTGTTTGCAGCTGATGCCAAGTTAACAACTGTCACCTCCTTTTTCTGGGAGCAAAACTGTCCATGTATGACTTCTGATGACTAATGAAACAAACGCCTGTTTCATCGAGTTACTGCAGTGAAATTGCTCTGCAACTTGATTTTATTGCTCTTCCTTTTGTATTGTTAGAGAATAAAAATTGTCCTGAAGAAGCACAGCCCCTTTAACCTGTCTGTGAAACAGCTTATGGCTTTGTAAAAAGCTTTTAAAGCATTTCAGAATATGATTTTTTTCCTAAATGTTCATTTTAAAAATCTAGAAGCTCTCTCTTGGTAAAGATTGTAATCTTCAATGTTAAAAAAGTTTTACAGTTCACACTGACTGACAAAGTGTCAGGAAGTAGAAAAGACAGCTAGTGGACGAGACATCCTACAAAAACAAGACTACTGCTCAGCTTAAAACAATCTGGTAGTTACAATGTCAGGACTAGAAACACAAAGTGGGACTGTGACACCAAAAAATAGAATAAAAAAGAGGTATGTTTTACTTGGTCTCTCTTCCACTAACAGTAGTGTTGTAATTCATCCGAAAACATCAGATCCCCTTATAGTTTACTGTCAGTATCGCAACAGCAATGAGCAACCCACAGTGCTGCACCCATTGTTCCAAAACTATCCGAGTGTCATGTACATAGAAATAAAATAGGAGTAGAAGGGACACTCAAATCACTGAGCAGAATGTGTGGCATTGCCAAAGCGGCTGTTGGAGCGGACCACTTCTGGATCAAGTAAACCGACGTGAGCGAGATTTGGACTCACTGAGGTTCCCTCATCGGTGAGTCGGAACGTTAGGAAGCAAAGAGACAAGACTATATGAGGAACGATTCACTACAGAATGCTTCAGCCTCACTCTGGTCACACCAGAGGACACAGCACTGATGTTGGCACATGACTCACTACTTTGTTCACAGCATTTTATGGAACGAGTGCAGCATTAAAGCTGGATAGTTGGCTAGCTTGCTGATTAACGCTACGCTGGTTACTGTTCCCTCCACCTCACTGCCCACTGGCCTAGAGAAGGACAAGACACTGAGCTAACCAGATACCTAGCTAGCAGATACCCAGCTATTAACCAGATATCAAGCTAACCACATATCCGGGAGACATCACTGCTCTCCATTTCATTTAGCTAACCACATATCAAGCTAACCAGATACATAGCTAACCAGATATTTAGCTAACCAGATACCTAGCTAAGCAGATACATAGCTAACAGATACCAAGTTAACCAGATACATAGCTGAACAGATACCAAGTTAACCAAATGCCAAGCTAACCAGATACCTAGCTGAGCAGATATATAGCTAACCAGAAACCAAGATAAGCAGATATATAGCTAACCAGATATCTAGCTAACCAGATACCAATATAACCAGATACCTATCTAACCAGATATTAAGCTAACTAGCTAATCAGATACATAGCTTACTACCTAGCTAACCAGATATATAGCTGACCAGATGAAAGTTAAGGATATTCAGCTTTCAGGTGAATCTATATCTAGCTTACTAGATATCTAGCCAACGTCTCCAGAGTATCATCCTCTCTTCCTGGTGAGCCAGACCCACTGACACGTGTGGTCACCATAGCAACTAACAACAACCACCAATATCTGTTGTACTAGTCACATGACCACTGAAAACAGTTAAGTGGATTTTCTACTTTATGTATTTCTATGCGTAGTTATTATCTCTTGTGATTTGAAAGGGACACCAAAGGAGGTTTACCTGCAGATCTGGCAACCGCCTTCAAAACAAGAAGCGTAATGCTCTCATTTGGCTTCCTTTATTTCACAATTGTAGTTCTGTTATGGAATCATGTGTAAGATGATAATCTGCTATCTGATCAATGATGGATCAATGACTAAAAACAAACCCATGGTTAATTCTGATGTCACAAAGGAAAAGTGACCAGTGACCAAAGAAACGTGTCACTGAGTTTCCCTTTAAGTAAATAAAACCCTCTCCACCGATGAAGAAAAAAAATAAAAAGGCCGGGGTTCATTTAACTGGTGTCGGTCAGCTGGGGCTGATTTCCACAGGAACATGACACCTGATCCATGTCACCATCAGTGAGCCAGAGTGAGGAAGTGGAATGTGGATCACACAGGGTTGAAATGCTTCAGTGTTACTGTCCTGTCTGAACCAGCCTGCTGGGCCGATCCATGCAGCTGGTGTGTTTGAAACAGAATCTTTACACCATAGTGAGACGGCTTTGCACCGTCCATGATGTCCTGATTCACATCGCACTTTAAACTTTTAAGTGCCAAGTTTAAAGTTACAACTTCATATTCAAATCATTCAATCTAGTTAGTCTAGTTAGATGGTAACCAGATTCTGAAAATATGAAAAAGAATTAACAGCTAGGGATGTACGAAACACAAACGCACAGGAGAACAAACCGTTTCAAACTACATCATGACATCTACGGCTCACAGAAAGATCGGTTAGTCAAAGAAATTTGTCAACACACACACACACACACCACACACACACACACACACACACACTCACACACACACACTCACTCACTCTCTGAATTCACATGCTAGCATACGGCTCATCATCTCAGAGTGGTACATAGACTGGCTGGGTGAGGAGGTGAGGTGGGGGACAGATATCACAACAGCTTTGCATAGAATCCACAAGACTGTGACCAGAACCCGAACTTCTAAATTCACAACCTTCAGCAGAATTCAGCTCCAGGAAGCCAAACTACATCACGAGAGACTTCAAAATAAAGTTCCAGAGCGTTTTAGTGTTACAGCTCTTTGCCCATAAGAGAATTCACGTGACACGCCCATCTGGCCACAGTCACACAGAACTACATCACCTGGAACTACAATGTAAATGGGTGCTCTACTTAAAGAAGGGAAAAAAGGAAGGTGAGTCAAAGAAAAACAAGGAGGATAAAAACAGGAGTACCGCATGAGCAAATAATTCATCCATCATCTCACATTTACACCAAAAGGGAATATTTCAAAGAAGAAAACAAGAGGGAGGGGGACAGACTGTTGTCATAACAAGTCAATTGTTTCTCTGGAGGTGGAGAGGTGCATCAACGCTGCTGATGCAAGGTCAGTGGGTCCCTGCTCCGTCACCACAGCGACCGCGGCAGCCTCTACGTTTCTATGGAAAGTACAAACAGGATGTTTAGTCATCACGTTTCTGATCTCGCTTTCGATTAATAGGTTGTATATGTTATAAATACATTGATACTTAATGTCAGTTCCCGTGACAGCGGGCAGTGATGTGTGTGTAGGTTTTTAACTTTGCAGCAGTCGAAGGATAATCTACAGGTCCAGGATTAAGCTAGCAGAGCTAACTAGAAGGATGGAGTCAGAAAATTAAGTTAAAAGAATATTAAAGCAGGACACTAACTGATTTGAGCTGGTGTCTGGATCAGCAGAACTCCAGCAAAAAGCACGTGTTGAAGTCTAATTTTACCGTGTTTCTCAATAATGACCCGAGACCATTTACAATGTACACTCCTTTACATGCTCCTAAACCACTGATGCAACTGAAGCATAATAAACGTTGGCATCCGAGTGTCGAGTCTCAAACAGAGCAGACGGTGTGTTTTGCTGTATGATCAGCCAAAGTGCAGCCGACTATCAGTTCTATGTTGACAGCAGAGCAGAAACAAGATAGTAGACACCTGTTCTGGCCTCATGCCGTTACCTCTGTGTTAGATCATGTTTGAGAAAAGTGACCACCTCCAAGTCAAGATAAGAGTGGAAACGGAGCCTCAAACATTCATACAACCATTTAGTTTCACTACGTCCACACTAAACCACCTGTGTTTAAAAACGCTGCTAAAAAAAACATTTCAACCTGTTTTTGTGTCTGCTTCACAAATATGACAAGTTGTAAACTGAATCACTTGAGTCTTGGAGTGCTGGTAACAAATAAGGCAGCTGAATAATCTGACGATACTGACTCTGAATATACTGACTTATTTTATCTACTTATATTTACCGGTAATTAATCAAGAAAATAATCATAAGCAAATTTAGTGATAATGAAAATAATTGTTTGCTCATTGAAAGGAAGAGATGTGAAGTCATACACAGTATAAGGCAAGATGAAAACAATGTTTACCTGTGGGCTCATCCTGAATCTGTTCCTCTGCCTCAACAAACTCTGCTGCTACTGCAAACACAAACACAACAAATATTATATTAGAATATCCCTCACAAAGCTTTCGTCCCCTTCAAATGTAAAGTGCATCTACACCCATTCGTTGGATGCATGTGCAGAGGGTCTCTCTGTGTGTGTTTGTGTGTGTGTGTACCTTCTTCCGCTGCCTCCTCTACTTCGTACTCTACTTCTACTTCTGTCTCTGCGACTGTAGAACAAGAAACATGTGCAACCATTAACCAGCTGTAGGCTGTAGACATGACTGACAACTTTGTTCACATCATTTCAAGGAAAACAGGTCACACATTACAGCAGTGGAATTGGCACGCTAGCGAGCTAACTTACTAATTCTGTCATTTTGTAATGCTACACTGTTTACAGAAAATGAGCTGAGGGGCATGCTGGTGAACGATGATCAAACAGTGCCTCCACCTCATTCCGCACCACTCTGGAAAGGTCAAGATACCTAGCTAACCCTCTACCTATCCAACCTCTATCTAGCCAACTAGCTTAGCACATACCTAGCTAACCATATACCTAGCTAACTAGCTACCTAGCTAACCAGATACCTAGTTAGCAATCTACATAGCTAACCATCTACCTGGCTAACCAGATACCCAGCTAACAATCTACCTGGCTAACCAGATACCTGGCTAACCAGATACCTAGCTAAAAATCTACCTGGCTAACCAGATACCCAGTTAACAATCTACCTGGCTAACCAGATACCTAGCTAAAAATCTACCTGGCTAACCAGATACCCAGCTAACAATCTACCTGGCTAACCAGATACCTGGCTAACCAGATACCTAGCTAAAAATCTACCTGGCTAACCAGATACCCGGTTAACAATCTACCTGGCTAACCAGATACCTAGCTAAAAATCTACCTGGCTTACCAGATACCAAGCTAGCTTGCCAAACATCTGTCTCCAGAGCTGTGTCCTCTCTACCTGACATCACTTTACATCCCCACTGATGTGTGTTGTCACAATAACAACAAACTGTTCTGCTCCCATTTTATTTCTATGGCTCACACATAACTTTGGTACTGACTAAAGCAGCCAATCTTGGATCATCAGTTCCAATGCTTCTCTGATTTAATTGATCATATCTCAATGTTAATGGTCTACTAGCACACAATATAGTGTGAACTGAAGTAAAATAAAACTTAACTCTGTTCTGATGGATGAGAAGGAGGGAAAGCCACTTAGTTGTAGTGGATTTATAACCAAGAGGTGCCATGGTGAGCACTGAATACTTCCACTAATAGATGCAATGCATAATGTAGGCCCGCCCTGCCGTGAACCGGAGACTGAATCAAATGGCCGGTTCTTAGAATTGCGACCGACTGGACCGCTCGCTTTGCAACACTGAGTGGGACAATACAGCACCGGGTGGAGCCCCGCTAGGGACTTAATTGTATTTGGCTGGTAGGTTATGTCTTAAACCACCTACTCTGTTGATAAACGATCATTCCAGGTTGGAAAAATGCCTTCTTTAAACCCTCCTTCAAACCATCCGTCTTTCAGCCAGAATGAGAACATTGGTGTTCTCAAAGGTTTGTCCCTTGTCCTTGCAAGATGCAGATGGACTGCCGAGTCTGCAATCTATATCATTTTTGTCAAACTGGAACAAACATCTCTCAACGGAGGAGGTGGTTTAACACCTAACCTACCAGCCACATACAATACAGTCCTCAGATTAGTCCCTTGAATAATCAACAACCATCGACCAACAGCAGTCAGGGTACCTTTGGCCATGACATGGAGGTTTGTGTGACCGTCCAAGGATAGGCCTTCCCAGACCACCAATGACCCACCACCAAACCGGTCCTGGGTGATGTTACAGGCAGCATAATGTTCACCCAGACGTCTCCAGACTCTTTCACACCTGTCACGTGTTCAGTGTGAACCTGCTCTAATCTGTGGAGAGAACAGGGTACCAATGGCCGACCTGCCAATTCTGGTGCTCTGGAGAACACCTATCGAGCTGCCTCGTGCTATATGTGTATTCTAAGTATTCATAAGAACAAGCAGAACACAAAACCAGAGCAGAACCAGTGAGGAAGGAAAGGAGAGAGAAACTATCTGTGGCCTCCACATCAGAACCATTCCCTTTTTTACCTTTGTCTCTCCATTGCACCTGTTTTTAATTTGCACCAAAGCAGGTGAAACTGAGTCACACATACCTGAGTTTTAACTGACTTGGTGTTATACTGTGATGATTAAGTGTTCCCATTATTTTTTAAGCATTGTTCAACCGGTATACCTCTTCTTTTCACTTCTAGTTTTTTTTTCTCTTTACCTGGTAATGTTTGCTCCTCCACTGCCTCTTCTATGGGATCTGCTTCCTGTTCAGCAGGAACCTCCACAGCTTCCTCTGAAGGCGCTGCCTCCTCCTCTTCAGCTACCTCCTCCGCGGCTTCTTCTGTTGCAGCTGCCTCCTCTTCAGCTACCTCCTCCACGGCTTCTTCTGTTGGAGCTGCCTCCTCCTCCTCTTCTTCAAGGACTTCCTCAACAGCTTCTTCTGTTGTAGCTGCCTCCTCCTCCTCTTCAGCTTCTTCTGTTGGAGCTGCCTCCTCCTCTTCAGCTACCTCCTCAACAGCTTCTTCTGTTGGAGCTGCCTCCTCCTCCTCTTCAGTTACCTCCTCAACAGCTTCTTCTGTTGGAGCTGCCTCCTCCTTCTCTTCAGGTACCTCCTCAACAGCTTCTTCTGTTGGAGCTTCCTCCTCCTCTTCAGCTACCTCCTCAACAGCTTCTTCTGTTGGAGCTGCCTCCTCCTCCTCTTCTTCAGGTACCTCCTCAACAGCTTCTTCTGATGGAGCTGCCTCCTCTTCAGCTACCTCCTCAACAGCTTCTTCTGTTGTATCTGCCTCCTCATGCTCTTCTTCAGGTACCTCCTCAACAGCTTCTTCTGTTGGAGCTTCCTCCTCTTCAGCTACCTCCTCAACAGCTTCTTCTGTCGGAGCGTCTTCCTCCTCTTCAGCTACTGCCTCAACAGCTTCTTCTGAGGGTGTTGCCTCCTCTTCAGGTTCCTCTGAAGGAGCTGCCTTCTCTTCCGCTACCTCCTCCACAGCCTCTTCTGAAGGTGCAGCCTCCTCTTCAGTGGGCTCCTCAGCAGCGTCTTCAGTCTCAACATCTGATGCCACCTCTTGGGTCTCCTCTGCCACAGCAGGTTCTTCTGTGGCCTCATCAGTAGCCTCCTCCTCTTCCTCTGCAGCCTCCACCTCTGCTGCAAGTTCGCCCACGGACTCCTCCTCCACAGCCTGCTCTGTTACTGTTTCCTCTCCAGGCTGGTCTGCCATCATCTCTTCAACATCTTCAACTGGAAGAGCCTGAATCAAGCAACATTGTCAAAGGTTAGCGAATAAATATCTGTAATATTTTTAATAATACAATATTTTTTTCTGTTAAAACACATACTCACAATGTTGCCAACACAAGTGCAAAAAATACATCAAAACGTGGAGAATGATCGGGAAAGGTGTGCTAGGATTTTTCTAAGGGTGACCCCAGGCTGTTTTCATGAATGTGTGTTGGTGGATGTTGCAACACTTAAACAGGTTCCCAGTGCACCTTAAGTGAAATTTGCTGATTGGCCCAGAGGTTATGGAGTTATGGGTATTACTTTCCAGAGCCACGCAACTCTAATTTTCATTGGCTAATATCTTCTGAACGCAAAAATATTATACATTTGATAGCGTTTGTTTAGCTTCCTTTACCGATGATCCACACGTGTATTACACAAAATTCAAAATGGCAAAGCAGTTCGGAGGAGGACTTTAGCAGTCCAAATGGCAATTTTGTAGACCACGCTCAGCTGCATATGTGTGCTAAATAATAAAAAATGGAAAATGGAGGAGGTGGAGCTGGAGAGGTGGCCGCAGCACAGGTAGGCGGCTGCGACGCTGCCGTGTGACCGCAGGCACTCCACGACCGCACGTGAGAGACGGATGGCTTTGAATGCCAATCGCTTGTGTCTCAACTTGCGCCACAAGAGGCGGCCGCAGCACGGCGTCAACGACACTGTCCTGTGAACGCCATCCAACGATTCACCCAGACTTTTTTAGGTCCATGTCTAAAAATAAATACATTGACATGTGATTTTGTTGTTCTGTTAGGGTTTTTTTTGCCAGTGGCATACAGCCACAATTTTGTTTGGGGATATGTGGTATTTTACATATTTGAAAAGAAACTATTGTACTGTCACTTTCATAGAATCGGCTTCTTTATTTTATAAAATATCTACAACAAATATTAACCATAGAATCGAATCGTATCGTTCTTACACTGTATGGAATTGATTAGAATCGGTCTGTAATAAAAGGATATCGTTTTTGAATCGAATCATAACCTGTGTATCTAGATGCATATCGAACCGTTTATCACAGAGAGATGTGCAACCCGAGTGCTAAATTGCATGTGAAATTGGAGAGGTGTGAGGGGCGTGGCCTACAAGGCACTAGGTGGCACTAGCGAGACACTTATTTGTGCTCAATTACGAGACCTCTCAAATCTAAATTATTTCACCAGTCCCCATGTGCACACCAATTTTCTCTTTTTTTTTTAAATGTTCAGGTCCCCAAAAAGGCCACAAAGGACACAGTTCCAATAGGGCCTTTGCGTCCCCACGTTGTCGGTGCTAGGGCCCGAATGACACAAAGAGAGCTAAAATAAAATGCTCGTCTTTGGGCCCATACCCAGACTCGTCATATTTTCACACAACAAAGTTATGTCAAGTTCAATAGTTTGTGAGACCAAATGTTTAACTTGATGATTAGCATGGTTTTTACAAAGTCAATGTTTGTGTTGAAATTTTCAGACCGTTTAAGATAATATAATGGGTGTGTAATGACAGTTCAGACAGGCAGAGTGGATGATATCATCGCTTAAGTGGAGACGAGATGTAAAATGACCTAAAAAATATTGTCAACATGCTCTAATTGACACAACTTTGACCCTTTATACATTATTTTGGGTGAAATCGTAGCAAATCTTGTACTGCTCATATAGTTCAACAGATTCACATTCGGCCATAGCGGCCTTAAAGTGAGAGCCTAACACTGGGCCTATTTAGACTTGTTAGAGGTGTTATAAATGCACAAGGGGTTCTTTTAAATCACAAAGAATATAACTAAACAAACTACAGCTCCAACCTATTTCGAAGGCTGTGCGTAAATAAACAAGGCTCAACAACAGCTGATCACTCGCGCATCGCACAATATATTGTACAACCAAAAAATACAAAAATTAAACACCAACCCCATACATTTCCCCCAGCACTCTTATTGTGCACAATTTTAACAAAAAAGTCACATTCAAACAGTGCATCAGAATCCCGCAACCAAGTCTAAAATGTCCACGTCGCTCCATGGAGGCTGGCGCCGCTCGCACATTCTGGTCTCTCCTGCACACTCACCGTTTGAGCACCGTACCAGTTTTCTGACCTGCTCCACGGTCACATCTTTCAAACTCCACACAAACAATTCACACAGTGTCTTCATCAAGGGGGGTCATAACTCCTTACGTTAAGTATCTAACCAATAAGATCCACGTTTCTTTTGTCTGGGAAGCTGTTGTATGACACTAAAGGCTTAACATTATGCTAAGCCTTGTCGCTGTTATCACTATGCAGCTTCCATCACCAAGGTAACCTTTGATAATACTACTACTACTACTACTACTACTACTACTACTACTACTACTACTGGTAGACAGAACCAGGACACACACAACCAGGACAAAAGAAAAGACTCACTGGCACACAAAGAAAGATCGTTGACTAGTGTTTCTTGTGCTTAGGTGCATATGCTCATAAATATGGCATAAAACCGGCATGCATTTATGATGCAGCAAGAAAACTACATACTTCCTCCTCCACAGGGGCCTCCTCTTCAACAGGCTCCTCCTCCACAGGGACCTCCTCTTGAACAGGCTCCTCCTCCGCAGGGGCCTCCTCTTCAACAGGCTCCTCCTCCACAGGGGCCTCCTCTTCAACAGGCTCCTCCTCCAGCACCTCTGGATCTTCCTCGATCACCTGAAAAGGAATGCACCACCCAAATGTCACCAACAGGTTCATACAAGTGTGTGTGTGTGAGAGAGAGAGAGGGAGAGAGAGAGAGAGAGAGAGAGAGAGAGAGAGAGAGAGAGAGAGAGAAGGTGAATATGAATATGAATATGAATATATGTGAATGTAGCAGGTCAGTGTGTGTATTTGCGTATTTGTCAGTGAATAAATGCTACAACTAGACTCGAGCTTAGTTCCTGTGCTGATGATAATTAATGTGAATGGAGCCCCGAGGTTAGCAACCACTCCGGCTGCTTAAGCTCACTTAAGGTGGGCTGACCTTTAAGGTGGACCACTATTCTCCTTTAAGGGTGCAGTCACACTGTACATGTCCGTTGACGGATGTCATTGACTTTGCATGGGCTTTGCCGAGATGAATTGTGGGTCCGTTCCACTGCATCGCTTGCGTGAAAAAGTTGAGAAAAGTTAAACTTTTCAGGCGCCGACTGATCCGTCAGGCAATCAGATCGCATTATGCAACTCCATCATGCACTAGACACGCCTTCCCTTAGGCAGTGTTCACACTATGCACCTTTGAGCTTGCATCACATTATGCCAGAATTAATTGTGGGTCCGCTCCCCTGCATCACTTGCAGGTCAGGTGCCGACGGATCCACCATTCAATCTGATTATGCAAATATATGCAAATTAAGTACTCTGACTGGCCAATAAAATCACCTTTTTGATAGGACCGGGGAAAGCACATGTAAAAAGCCGATGGAACATGGAGGAAAGGTTGATCATTGCGGTTGGGAACAAGCCGATCCTCTGAGTCTCTTTTTTATCTGTAATATTTCTTTGAACTGTGTAACTGACAGCAGGTTAAACAGTTAATTATTAATATCCCTACTGCAAACTGCTCCGTTTGTATCAGGAAAACATAAAGATGACGGTTTTCAAAGTTATTGTTAGAACTGTAATTATTGATTACTCATATCAGTACTCCATATCAGCAAGTATTGAAGTCTAAGTACTTGTAGTTACATATGGAATGTTTTTGTATGTCTGATAATAAGTGGCATCGGTGCATCTCTGTTGGAGCTTCACATTCTGATGCCTATACGCCTTCTGTCATTTATCTTTCTGTTTCCCACAACAATACACAGAGGAGATGGGAATTTTCAGGTATATTTACAAAAGGTAAATAATCAGGATTAACCTGATTACATTGTTTTAATCATTTGACGGCCCTTATGATGTTATAACTCATTGTTTATCTATTTTTTTTTTTTTTTGTAAATTCAATTTTACAAGTTCAACTTTCAGCACAAGTTTTTAAAACGGATATAGATTGGCTGTCTACAATAGGACCCAGTTCCACTAATGCTTTCATCATAATGCTTTTTAATCAATGTGGCCTCTACCAACCTCAGGAGTTTCCATAAGCTCTGGTTCAGCCTCCGGTTCAGCCTCGGTTCAGGCTCTGGTTCAGGTTCTGGTTCAGGCTCTGGTTCAGCCTCTGGTTCAGGTTCTGGTTCAGCTGCTACCTCAGGCTCTGGAGGATGAAGCAGATAGTTGTACAGATCCTCACACAGACTACAACATGGCAATTTCACAGTATGTTTTGCAGGTTCCATCCTGCAGGTGATGGTTCATGACGGGCCTTTTATTGAGCCAGGTGAACTGTGGTTTTGAGAATGGCACGTTTCTAGGGACACGTCTGTGTGATCAGCCCCTAATGTCAACCACCACATCTGGACTTACAACCCCAGGTAACCAGTAAAGTACTTCTAGTGTTCTCAAAGATAACACTGAACTACATAGTATTTAGTACATACAATATCCTCAAAGCAAAATAACTGCTGCACTGTGCATGTTGGAAGGATGGAAAAACCAAACACCGTCCTGTCTGGGTTTGTGACATCATCCAGAGGTGCTCGGTGACTTTCACGAAGCTGGATTAACTGGATCTAGCAAGACTCACGTGGGCTGGTTTACCACAACTGGAGGAACCCAAAATAAACTATTTAGATGGGATTTGATAGCAATGAAACAGTTTGTTTGACTAGTGGGAGTGCTCTGTACCAAGCACAAGCACGGAACACCGCCTGCCTGCGTGGACGGGACGTATAACCGTCAGGCCGTTCCGCTCATTGTCGCTCAGTGCTCAACTCAGATTGCATCCCAATATCGAGACGTTCTGGGTCTTGGGCATACAGGCTTGGGCACACTTCAGACTTGTGGGGTGAACGGTACCAGACCGAAGTGGAGCAGGTAATAGGGCGACACTCCGTCCGTTTACAAATGGCACTCAGTCTAAAATCCGCTACGCTCACATGCTCTGATGCCGAGGCAGAGTGTTCAATATGTGCAGACGGGACTCAAGGCAGTAAAGCTGCAGTCGTGTTCTCTCAGGCATCTAGTCCCGTCTTTGCAGAGCATGAATGACAGAACGTCCAAGCTTTAATCTGATGTAACTAGGCATTCAAATGTAAAACATCTAATGCCTCTCCATAAATGGAGGCCATTAAATATGGCAGCATTATTGTCACATAAAGACATTAAGGCACCTGGTGGGGGTGCAGAAGTGTCCTCTGCTCCAGCAGCTTCCATCACATCTTCCACAGGGACAGGTTCAGGCTCGATAACCGCTGAGGATAGACCAGACGATGCGTGAGAGTCAATCATATCATGCAAATGCAAACTGTTGGGTTTGAAAATGAAGAAAGAAAGCAGAAGAAAATACACACTTACACAATTACATGGTCCACTGCCACACTTGATGTATGGATGAATACACTAACTCCATTCATTGCACAGAATATACTCTTGGTTCAGGTTTTTGTGGTTTCATTTTTTGTTCATATTATTGTGCTTTGCACTCATCTAACCCTGGCCAAAAGGACATAACTTGTTAAGCACACATGTAACTTATAAACAGTGATTGCTGCTTTCCATCCATTTGGCATGCTGGCTCACAGTCAGAGGCATGCTGGTAAGCCATTAATGTCTAGTGACAAATGACATGATGCTTTCCTCCAATGATGTCACAGTCTATGCATTAAGTTGTCTTTTTTCTGTCCTTACCCCACCTGCATACTAGTCTTAGAATAGAGCTGTGTTGAAAAAAATCGATTTTCCGATTTTTAATCGATTCGCATATTAATGACCGATTATCGATTCGTACGTCCAAAGATCATTTTTTTTTTTTTTTAAGATTGACCCCTTAACCTTTTCATCAGTCTTCCAGCCATCAGTAACTACCAATACTTGTAAGATTTGCTGTTTAATATTGATATAATACTAGTTTTAATATGTTGCTTCTCTACCCAGTCATGAAGTGAAGGAAACGGTTCAAATACAGTTTTCATTTTTTAATAACATTAACCCCCGGATCGAATAGAAATCGGATCGAATCGGAAATCAGATCAAAATCGGATCGAATGGAATCTGAGAAAATTGGAAAAAATCGATTCTGAAACTTAAAAATCGGAATCGAATCGATTCTTGAAATTTGAATCGAAACTCAGCTCTATCTTAGAAGTAGTAGTAGTAGAACATGACTACACAGAAGACCATAAAAAACAGTCTAAGAACGGTCTTGTGTGATATTTAAAAGCTGTGTTACTCTAAACAAAACAGGCCATTCACAAGTAAAACAAGGAACAAAGGTGGAGGTTTAAGGTGGAGCTGACATGATATTCCCAGAGTATCCATCAGAGTATTGTGAACATTTTCTCTAGCTCTGAGGGGTTGATGGCTGGATGGCTGAGATTATTGGTTTAACATTGGTTGGTAGTAGCTGATGCTGCACACGTCATACTTTGTTTTACAGGAAAAAGAACCTATGAGGTTAGGTTATGGTCACAGCAGTGAAGTGTATAATGGACGTGTGTGCTACCTTCTGGTCTGAGTTCAGCTTCTGGAACGTCCACTGGGGCGGCAGCTTGTTCACTACGGGATGTGACGACGACAGCCTTCTCCTTCAGCCCTACATGAGATGAATGCAAACGTTGCTGGCAGGAAACATGTGTATATGTGCATTATAGACACAGGGTATGTACATGTGGACACTGAGCCCTTGATCATAAAGAGAGAAGTCACACCCTTGATAATAATGAAGTAGGAGGTGAGACAAATTATTTTCTTGATCCCGTTTGAATTGTGCATTAACTATGAATTACAGGTTTGTCAATTTAAAAGATTTTATACAATCAATTAAGTGTCATTTTGTAGTACCAGACAAAAGACAGAATTGTTAAGACTTTCCAGCCAAAAGTGCCGTCTTTCTCTGAAGCTACGATGCCTGTACCAGGATGTAACATTACTCACTAACAGCCAGTCTTCTCCGGTGTTCCACCTAATTCTGTGACGCATAACATTCTGTGACCACAGAGGACACTGGATGCACATTTTATCTGTCGGTTGTCAAAAACAGACATGAAGAAGAGTGGATGTGCTTGACTGTTAATCTGGATCACCTTCCTGTTATTTGGATACTCCTCAGGATTGTAATTTTGTTCTGCATGAGAACTTTATTTAGTGAACGTATTTGTTGCTGTGGAAATCAGGACAAGTAGATCTTTTCTTCTAGTTCTGTATGGATGGAGTGAGTTTGATCCACTCTTTGATGGAGTTCACCGAGTGGTTTCACACAAAACTAAATGACAAACCTATGACAAAGTGAGACTTTCTAGACTGGAAAAGGGATCTTTAAATTGACAAACGGAGTGTAATTCATGGTACAAATCCAATGGGGTCATACTTATTCTGAAATGAGTTCTGCGGTCAAAAAGTCAAAAATGAATTCCTAAAATCTTTTCCTAACATCTTTGACCTAAATCTCAGGGGAAAACACCACGAAGGCCAAGGAAATATGAGATGGAGAACTCATCAGGATTGAGGGAAAGACAGCCGCGGTGCTCATAGAATCTGAGTGCACCGTCACTAAGCTACGTCATCACAATGTGACAGCTGCTGATTGACGTGGGTCTGCAGTAGCGAGGGTCATTTGTTCCGTTAGGAACCTTCCTCAGAGAAAAAGACTTTGGACCACAGCAGAGGTCCTATGGGGGACGCAGGAATAGACTTAGATCTATTGAAAAACATCAGCCCACATTAATGCATGTCATACACGTTTAGTCAGTAAAGCTGGACAGTAGATGATCATGTATGTGATGTATTGTACATGAACCTTGTGCAGCAAATAAGCTCATCATACAACACTGGTAATATTCACATGAATCAACATTTCCTATTAAACGGCTGAAAAGGCTTTCTTTTGCTGACCGACTGAACTTTGAACGGGTATCTGGGAAACAATCTTGTCCTTAAGCTGACAAACTGGTGTTACTTTTGACAAGTGATTTCTATTTTGTGTGACAAAATGATTTGTGTTATGCCAAGGCAAACAGACACTGGTTATGTGTCTATTCTTCCCAGCATGCATCCGAATGAATTGGCTTCATGTCAGAAAAGAGTCACTTACAGGGATTCAGAAACTTTATTGACTCAAGAAAATAACATTTCTAATAGTGGAACACAAACTATCTCTATTTATTTAAACTCACATTGTGTCATGATTTAGCAACAGTTCAGAGAGATGATTAGATTCTAATGTTCCAGCACAGTCTCATGGCAGGTGGTGAAAAGTCACATCATGGAATCCATCCATCCATCCATCCATCTCTTTATAAAGTGGACACATGAATTAAACACGTACATGTGATTATGTAACGTGCAATGCATCCACCTGAAATAAGATACATTTAAAGGCGTGCTGTCCAACAGTCGTGTCCATGTCCACAAATCACAACATTCCATTCTTGTGACTATTTCATGAACTGTTGCGAGACTGTGTTGAATGTTTCCAAATGTAGTTAAACCATGAACACTACATCACACTTAGTATGAACATGTTGACGAGTATGGCTCGATGCCGGTTCTGAAAAAATGTTTTCCATTCCTCGCATCTTTCCGAACAATGAAGAGGGCACCACATCTCCATCAGTGATTCTTACCTGGCTCGTTCCAAACAAAGAAGTGGAGGGAACTCCCAGCAGAAAACATTGCTTTCTCTCTCTCTCTCTTAGCATGGACATAGAAGTAGCTAGTTATATCCTAAAACAATAACCACGCATCATGTATTAGATTTACTAAATCTACCAAGCCTGAAAATGACTCGTTTCTGCAACCTCTCATTTGTTGGTTAAAAGCCTCAACTACACCTTCTGTTTTAGGTTCATGAACTAAGATTCAGACGTGAAGAATGAGTCGTATGCTTTCTGAGGGGAGGGTGGACCAGCTGGTAAAACTCCATGTAAACACAGGCCAAATAGGGCTGGGTATCATTTAAATACTGAATCTTAATTAAACCTACCCTAAATACAGGATAAGCGGTAGAAAATGGATGGATGGATCTTAATTAAACCTCAAATTACATCACTGATGGGGTGCCAGAGTTTAAGTGTAGTTACCAAAATGCCTTTTTTAAATGCATCACTTTTTGCTCTCGCCTTCATTTGAAAAAAGGATAAAACCAAGATTATGAATGGGACATTTAAATGCAGCTTTCAGCACTTAGCCTCCCCCACCCCGACAGTGAAATGGCTTCTTATGGGATCAAAACATTCCTGTGAAACCTTAACATGCTAATTCATTTCCTGTCTTTTCGGTCAGATTTCTCTCCTTTACTTCCCTTTCTTTTTTGTTGAGACTCTTTGCCTCTCCCCTCGACTCCCTCTGGTGTATTCTTTCCCTCCCCGTCCACCCTTTTCTCTGACTGGTCTCCTTTCCTTGATTTTGTATCCCCTTCCTTCTCATCTACTTGTTTTGCCTTTTCTTTCCTTAGTTTCTCCAGGGCCGTCTCAATCTCTTCTTTCTCAATCTTCTCCTCTTCCTCTCGCAGCCTGGAGGCCACTCTTTCCTTCACTTTGGCTGTTATTTCCTTCCTCCCCAGTTCCAGCTCCTTCTCTTCCTCCTCTTTGGCCAGCAGCAGTCTGACCTCCGCCAGTGCCAGCTTGGCGAGCTTCTTGGCCTCCACACGTTCATGGATGATGGCCAGCTGCTGCTTCAGAGCCTCCCGAAGCTTCCAGCCCACATCTTTTGTTGGGGAGGTTTCTGGGATGGATGAGCAACAACACTGTTTGGTGTTTCACCACTTGTTAAAAAGAGCTTTTAATAGGACAATGAGCGTGCTCAAACTCACTCTGTTATTGGACATGACCACACGTCAGACAGGCATGTATGGACGAATCAGAACCACAGGCCGCGTGCGTACCATACTCCTCTTACTGTGTCCTGCAGGCAGTGTAGACCACACTGGTATGTCTTACTCAGTTTAAAAGGGATTTACCAGGCACTCAATAAAATCAATGTTAAACCAGAGTAGTGTACTAATCGAGCGCTGCATCAGGCCAAACATCAAGCCCCTCTATAAAGTAAAACATAAGGTTGCAATTTCGCCAACTAATTACACAATAAAAAGCGTACTATTTTAGCAATCTTCTCTGATCTTAGACCAACAATCAACTGGATCACAGCAAGTTAGGAGTAGTTGAAACATCAACCATTAGTGCAGCCCACACCTGAACAACACAGCTGCATGCAAGTGGCTGTGTGCGATACCTTTCTTAGCTCCTCTCCTGGCTGACTCTCCGGGTTCATCTGATGTTGCACACAAACAAGACAACAGTTACACTGGGCTCGTATACAGCTCGTACATCTGTGGTTGTTACACACCACGACGTGACCGGCCCGTTAACTCATTGGTTATTCCTGCTGTCCGATGCACAAGTCATTCACACAGCTCCAATATCAAGTCCACTTAAGCAGCCATGATGGTTGAGGACCGACGTGTAGTCTGTCACATCTGTGGCCATGCGAGACTTTATCATCATACCGACACCGGTATACTGAAGTCTGAAGGAGGTATTGAGGGAATGCAGCCCGTTGTCAATGACAGCTATGCTGAGTGTGAAAGGGTCCCCAGTAGTAAAGTGGAAGAAAGGTTGTGTGTTTTAGAGGTGAAAAACACACGTTTTCAGTTCTAATAACTGATGTAACACCAAAAGACAAATTCAAAAAAAAATTTCTATGGCGATGACCAACTCAAGTGTTAGGTTGAAAAGCTAAAGCCAGCAGCCCAGCTAAGCTGCTCTCATTCCTGCCAGATACTTAGTTTCTCTGGTTCCTGCTTTGTCCCTCTCTCCGTCTGAACCTAGACACTGGGAGTATTGGCGGGACTGGAAACACAGTAAAAACACCCAAAACCATTACTCCCGACACTAGCTAAGTCATAGATTAGTCACTAATGCAAACTAGCACTGTAAGTTGTAAATGTTGCTGGAAACCTTTCATCTACAGAGACTATTATATCTACTACTATTGCAAAAAAGCAAACAAAAATAAAAAACAAACGGGAAGAATTTCACTGTTATGCCATAGGAGATTCAAATAATGACCAACCTCTCTTCATTTGCTGCATCCTTTCTTGCACGGCTACTCCGAGCACTTGTGTTAGTAAACTGGTGTTTGTTTTGGCTGCGTTTGTCTATGATGAACTTTATTTGTCAGACGGACACTGAATGTTGCTGGTGAGTTTTGTGCTTTCATCAGCATATGGAACAAATGCAGGGGGAGATGCTGTCCATGTTTATCAGTAGTGTGTTTGGAGTAGTGAAAGTAGTGAAGCCAGCTGTCATCCAACATTCATAACAGCCACTATATTCAGCATAAACCTGTTGGCACTGGAACCCTGTCATAACAACCCCAACAACACACCTGCAGTGGGTGTGAGCCGTCAAAGTGACACATGTTTCTACCCGTGCATTAGTCACCAACCTGACGCTCATCCAAGCTGGCTTCTTTGCTGACAACTACTGACCTTTTTCACAGCCAACATTTTCAAAAATCATTTGTCATTATTACCATTGAGAGAGAGAGAGAGAGAGAGAGAGAGAGAGAGAGAGAGAGAGAGAGAGAGAGAGAGAGAGAGAGAGAGAGAGAGAGAGAGAGATTGATTCCCCTGGCACACCAAGCCCAAGGATTCTTCAATGGCTGACACATGAAATCCCAGCGGAGGACTGTGATACTGTAAGGACTAGGATCCTTCAACTTCTACAGAGGGCCGAGTGCTTTGTTTGAAGTACATGTTTGTATCAACGTTGCTACCCACAATCCTGTGTGGAGGAAGCATTTCCAGTGCCCTGATTAGGAAACGGGGTGAATATGATAGTAAATCTTATTTCACCTTCACAGTCAACAAAATCTGTCTCTGAACAAATTAGAGGTGAGAAATCTCTCATTAAGGCTCGTGTCTTAAGGCTTTATTTTGAATTATTGTCTGAACACCGGTACTTGTTCTGTCCACCGTCACACTTAGTAGGCAGTTCAATGTGTCTGTGAAGGAGTCTGGTCTCTGGAGGACCTGCCCTACTTTTAGAAACGCCATGGTCTGACATTCTGATAGCGTTCTGATGGCAATGCTTTCTGGGTACATTTACACCTTCATTATTGTATATTTACTGATCCAGACACAGAAACAGATCACGTTATTGCCAGGTAGGAATGCTCTCCAAGACTAACCAACAGCCTTAAACTCTCGTTTTAGGAGAGTACAAATGTGTGCTTATAATCCAGGAGCCCAGACTAAATGTTAAGGATCGATCTTCATGGCATGCATCAATAGGAAAAGAAAAAAAGAGAAATGGAAAACCGAGCAGCTGTCAGAGTGCAAATTATCTTTGCATTTTGTGTCATTTTGTTTGGTTTGTACAAAAATGTAAAAAACTGTTTGAGAGGACTTCTAAAAGTGTTCCTGAGGAGCATGTCCATATGCCAGCAGGCATCAACATGACGGCTTCAAAAGAATTCTGCCGATACAAGAATAAAGCTCGTTTGTCGAGTAAACAGTCGGTGAAACCCTGGATGGGTGGGGCCCCAACTGGAGAAACTGGAGATATTCATATCCAAATCTACTGGCTGGGTTAGGTTGCCAAAATTTGCCAAAGTTAGCAGAGAAAATACATAGGAACAGTTTTCCTCAACAATAGCTTGCTGCATGTTGAAGTCCTCTGGTTGAAAACGAGTGCATTCAAGGATAATTGGGTTGCTACAGTTGTCCGGAGGCTATTGGTTATGCAGGCCGACTATGATGATCTTCTGCCCCTGACTTCCATCATCATTCGCTCCTCTTTTACCGAACCCTCCTTCATCTTCTTCTTCTTCCTCGTCGTCCTCCGGCGCCTCCACAAATCCTCCTGAAGCACTGTGCTCCTCCTCTTCGTCCTCCAGGGACTCCAGGGGGTTTATCAGACCATACAGGAAAGTGAAGAAACCGTTTAACCAATCAGAGCCGCCCTCCTCCACTTCTTCTAACCAATCCAGAACCTCGGATTCTCCCTGACCATCGCCCTCACTGGTCAGGCCTACGCAAACAAGAGGGGAGGTGGTGGTGATGGGATGGAGGGGAAAGTTTGGGAGCATACCATGTGCAGGTGAGATGGAACAGTGGGGGAGAGGAAGTGGAAGAAACTAATGTAAAAGACAGTAAGAGAGAAAGGTGGAATCAGATGGAGAAAAAGATGCAATGAAAGGAGGGTTAAGAGCAGAGGAGGGAAGGAAACAAGAGGAGAAGGTCAGAGCAGTTTTAAGCGTATGTTAGGCAGCGAGGTACTACTAAGGCTTTATCATAAGAAGCTGGAGTCTGGCTGTCTACACAGGAGCACCAACAAAATCACCGGAGCCAATATTCGAGAATGGAGCAGTGATCCTGAAACTCATGCAGAATTTAAGAATAATCGTTTATAAAATCATACAATACTGTATCTGTTTGAGTTCTCTGCTGACTCTGCACTGGGGCTGGGCAATATATCAATACATTTTCAATATTATGATATGATATTTTCTGAACAGACCAGACTATTCTAGCCGTTCTGTCAGTTCCCTTACCCACGTAGTATCTATGGAATATCAATTAAGCCAATAAAACACACATTTCATAATGCAGCATTTATTTTTTTAATATTGGCTTAAATGACTGTCCAAATATATACACATTAATGATGATTATTTATCGACAATAAATATTTTGTAAAAGGCCTCCTTCCAATAATGATGCAATATGAGCTCATTGGTTTCCTCCATATGGCCCAGCCCTACTCTGCACCTAAACATGGGACAGTTCAGCTGTCACTCATGTGGAGACAGCCTGAGAATCATAGAGACGAGTTAAGACAGAGACGCAGCTACATGCCACTCAATATACATCGATTCTGGTGGAAAGGAAAGATTTGTCAGCAAACAGTGGGACATGTTTAACTGTTAACTCACTGCGGTGACGCTTAAGTAAAAAAAATATATATATTTAAACTATTTAAAAAAAAAGGAAACTGGTATTTCAACCTGGACGTTATTCCCCATGTTTGTCCCCATTTCCCCAGACAGGATCAACTGAAAGGTAAAGAATTTAATATGCTATCTCTGTAGGCCCGTCAGTGGCAGAAACACTCACACTAGGGCCATTGATCCGTACTGCGCCTCAGCACAATGTGCTCGTGCATGATCTGTACCATGCACACCTCTTCCAGCCTTTAGCACGGTACGGAGCACTCACACTAGTCACACAAACTGGACTTTTGGGGTCAAGTGTGCTTGGGCATAGTACGGATTGCCCAGTGTGAGAGCGCACTTAGTGGACTTTTTATTGACGGTGCAATAACATGCAGCAGGTTTAGTAGCGGCTAGGGGTGTCCCGATCCGGTATTTGGATCGGATCGGCCGCCGATATTAGCAAAAAATGCATATCGATATCGGGTCGGCCTGCACGGGAAAATCCCGATCCGGATTCCCGATCCAGTTTTTTTCAAAACTCCGGTCCGTGTTAATCAGCGCACAATGTAGGGAATCCATTCCTGTTTTTGAAAGTTTTTCCCCAAAATCCGGTCTGCGTTTTCCAGCACACCTAGCGCACACCTAGCGCACACCTAGCGCACACCTAGCGCACACCTAGCGCACACCTAGCGCACACCTAGCGCACACCTAGCGACCTGTCCAGCATCCCCTAAACAACAACAATAAGACGGACTTGTTTGTGCATGTCCCACTAAGAATTTTAAGTTATCAATAAAAATGTCAGCTGTGTGGGATTATTTTACCCTAAAAGACAAAGTTTGTGTGTGGTTAATTGACTATTTATTTTCTACTCAGGTTTTCTGTGTGTTTTGCTTTTTTTATACAGTTTACAATATTTGCACTGATGGCTTTTTAAGCCTTGGTTTACACTCTGCCAATTCAGTTTGTGTGGTTAATTGACTATTTATTATTTTGTCTATTTTGTGTTTATTTAACCCTGGTAAGAATAAACAGGTCAGCTTCTCATTACCAACCATTGTGGATTATTCAAACTAACCTAATTAAGTTGGCTAGTTGTTCTTAAGAGTAAAACCCTTTTCAACATGAGTCTGACAACAAAATAAGTAAATATCTTTAATCTTTAATACATGCTTGGCTCGGCTGGTATCGGCCGATACTAAAAGCTACAATATCGGTATCGGATCGGAAGTGCAAAAAGCTGGATCGGGACATCCCTAGTAGCGGCCGTCTGCAGCATTCTTTCTCAAGACTGGACCGTTTCAAAAAATGTCCCCAATAGTCACTCAGAAATAAAAATATGAGAAAATAGGGTCCAGGTTGAAGTGTGTGCTGAAAATGTTTCAATGATAAATTACTGTGCACGGGAGGGCTAAATTTGTGTCAGCCATGTAAGTGCTTATTAATAAATGGCTCCTATGGTTCTATGAAAGGCAATTAAAAGATGCTCAGACGCAGAGAGACTGACAGACACACAGTAAGGGTGAGAAAAAGAGGACACAAAGGGGAGATTCAAAAGGGGATTGAAATAAAAAACATTAATGCCAGGAAGCAAACAGAAAGTTGACGTTTTTAAACAGTCAAGCACATCTGGATAGGGATGGTTGCAAAGGTATGGATGGATTGCTAGTGGGATAGAAAAGCTGGGCAAAAAGAACCACCTTTCCCAGGATGAACTTTGGTGACAGATCAGAAAACAAACCAACGGATTGTCACGTCTATACAAGTTGAGGTTTTTTGAGGTTCTATGGAGGACGCCATGTCATGCCAAGTTTGACAGAACCCTCTGTTGAAATTAACCATTTGCAAACAAATTAAAACTAGTGTTCATAATTCAGCATGTTTGGTCATTACACTGACATATAGGAATAAATAAATAATTGAAGCCGATCCCATTTAAAATCATGCATCATGCAGCAGACATCACATAGGGAATAACAGACCTGATGACAACTGGGAACTACACTATGTTATCAATCTCCCAGCTGACTTGAATGCTTTGAGCTTCACACAGCAGAAATGTTCCAAAGATAAACCGCCACCACACAAATAAGGGTGTCGTCTTAACAACACCAAAGCATTTCCTTTGTAACGTATTGTATTGTAACATGAGTTTGTTATAGCCCATATGCAAAGCACTTACTTTACTCGAATTTAAATCACAACCTAGTTATGAAAAAACAAACATTTAGACTTATTAAGCTCTTAAGTGGTGCAGTGTGGAGCTCCGCTTTTCTGCCGTTTTCAGTGTTGAGATTATCTCTATGGTAACCAACAGCTATATGTCTGTCAGTCATGCAAAATAAACCCAAATTGCCATTTAATGTAATTAACAAAAACACACAAAACACACTTCAGTGACCTGCAGAAAGGCAATCATATGGGAACCATGTGCCTCGTCACCAATAATGCAGTGGATATTTTCAGTGTTGTCAGGGGAGACATTTGTTTTCCTTTATGCAAGTCACTGAAAGCAAACACTAAAAGTGTAAATTAAGGATAAATCAACTTGCCGAGCAGAACTTTAGCATCCTCGACATCAAAATCACCATCGCCATCTGTATCGTATGCCACCAGTTTACCTACAGCAGTAACAAACACATATGGACTTATTGCTCGTTCTCGAAGGAACTCCAAAGACACACTGATAACTGGACATTTACATGCATCATGCAACTCAGACAGACACTTAAAGACATGCACCAAGCTTTTTATCTTCCATCTCTCATCAAAGTGTTTTCAGATCTTTCAAAAAATAAATCAATGTTCCTTTCACTGTCCATTTAAATGGGCAGGTTGACCCAGGTCACAATCAGATAAAAGCTTGGCGAATCCTTTAAATGCGAGATAATATGGGAGACTAAGATTCAGGGATTTTTAGCTTTGATGAATATTATGAAAACAAAAACCAATATGAAAATGCAGGAAGCATAAATTAAATGGGAGTAGAACACACATTTGAACTATTTCCAGTGGCCATTAGACTAGTAAATAATAAAATGGTGATTATTGTTAGTCCTTATGGTGACAACACACATCGGTTGGGCTGTGATGTCACAGCTTACCAGGAAGAGAGAGGATGTAGCTCTGGAGACGTATGTCGGGTTAGTAAGCTAGTTATCTGGTTAGCTAGTCAAGTAAGCTTGGTAGCTAGTTAGCTTGGTAGCTAGTTAGCTAGGTATCTTGTCTCCGGAGCAGCAGGGTGTGAGGTGGAGGGACCGTTCCACCCAGCACTGCTACTGTTCACCTGCTCGGCTCATTTTCTGTAACCAGTGTAGCATTTAAGAATGACAGAATTAGCAAGCTAGCTAACTAGCTAGTTTGCTAATTCTACGGCTTTAAAAAAAGGACCATACCAGGCTAATTCTGACTTGTCTAGATTAGCAGGGGTTTCTCCCGTCTTCAACACATCTTGTGTGCATCAGTTTATCAGTGTTTCCTTTATTAGAGCTCAGCCTCCCTGTTTTAACAGTTGACTGCCCTTCATGGTGTAAAAACACTCTGGAGACTGTTGAGTTCACTCTGGGTGTAGGAAACTCACCCTTGTGAAAATCACCGTGTTGTTTATTTAATCTAAAATAACTGTGTAACTCTGTTAAAAGCCATTTAAAAGTCTACGTCGATATCAAATCCCGTCTGCGTTCGAAGCTAGAAGCAGGTTCTGGGTTCGCTTGTTGTTGTCTGGCTACTTCCAGTTTACACAAGTGGCCGGGTGGAGCTAGCCGGTAATATCAAGAGAGACATTTCGGCGTACGCCGACCTCGATAACAAGCACACTTTCTCGGTACAAAGTTCATTGGCACAAGTTCTCCGTCTGGCTCTGATTGGACCAACAAGCTAGATAACAAGCTTTTATAGTACCACTCAATGTTGGTTTACAATCCGCAATTCAATGTAGAGAAGAAGATACTGGTCAGAGAACAACGTCCCAACACTCCCAGTATGAATATGAGGAAGACGTCCTGGGAGAAGACTGAAGACTGTTGAGTCGTATCAGTACGAGCCTGAAATAGACACAAGTCTGAGGTCGAACTTTCAGCCAATCATTGACCTCCTTCAGGGCTCCAGACTAACTTTTTGCATTGGTAGCACTGGTGCGCCTAACTTTTTTTTTTTTTTTTGTTTTTTTAAGGTGCGCCAGCACAAAATTTAGGTGCACCCGCATTTTCCATCGCGTCGCCTTTAACGCCAAAAAGTCACCTTTTTATCGCTCTCCTTTTACATAATGACACCCTCTCATGGCCTAGGTTAACTGCAGCACCATCAGCACCCAGAGCAACCATTTTCTGCAGCCAATCTTCACACTGATGCCCAAGCGCAGTAAATGCTTGCTTTGTGGCACAATAAAAAGATCATACAGGTCACTAGCCTATAGATTGCAAATGGAAATGCAAACTGTTTATGTGATCTAAGCCTAGCCTACTTATATTTTTACTTAGGCTATTCATTTTTAATAATAATAATAATATTAGGAATAGGCTACTATACAATTTCCTATTCATGATCTCTCATGCTGTAATGTGGGCCTTCAAACACTGTGCGTGTCCATGCTCCACCTCAACATGTCCAATTAACATGTTGACCGGCCTCCCTTTACGTAAAATGCAGCAGTAGACAATAACGCACTCCTTCATAGAGACTTCTGTGTCTCCGTCAATCATGAATGACGTGTACGTGGCGTTTCCAACCTCAGCTGTCTTGTTCTTTAGTGTTGGCATTTTTTTTTTTCCATCGGAATCATTTCTGACTTAAATTTAGTGAACGGCAACTCCTCCTCTGCAATATTATATGCAACGTTGAATTTTATAATCATTTCAGATTCCTCAGCGGACCTGATCGATACAACTGGACGCTGAAATGCAGCTGGATGAGGGGCCACTTTATTAACACACTTATCACGGCATGTAGTATGCTTTTTGGACATATTGCGCTTTTTCAACGTCTCGATGCGAAATGTTGTTGACTCTTCCTCAAACGCACTATTTATTACCGGCCAAATTCTGACCGCACTCCCGAACAATAAATGCAGTGCATTGAGTCCCTTTCTTCATCGTACATCAGCCAGGGAAATTGCTTCAACCAGTCCTGTCTGAAGGCATATTTTTTGGCTTTTTAATTAGTCTCGGGGCGAGGCTTTCTGCCTCTCTTCATTTTCAAAGACAATCGAAGCGCTCAGAGTACCTGCTCCGCTCGCTCGCATTTTCGAACTGACACAATTTAGAGCAGTGAAAAGGACCACAGCCAATCAGAGGCAAGGACCCGCCCGAGCTCTGTCTCTTATTGGTTTAGTCCACGATGCCATCAGGAGAACACAAGGAGATGCTGTGCTTTTGATTTTTTTTCCACCCGATCAGCGTTAGGTGCACCAGTGCGACCTACGATTTTTTTCGCATATGCGACCAAAATGGTCGCACTCTGGAGCCCTGCCCTTTACACTTTGATTGAGCTGTCAATCACAACCGAGCAAGGACCGTTGAGCCGAATGTTATTATGCCTGGAAAAATAGTTCCTTACAAGAACTGAATATATAACTGGAATTTGAGCCAGAAGGAGGATTTTAACGACAAGGTGACTATAACTAAACATTTACAGCTACATTCTGTCATGTTTATTGGATCAATATTGGTATTCATACCAATGTCAGCGCTGGATAAAGACATGTAGTGACACTGGTATGGTCCTTTAATGTTGCACTTGGTTCAGAAAGTGAGAGTTGTCATGAGACAATACCAATGTTTCCTACAGTGTGATCATAGTGTGGATGAAGCATTCAATCCTTACATTTTGTCTGTGTCTCTGCATCGTAATGTCACTACTTAACTTATTTCAATATTTCACTTTGATTATGAGAGTCTTTGTATTTACAATTTTTTTTACTTCATTAATGTGTGTATTGGGTTCTATTGTTTTAGGGCACTTTGAAGAGTGTGTAAGGGAGGGAGGAAACAATAACCACACAAGATTACAAACATGAATTATTATATCAAGAAATATGCCTCATGATTTTTACCTTGCAAGGCCTCAGACAGGTTAATTTGTAAGCCCTTAGCCTTGTCTGCATGCAAACACAAAACGTACATGTTGGAACAATAGCTTCATTAAGAAATAACACAAGATATTCATAATTCACACAAATAATTGAGTACTACAC
The DNA here is from genome assembly GCA_029853015.1 of Chelidonichthys spinosus. Classification (NCBI taxonomy): domain Eukaryota; kingdom Metazoa; phylum Chordata; class Actinopteri; order Perciformes; family Triglidae; genus Chelidonichthys; species Chelidonichthys spinosus. The sequence goes on along the minus strand of CM056827.1, from coordinate 2,687,405 downwards.
AGACAAGTATGTTCAGTATTAATCCTTAAGGGTGCAGATTAGTGACAGAAAGTAAAACTGTTATGAAAGGCATCAGACATGCATCAATGAGTGAAGACATTGTTAAAGGGTTGAAGTATACATTTTGTCCACATGCTACAGAGATGACAATGTTTATGTATTTTGAGTCAAATGTATGTTGTTCATGAAATGGTACTAGAATTGATGTAACCCTCATAGAGTTCAACAATTATATTCAGAATCAAGGATTTTCATTATCAGCCAAATGTCAGACTTGGCACGAGCGCTAAGACAATGGTATATGCTGCTGCAGTCACAAGTCTCTACGATGTTTTAAGACAAACTCGGAAATCGGCATAACCATGGAAATGTTTACAGCACCCACGAATGTGCTGCTCGATGATTATTTCAAAACATACCAACATAGCGGCTTGTTTTAAAAAAGTAGTTCACCAAGATGTGTTTGAGGCAAAAAAAATAAGCCACAGTTGCTAAATCTTCTTAGTCTTAATTTGAATGGTTTGGCTAGTTAATAAATGTGTGCATCATTTTTCTAGCTTGGATTTACATCCGTTATGGTCAAAGTTAATCTCTGATGCTGTGTTAACACCAATCACGAAGCCAACTTTTGTGCTTTGCACATACACGGAATTCGCATCATTCAAGTTAATATATTTAAACTCCAGCCAGAAATCCATTTGAAAATGTGTCTCTTAGTGTTGAGATTGTCCTCCTGTCGGTGCTGAATCAGAAATGGAGGAGACTTGTGTGTAACGCAGAGCGAAAATGTGCTTCATGTGTGAGAAACACAGCATTAGTTTGCAGCCTTAACTCCATAAATTCACAGCCATTCCAAAATGTAATTGTCACTAAAAACACTGTATAACTAATTAATTGGTGAAAAGCGATGTTATATGACAGCTAAAAGTGGAAATAACAGGCTGATCAGACGTGTGTTCGTTTCATCACAGCATCTCAATGTGACTCAGTGGTGTTTGGCCACGCAGGCCTGTATGCACTTCATTTTTTGAGTATGTGGATTGAAGTGGACTTATGTTGGACTTATGTTGGACTGCTGATGTGATGTTAGTGTTCCCAGGATGATCATTATCATGTTATCTGGTTCTTCCTCAGACTGATTCAGGGACAGAGGACAGATGATGATGTACAAGCATATGAAGATGAATCTCGTTGCTACCACACCTTTCCAGAATGGTGAATGAGGTGGAAAACACTACAGAAAGGAAGAACAAACCAAATGGATTTGCGTTGCAACAAATGCTCACCAAGGACTCCTTGATAGTCAACCAGGTCGAAGTAGACCACAGCTACAGATGTCCAGACACCCAGCAGGGCCAGGACAATGAACCAGGTGAAGAAGCTGCTGCTGGACCCAGACTCCGCCTTCTTCCCATTCTTATTGGCTGATGTGGTTTTAGTGCCATCTGCAAGCAAAAGAGAGGATGATACTTGAAATGTTTTCCTATGAACACACACACACACACACACACACACACACACACACACACACACACACACACACACACACACACACACACACACACACACACACACACACACACACACACACACACACACACACACACACACACACACACACACACACACACACACACACACACACACACACACACACACACACACACACACACACACACACACACACACACACACACGTCTATTTTTCAGCCAGAACACTGTCAACAGCAGTATGCTATCCAACGTCAGCGTCAAGCACCAGAACCTTTACAGTTGCTTGGAAACACAGTCAGCTGCTAACTCAATGTCAAACATGTTTTATTCAGAGACGCCCCAAAGAGGCTTCAGCTTCAGGGGGGTTAAAACTGTATTTGTGAACCCCTCACATCACCAGATAATCTGGGCGGAACATCACAACCGCCAAAGGTCCCGGACCAGATCACCTGATGGTCGGAATCTAGTCTAGCAGGTTGCACAAACTGGTCTCTTGTAAGCCTGGTCCTAACTTCTTAGACGATAGATGTGCCAGGTGGACGGAGCCGATACAAACTACACAGGAACATGACTATTAAACTATTTAACCTTATCTTTTAATACTAAAAAATTAGTGCTGGGCGGTATACCGGTTCATACCGAATACCGGTGTTTTTTTTTTATGATATGAATTTTTCATATACCCCAATACTGGTGAGTGTGTAGCGTAGGAACGTTGAGAAGGCAGAACGTCGCGCCGCCGGACATTGTTTGAGAGGGGGCTGTTTAGCAGCTGCACCAAACAAGCATGCGAGAGCACAGCCTGTGTTGAGCGTACGATGCGGTGAAAAAATGGATAAACACGGCAAAAGTTTATCCATTTTTTTGTCGCCGAAACTTTCACTGAAAGACCCGAACGAGCAAGCAATGAAACAGAAGAACTGAGGAGCCGTGTCTGTTGTTTGGAAATTCTTCGGCTTTAAAAAATCCGACGTCGAACAAACAACAATATTCTGTAAATGCTGTCGGGCTAAAGTTGGGAGAAAAGACGAGTCAAATGTCACTCAAAGACACGTTTGCTAGGGGGACTGCCTACGACAAGAAAAGCAAACGGTGGAACTATTGATTTTTTCTATTTATTTGGTTCAATATTATTTATGGATGTTGCCTTAATTTATGTTCAGTGGATAAAGAAGTCTTCATTTTGCAGTTACAGGAGACGTATTGTTTACATTGTGTAGCCAGTTGGTTTACAAAAGATGTTTTTTCAAGTTGCAAAACTTGCACAATAAAGGGTTCTGTATTTTGACTGCAACAGTCATGCATTCTGATTCCTTCACATCATGAATACTAGTGTGGACATTAATGTTTTTCTACAATATTCACTCCTCATGACAGTAAAATATGTCATTCCAAGCCAATTTACTGCAGTAATTATTCTCTGAATGATTCGAAAATTAGGTTAACAGCCAGTCGTGCTTGAAAAAAAAAATACAGTCAAATATCGTGAAACCGATATAATTTTGAAAAATACTGTGATATAAATATTTGGTCATACCGCCCAGCACTAACTAAAATCATCTCTGTAGTCATCTCTGTAACTTCACTAATCCCCCAAAAGAGGCCCTGGAGAAAGCACACAGGTACTGACATCCCGTAATGCATGATGGGAGAACACTCAAAGAGCATAGTTCAAAATACTCACATAGCAAGGAATGTTAAAATACACAGTCTGCACAGAGACAACCTCTGAACATTTACCATTGCAAAACCCATTGATAAGATGTCTGTTACTCTAATTACTTGTATGTCTAGTTCAAACTTTCTGGCTCAAAACCCACTGAAAGAAACCCTGAAATATAGTCAAGTTTCAAACAGTCATGACATAAACATACTTTTATGGGCTTTAAAAGTGACGTATTTTGGATCCAATGTATGCCGATGTGAAGAGTGGTTCTTTTGGATTTGGAAAAAGCACTGATAAGATATTTGGAAAAGTTACATTTGAGAACAGAGTTTGGTTAACCGTTATTTCATGTTTCCATAATAAACAAGTTTACATAGACATAGATAGAAGCTGCAGTTCTCTATAGAAACATGGTTGTCCTACTTATTAGGAGGTTATTATGAGGTTTTCATTTACACAAAATATATAAAGAAGTATCATTATGCTATCTCTGTAGATTTTCAAACGATATCCATAGTAGTATATAGTTTTCTCCGTTGTTTCCCGGTGCAGATAAGTAACCGGTCAGTGTGGGCGAGATTCTGAAGAAAGATCAATGACATCGCCTTCAACAGGTCAACTTCAGTACGAGTAGAAGCCGACGGATGGTGGATTCCTCAAGGCAGATATAAAACTAACCGGTCTATTGTTATTCCTTAATCCTTCACCGCCAAGCAACCAGGCCACACAGTGACCTCCACACTGCTTTGCCCTTCTCCACTCTCCTTCAGTGGCCCTTTAATGGAGTCCCTCACCTGTCGTTTCCCCAGTTATCATCGTGGGAATCACTGTGCCGACCGAGGAAGGGGCCGACTCCACTGCTGGATCACCCATCCCTGTTAACCGACGCCCTGGCTTGCCAACTAACCAAACAACAGTTGAATGAGCTACAAAGAGCATGCAGATAGCTGTGGGAGAACAGAGTCTCTGCCTCACTCAGTCTCTCTCTGTCCCTCCCCTCTCCCTCTATTGACTGGCTTTCTTTCTCTTGCTCGTCTGTCAGTAATGTTTGCTCTCTGTCACTTTTTTCTGTGAGCCAGAAATGGCTGTGGAGGTCAAAGACAGTTATTTATAGAGCTGTTAAACCAGCTGGCCCTGACATGCAGACAGAAGAACAGGCAGACCAGTTTCCCCCGCCTGGTTTTACTACATCCCAACAAAAATGCTCGGTGTCGCCAAAAGCTCTGCTGGAATCTGCACTTTGGCCGACACCACAGTTATGGCCAAAACGAATTTTGATGAATACTGAAATTTCATTTTTTTTTAATTCTTATTATTCTTATTATTTGTTGACTTTAGGGGGGGGGGGTCATTTTATTGCACTTTCACATTTAAATAGATAAAGATTCATGATGCACCTCTATTTTGGATATAAATATATTTAACATTTTTTCCAAATCTTTCAAACAAATTCCTATTTGTATGATATGGTCGATGTGCTACATTACTAATATAAAATACATACATTTTTTCTTGAAGAATTCATAATCGATGAGAGACTTTACTGCATCGAGGCAGAATGGTTCAACAAAGCATCTAAAGCAAAATGTGCAATGATTTATGGGGGTTTCACAATACCCACAGTTACTGATACTGCCTTGCTACTGTGGCGCTGTAGTAGCTTCAGATGAAACCTACGGGCGGACACCGTTACTGAGGCACAACCTGTTTGGTGACAAATGTGACACAAAGGAATGCTGTTTTACCAAGTCTGTTATTCTAATTACTGTGATTATGACAGTAACTAAGGGCTAAAAGTGTTCAATTTCAGTAGCAAATACCTATAATAATTAGATAAACCTTCACATTCACTAATGGAAAAGTCCCATTATGTTCATATACAAACTCAACCTGGCACAGCCCAATGAACACACCTCCCACACAAGCCAACGCCAATAAAACCACACACACAACCAAAGAAAACTGTTGTGCAGAAACACAAAATCCATGCAACATACCGCTGTGTTCTTCAATACACATCATTGTGTTGGACGACAGCAGCGACTTCTCACACGTGCATGAACAGACAGACAAATAGAGCTGCTCAGCCTCTTCTGTGCAGCTCAGCACACATTGTTCAGTGTGAGCAGCTCCTCTTCACACTTATGTAAGCGCTGCTTAACACGCCTCCAAACCAACTTCTCGTCCCCCTGGCTTTAACCAGCGTGAGGTGTGCAGGTTTGGATGCCTTTAACGGCATTCCACTCAATCACAGTCCCTAAGCTAAGAGTCCATGTGTGTGTAGGTTTTTAACTTTGCAACGGTCAAAGCATGACCTACAGGTCTGGATTTAGCTAGCAGAGCTCACTAGAGGGATGGAGTCAGAAATGCACTGAAAAGAATATTAAAGTAGAGCTGCACTGAGCTGGTGTCTGAATCAGCAGATATCAATTAAAAAAAACAAACAAGTAAATTAACGAATTTCCGAACAAATGTTCGGATCAAATGAGCATATTTTCTGATTCTGCCTGAGCATCTCTTGTTATTTATTGACCGTGTTTGTCAGGAACGAGGAGTGGAGTGTAGAGAAGGCAGTCGGACGGGGAGAGCGACGTTCTCTTCATGAACACTTTCTACACTGACTGTAGTGTCTTCATGGTTTTAGTAGCTTTCCCTCATCAACTTCTCACAGAACGGAATTTATGATTTTTGGTTTTTGTTTCATCTGTTGTAACATATAAGGTTGTGGGCCCCCTTTTACAAAACAAAATTAAATGCTGTTATTGTGATTTCTGGTTTCAAATATGAAATCAACTATAAAAGAAATCACATACACACATGTGATATCAGATTACTGCATATCATGTACATTTGTAAATGTATACATTTTAAATGAATAGGAATACCAGTTATTAAGCCCAACCATCTATTATTCCATTCTTTTTCTTGACATTAATTGTATGGTTTTAATAGAGGCTTCAAAATATTTGAGTATCATATCGAAGTCACAGAGAGTTTGGGCATTATGACACAGTGATTCACTGGTGAGTTTGGTGGCGCCAGGATCAGTGGTGGCATACAGCAGTACATTCCAATGATGAGGCTGTGATCGGGGCTTTACAAAGGGCAGGAACCAAATCCCATGCATGGCTTTGTTGAGAGAAATCCACAGAAAGGCACTCGTATTAACTAGAGCTGTATTGTTGAGCAAGTGTCAAGCTAATTAGATTATATCACTGGCTCACTCCAAACCAAATAAAATCGTGCTATACGCTTTGATTCAACAGCAGACAGCACGATGCAGCACCAAGGCAAAACATCTAAAAGAGCACACTGCACATGCAAAACCACAACACAGCATCACACGCAAGTCCCAGAGGAGCAGACAAGGCTTTTACCCTTCCCCAGTGGTGCATACGTCAGCAACTCCCAGCCATTTGTAGGAGGCGGACTGAGGGACTGAAATGATGCCTGATGTAGAAAGGTAATAAGAGTGCATGAAAAACAAAAAGATAACGGGTGAAATATGAAGCCAAGATGTACGTTAACCGCAAATGCATCACGATACATCAACTTATGATGACAAAGTTACCCCCCTCCCCTTCTGTATTCTGACTGATGATTGAATAAACCGTGAGATCAATAAATATGGACATAGTTCAGAATGAATGCCCCTTAACTGTTCAGTCAGATGTTCAAAACAGCTGGAATACAATTCAGTGTTTGCATGCTCCTACCCGGCTTTACTACGAGAGCCAAAATCAATATTTGGTGAGCCACTTTCAGTGTTTGATCAAATGGCGTAACTCAAATAAATACAAACAAAAGTGCACACGGGCCTCTTTCTTTCACTTGTAAGTAAGTTAACACACCACTGCTCCAGATATACACACTTTGATTTTGACCTGTGCAAGAAAAGGGCAAGAAAACTGCTTATGACCTACTTGGCTACAGTTCTCTCATCAGTGACTACTCCATGTAAATACAGCTGGGGAAAATGCAGTAGTAGCACTTTCCAGTGTGAAAGAATGGCCATAAAACAGCAGGACAGAGTGCATTCATCAATTGACTGAATGTAGGCTTTATGATGAAATAATAAACAATAGTATTCAAGTTTAGATCAATAAATCCAATCCACTGTTGGAAAAAATATCAAATTATCAGTGCTTGGTGCCGTTTCATGGGAGTCCCAGCATGGACGGTTGGACCGTACAGCATGCATAGGGGTGGTGGTGGGCGGGGTTAGGGAAAAACAAAACTGAACATTTTGTTCCCTGGGCTTCTAACTCCTCTGATCTGCTACATTAGACAATATGAACTCTGCTACGGTCACTGGAAAAGCAAACACAAACTAAATGTTTTAATGCCATCATTTTAGCTATCATTCAAACGGGTGTGCTTCATTCAACACCGTGAAATGCAACTGAAAGGTTATATTAATTATTAAGAGTTGTGGTATGGTATTTAGTTTGCTTTTGGTGATCCTCTTGTTACATCGTCTCAATGTGGTATCTGGATAAAAGCCTCAAGTGTTCTATAAGGGCCTTCGGACCTGTGCAGGCGCTGAAGGACACCGTGTACTCAAAGTTAGACAACCCTCGACTCCTGTAGTTTGTATTCACACAACACGGCTCGTGCTCCCCACAGCCACGAGCTCAAAGCAACCGTGACCTCGCGGATCAGCGCCCAGCGCACTAGTTTTTAAGTAAATCTCCCGTATAAGCTAGTTTCCATCGTAGTTGTACTTATAACAATTACAACTAACGGGAGCTTTCACAACGTAACATCGAGGACTCAACGTGCAGTAAAAGATCCTAGTACGATATTTGAATGGAGCCGCGCGTTGCTCCTCTGTAGGAGCCTATGGGGTCTAAGGGGAGACCCCCAGAGCCACGTATAACACCACCCACGGCTGCTCATACTGACACGTGAGCATTTGGAAGAGTGACTCGACCAAGTTGGGGGCGGGGTGCTTAGCGCCCCGGGGTGCACACATAGCCAACTATACGAATCGTCGTCTTTCAGAGAAGCTGGTGGGCCTGCACATCTGGTTATGGTGCCATTAAAGAAAAAGGAGCTATAAATCCACACGTTTAAATCCCGTGTCCTGTGTGAGCCGGTGTCACACTGTAATCCCTCGAGTTTGAGTCCAGCCAGACGGGACACCGGATAAGCAGCTGCCCACCACGGCAGCGTTGGTGCACCGATGGGGTTTAAATAGTACGTTTTGACATAAAAACGGCGTCGCGATCTTCCGTCGTTTTACCACCAATACAGAATTCAATGGGCAGACTGTAGGCAGGGCTAACGTTAGTAACGTTATGTAACGTAAACTACAGTAACGTTACAGTGTCGACGTGGTCGTGCATTAACAGGAGGAAGGCTGTAATAAAGAGTATTTACATGACTACAACCCCAGCGTAAGTAACCCACCAGCACGAAACAGCTAACACGTCAACAACATGTTCTAAAGCTACATTAAGCTAGCTAGCCAGGACTCGGGCCTGGATGAAATAACAGCTTGACACCCGATTAACTTTGAAAGGCCTGCCAGTGAAAGCTAAAGGCTGCAACGCATCACACGACACAACGGGACAGAGACAAAAGCAACGCACCTTTGGATTTCACGTGCACTTTGGCGTTTTTCTTTGAAGCCATGGTGATATCTAGCAGCTGTAGACCTCTGGGAGCAGGAGAGCGACTGGAACCTGTACTTCTAGGAGTGAAAAGAAATCAGAATTTCTCCTCCTGCTTCGTAAAAACCCAGGAACACCCCCATCCACCTTGGGACCGACATCTCCCTAAACCAATCACAGACTTGTCTTACAAAAATGGGCGGGACAGAATACTAGTCAGACCAATGGTTTTAGAGAGGCGTCGCATTGATTCAACTGTGTGGATAGTCTTCTCTTGGCCCCGCCCCTCCGTTCCCCTGGAACGTGGCAATATGGTCGATCCCATGCTTTCTGTTCTCTCTCTTCTCCGCACTCATTTTTATTTACATTTGAAAATATCAACACAGAAACATGTCACAACATTATATAGTCGTATGGATTAATGGCCTTCTGATTTGAAATCTGATGATATGATACAGTAAAATATTATTAAAACAGCCATTTTTATATTTTAAACACTTATTTCAGATGTTAATATGGTTTCAATGAGGCTACTTAACCGCTCCTTTTCTTTTGGTAGAGGTGTCAAAGGTACAGAAGAAATCTACTCCAGAAGTACTTGTGTTCAATAATAAAAATAAACTAAAGTAACAAGCCTGATTTGAAAATGTGAGAGTAGAAAGTACAGATATATATTTTTTTAAATATAGGATGGAAAAGTAAAAAGTTGTCCAACAACAATAGAGCAAAATCAAATAAGAGCAAAAGTATTTGTATACGTAAAAGCATTTTAAAAAGCAGCAGAAAAACTAACCACTCAAACAGACAATGCAAACAACACCCCCCCCCCCCACACACACACACACACACACACACACACACCATTAGGTTATCTCACATATGGTCAGCTCCCAGTCAACACTGTTCCCCCATACTGTATGTAAATGTGAGAGACTGAGGAGAGCTTTAAATGTGTGATAGTTGTGTGGAGTGATCTAATCACTTGAATTGAATGGCATTTGCTTGATGGGTGTCTGTGGGGGGTGCAGTGTTATACTCTTATTGTGCTGTACTCTTATTGACCCACCGGGGGAGTTACAAATGCCATGATTGTAGCAAACAATCATGTTCAAATACCATCAACCTGCATTTTCCTGCAGCGCACAACGTTGGCTTACCAAAGTCAAACACAGACAATCAAACAGTACAAGCTCTAGTTTAACAGCAAAGACCCACTGTTTTTTTTCTATTGTGGCACAAACTAACAAGGATCATATATGGAATGAGAGGGAAATACATAAAACAAAATGAAAGTTAGCCATTAGTTGCAGCGGATTCCTAAATTCATCATCCGCCATCAATCATCAATCATATAGCAGGGACTCAGGATTTCTTTTTCAGGACTTATAAAACATCTGTGGGATATTATTCCATCGATCTTTTAGTGCTTGACAAGTCTGCAGTACATGTAAAGAAGCACTGTTCTCTTCACATCTAAAGTCTGTTTCCACTAATATACCTAAATAAATATGTAAAAAATAAATACATGAAATATGGTTCAAGGCAAAGATGAATCAATGATAAATGTATTATAAACACAGAGGAGTGGGTGTTATGCAATGGGAACCATGTGTCTGAAAATGAAGGTACTGGTTATGTTTATGCTTATGGTGTTGATCATGATCATTTAAAGCCAGAAGACAGTGTTTCCAATGTGGGTAACATTTCAAACAAAAGTGACACCAGCAATAAAAGCAAAAGTGACCAAGTAATGGGTCAAGTACCACTGCAAAAATGTCCAGCAAGTGGCAGAAGAAAGAGCTGCACTTTCTGCTCATTTTGTAGCTTTAAAGTGGCAGTCCGTAACATTTTCATTGATGTAATTGTCTTTTAAGTTCTATCAAAGAGCCTGTCCACACGAAAACGTTTTTAGTGCATAAATGCACAAGCGTTTGAAACCAGCTCTCAGGGTGGAAAAAAAAAAAAACGGCACCCCTCCGTTTCGTGTTCGTTTTCATGTAGACGGCGAAAACTAATACGATGACGTCATCGGCCCGCCCCTCGACCCTCGAGCCTGACTTCTTCCCCCGCGACGTCTCGTAACAACAACAACGGCGGCCTCCATGCTCGTAGCAGATATTCTGCTCGTCTGTACGATGGCGTATCAGGGCCACTGTATGAAAAAAAACGGAGCCGAGAGAGGGGGCGATATTCAGGGAAAAAAGTCACAGATATGCTACTTTATTACGATGCTAACAAACAACCGCTAGCTAACTTCCCATGAATGTAGGCATTTATTTGTCTAATTAATCCATCCCAGCGATTGACAACCCCTCGTTAAGGTCCTTAGGGCGACGGCTGTTGATGCTTATTGTTGGTTTTATTTATACGGGCCAAATTGTCATTTATGGGTGTTTAGTGATCGGGTGGTCAGGCGAGGATTAGCCATAGCTCTCAAGTGTTGCCATAGCAACGGCAAACATCCGGTCACGCTCTGTCTCTTCTTCTGCATTTTTGTAGCAGAAACAGCGCCACATATAGGCCTGGAATATGTACTACAGCACAAAGAGTGAGTTAAACCAGGGGTTCCCAAACATTTCAGCCCGCGACCCCCAAAATAACAGTGCCAGAGACTGGAGACCCCCAATATCACGAGAGGAGACTGAAACACGCCACTAATAGGCGTATCCAAACACGGGCATAACAACAATACAAAAGAACAGAACCTTGACAACCATGATATGATTTTACATAAACAGTTTACTATCAGATAAAAGCAGAATATCTCAGTCAAAGTCATCTCCATGGAACTTAGGAGTGAACATTGTTGCTGTCATGTGCAAACTTCATTTTGACACAATACTTTCATTTCCATGTTAGCAGCAGAACATCTCAGTCAAAGTCATGAAAATCATTTTGCGACCCCCCAACGGCATCTCGCGACCCCCTGGGGGGTCCCGACCCCCACTTTGGGAACCCTTGAGTTAAACAATGGTGATTGATCATGTGACCACTAATGAAAGTGCTTGTTGCTGCTTTGCCCAGAAATAGGATCTCAGTGTCTGTGGCCACATTCCTGCTAAACTCTAAATTAGTTTTATCTTTTTCCGTCAGTCTGCAGCGGTTGGTCTGCAGGTGGAGCTACTCATTGAAGTATGCTGCGTTTACTTGTAATGGGAAATCAGTAACTTCCAACTGCTGAGTCAGGCTCCCTCTAGTCTAAAGTGTTTGACCAGGTACATTTCATTTCTGCTGACTCACAATGGAGGATCAACAGGCAGAGAAAGAAGACCATTCAACTTCCAGTCCTAGAAAAAGAAACAACAAACTAATGGAAGCGAAGAAGGAACGTCATCAAGAAGCAAAGTGACCGCCAACGATGGAAAACCACGGACCTCCTTTCAGTGTGGAGCATTTGAAGGCATCACGCAGATGAGAGACAGTCACTGTTGGGTGAGGAGATGAGGTCTGTGGTAGAATCAGTGTTGGGCAAGTTACTCTAAAGAAGTAACTAGTTAAAGTACTAGTTACTTCTCCCAGAAAGTAACTAAAGTAGTTACTGAGTTACAAATTCTAAAAGTAACTAGTTACTTTGGAAAGTAACTATTGCGTTACTTTTAATAAATCATTTTTAAATACTGATGTGTCAAATCATTTGGACCCCATCTCCATCCCTCTTTGACGGAACTTAAAATACATGTGCGTGTTCAATTATTTATGATAAATCTGAGTATTATAATGAAATGGATACTCAATACATTACAAACAGAAATCCGCAGTGCACAAATCTAAACCATTTTATCGGAGATATTATAATTACTATGCTTATAGAGTGGATTGATAAAAATAACACAATATATCTTTTGGAACTTTTGATATTTATTGCACCTCAACAGGTCACAACTAAGCAAAATGAAATTATGCTTGTTAAGCAATATACCAAAAATAAATAATAAATATTAGTGCTGTCAAACGATTAAAAAATGTAATCGAGTTAATCACAATAACAGGTTAATTAATCACGATTAATCACAAGTTTAAAATACTAGTATTTACTTGTATTTTTGGGGGTAGATAAAACAAATACATCATGTGTGGTGTTGGAATAAAGAAATGCATGACAAACTGGTTAGAGGAATCAAAGTTTTTACTTTATTATAAGATATCAACTTAGTTGTGATAATTTCTGAACTAGAATCTATTAATTTGCTGAGTAAGAAGTGTCAGGGAGTGCTTGGCATCCGTAATGAACTGCAGACTAGAAGGTGGCAGTCTTTTGAAGGTGAATTTGTCGTTCACAAATCGCCCCTGTGGACACGCACCTTCAAGGTAAGTGTCCACAGGGGCGATTTTAAACGCGTGTGGACGCGCCGCTTCCCAGTATTGCACGCTTGGTGGGCTGCCAGTAGAGGATGATTGACAGGCGTTCTCCTTCAAACAACAGATTATTCGAGCGTTCCCGAGGCAGCGAGTCGAGCCCGGCGCCTCTGATTAGCATAAAGTAAATTCGACTTATACTTTAGGCAAATGAGGAGCGGCCAACTCGCGCGCCGTCTCTCGACATTCGCCGCGACGCTACCAGAATGCATTGCACGGCGTTTCACATAGTGTCCGAAATCATTCCCTACTCCCTACTCCCTACTCCCTATATAGGGTAGTTCTATGGAGGGCACTATATAGTGGACTCAAAGGCAAAATTAAAAAACACTTTCGGACACTACTCGGGGGATTTCTTTCGGCGCTGTTGATGACGTTGTCCTGACGCATAATTAATACGTGTCAGATTCCGCCAACGGCTTTTAAGTCTCACGCAGAGAAATTACCAGGATAATTATTTTTTTAATACATATTCGTTGCGAAAATTTACAAAACCAAAAGAACGAGTCCTCCAACAGGAGGGGGATTCCGTGGCCGTCTCATTTATTGAGAAAAAACTAATTAAAAAAAATGAGACGATCACTACATCGTCCTCACTGTTATTTTTATTTACAACGATCCCGATCGGGTCCAGGTGGACTTCAGGACCAGGTTGCAGCACCACCCCACATCTCCGCGATCCACCGGACCTGAACAGGCTGCAGTCCGTCCCCGATCCCAAACTCCTCGGCGATCGCTCGCCACAATCTGTCCCTCATTCCCGCATCTTTATAGTTTTCAGACTGTCCTACGGCGCTTTGGTTTGAGTGACGGTTTTTGACGGACGAAGACCCCGCCGCCGCCTCTCGTCGGCCGGCCGGCCACCGCCGCCTGTCGCCGGCCACTGCAACTTATCGCCAGCCGGCCGGCCGCCACGGCCACCACCAACTGTCGCCGCCCATCGCGGCCTATCGCCGGCCACCACCGCCGCCGGCCACCAGCCAACTGTCGCCGGCCCCTGCCGCCTGTTACCGGCCGGCCGGCCGCCGCTCGCACAACGTCTCATATAAATAATTAATATATATCGCGTTTTTTTTTTAAGTAAATAAAGGAAAACATCACACTTTGGCCGTTTGTGTCGTCTGCTCTGCAATACATATATTTTAAATATTAACATTTATTATTGTACGATTATTCATATTTCTTCCGCTTTTTCCTGCTCTCTCTCCTCTCGTCCCTTCGCGATTTGTCTTTCAGCGCAATGCATGATGGTAAAATTTGCTCGGCTAGTGACCATCGGCTGTACACTACTTTTCACGATGCATTGTGGGAAACTTTGAGTGGACTATATAGGGAATAGCAATGCTCACTACACATTCGGACACCCCTACAAAATGGCGAACTCCCTATATAGTGCACTATATAGGGAGTAGGGAGTGATTTCGGACACAGCCGGGACGCGGGGAAACACCGCTGCCTGTGGACACGCACCTTCCCTCTGGAACAAGACTACAGGTGCCACCGACGGCCATAAATCATACAATGCGCGTTTTTTTTTTTTTTTTAATACCGAGCGTTAATCGCGCGTTAAAAAAATTAACGGCGTTAAGAGGATGTTGCGTTACTTTGACAGCCCTAATAAATATATTTACTCTTTGTAGTGTAAATCAGGGGGGAAAAACAAGGACGAAGTTTTGATTTCAGAGGTGGGGGGGACAAAAGTATTTTTAATAAAACTCTAACTCTTTCAATTCACTGTGTTTTCAATTCACTGTGTTCTTTGAGTTACTTACACTTTGACTTCTAAAGAAGTCTCTTCTGTACACTTCTCTTTTTTTAGACATCCTGGCTGCGTCTAATTACCAAACACACATACACATGCACGCGCGCACATACGTACACTCCTGTAGGACTCCTGACCGCAGACAAGCAAGAAAAAGTGACAGCGGGGACGGCCAATCACACAGGCTTCAGCTTGAGCGGCCGCTTTCCGCTTGGTCCTAGTGCTTGACGCTTCTCTGTTTAATATAGCGTAACATTTGTTTTTTTCTGCCTTCAATGAAGTAACGCAACACATTTTTTGGCAGTAAGGATAACGGCGTTATAATAATGAGATGAATTATCAATTAGATCACTCGTTACTGAAAAAAGTAATGGCATTACTAACGCCGCTACTTATAACGCCGTTATTCCCATCACTGGGTGGAATAGTAAAAAATTATTGCGTCGATACGCATTCTTTTGAACTCGTTCATGCACAATTATTGCTTCAAACTCGTTCATGCACAATTATTGCATCGATACGCGTTCTTTTGAACTCGTTCATGCACAACACTGCACTAGGCTATGGTCAATGTTGATCAACGCGGAAAGCAGTTGCTAGCATAGCTGCTAAGCTAAGTGCTAGGTGCGTTCGTAGGGCTACAGACGAATGCTACTTGGACAAATGTGTAAACAATGATACGAAAGGCTAAGGTACATGTCAGAGTATACACTTTGAGAGAATGAGATGTCACTTTTAATCAATTCAATAAAAGCAATGTTCATATCACTGTGTGTTTATATGTTATTAACGGCAGCCTATAGGATATCTTATCTATATAGCGCCCACTATGGCTAGACTACGACACCCCTTGACTTAACACCTTAGAGCAAGAGGAACTCTGTCCCAAGAATCCACACATACAGGAGTTTATGAAAATATAAAAAAATAATCTTTATTAAAGGGATAGTTTGCAATTTTGTACATAAGACCTATTTTCCAAGTGAGCCGGTGTGTTTGAGACGTCTGGAGACGTTTTCAAGAAATTTCATTCAGTTCTTCTAGTTGCCAAGTTCGCTTGTGCTATGGCTATCGCAAGTCAATGGTTCTAGTTAGCATGGCATTAAAAACACTATACCGACTCCACAGTGCACCTGAGGCAAATCAATTGTAACGGCAGACTATCTATGTACATATGTGTTGATAGAATGTTTGAAATAAAACCAACCTTGCGTTTTTAAGGATTTATGTCTCAGCAGCAGCAGCAGCGTGTCATACTTCCTAGTAGGCGGACTGATATCACCTAGCACTTATAAGTTATATATAAGTCATATATATATAAGTTATATATAAGTCTATAATAATTTGTTGACCTGCTGTCATTGCTACAGATGCAGAGTAGCCTGCAGTGCTAGTTTCTTCAATCTCGCAGAAATGGCCACTTTTGGAGAATATACTGAAACTTTTGAAGACTCTGATGAGGAGTTTTTTTCCACCCAAACCCAACCGTACCTGTACGAGCCTGAATATACAGAGGAAGAATTGTGCGAGAGGGATGCTCAAAGGGCAGAACGTGAACGAGAATCTGTGGAGACCGAGATAGCCCCCGCTGGAGCTGAGAACTGGGACCGAACAAATGGAGACTGGTGGTGCCAGGAGGGAATCCCCCGCAACGTGTCCGAGGGTTTACAGTTCTCCGGACGGAGCAGAGGTTCGGGTTTGCGGTGCGTGTGGGTTGGCTGGGCCGTGGGCTGCCTGGTGTTTGCGTGATGTCCAAGCGCTTTTCACCCAGGTCTGAGGGCATGAGGCCCGACAATTCGGCCCAGTTCAATTGCCTATTTACGGGCAGTATTTCGGGTGGCGCGTCTTAGAGTTTTGAGTCGGAGAGTCCACATGTGTGGATTCGCTTGGCCGTGTGCTGCCCAGTGTTTGTGTGAGGTCCAAGCGCTTTTCAGACAGCCTTGGGGGCATAAGGGCCAACAATTCGGCGGTGTTCAGGTGTGTATTTACCGGAGGGATTCCCCGCAAAGCCTCTGAGGGTTTACTGTTCTCCGGACGGAGTAGAGGTTCGGGTTCGCGGTGCGTAATTGTGGGTTCGCGGGGCCCTGTGCTGCCCGGTGTTTGAGTGAGCTCCGAGGGCTTTTCAGACAGCCTTGGGGGCTTAAGGGCCGACAAATTGGCAGTGTTCAGGTGTGTATTTACCGGCTGGATTCCGAGCAGCGCGTCTTAGAGTTTTGAGTCCGACGGAACAAAGTAAAATTCCGCTGCTGCTGAGAAACTAGTCCCTCAAAAAATGGATGATTCATGAGATGCAAGGTTAGTTTTGTTTCAAATATTATTCTATCAACACAGATATGTACATCGACAGTCTAGTGTTTTAATTGATTTGCCTCGGGTGCACTGTGGAGTGGGCAAGACTGTTTTTAATGCCATGCTAACTAGAACCATTGACTTGCGCTAGCCATAGCACAAGTGAACTCGGCAACTAGAAGAACTGAATGAAATGTCTTGAAAACGTCTCCAGACGTCCCGAACACACCGGCTGAGTTGGAAAATAGGTCTTATGTCCAAAATTCCGAACTATCCCTTTTACCATCTTATGCTTCCTGTTTGAAGTGTTGCACAGGGTTATGAATAAATAAACACATGGGGGGGGGGGGGGGGGAATAAGCTGCAACTCCCTAGTACACCGCCAGCCAAGCGATCACAAGGGGGCCACACTGACGAGTCTTTATACACACGTGAATGGGAACAAACCCTTAGGGCAGCACACAATCAGAGTCAGGAATATTCACACACTGCAACCAAACGTGCATAATCAAGCAAAGGCTCAAAGTCGTAATAGAAATAACACTCTCACACTGCAAGCTATATGGTTTATGAGTAAAGTCTTAACGTCATAGAGGTCACACCCTCACACTGCAACACTCAAGTGGCTATAAACAGAAGGAGACTGCATGTCGTGCCTAACCACATCGGCTATGGGTTTGGCCAGTACTGGGCAGTCTAAAGTAGGCGAGGGGAGGACAAACAAACCAAGAAAAGAGACAGAAATAAATAACCCCCCTCAGCCTGTGCCTCACTATGCAGTTCAATCACAAATCCCTCTGGCCACCAGGTCAGAGGGGGGAGGGGCAAACAAAGAAAAAGGCAACACAGAACTAAATTGAAATCAAAACATAATAGCAGCTAAACCCATACACACTCGCACTTCATACATATGAATCCACTTAAAGAGAACAGCAGCGTAGCATAGCATGTGGCCCTGTAGCCATGTTAAGTTGACCACATCGATCTTTAACGCCTCTGTCAGCAACCACACTATCCAGCTAGACGCTTCGTACACATGGAATGGGGAACATCACTCTAGCATCACAACTGCGAGGCCTGACTGCCGGCATGGGAGAACGCTCAAGGACACTCCCTCTGGTGGATCCTTAACATGGGAACACCACCCAAAACTCCACAACACACGCTCCTCTGAGCTAGCAGCAGGGGAAAGCTACCTGAATAAGGACCCCAGGTGCCTATACACGTGCCGGTCTCGTAATTGCGGACCAATCGCATCCCCATTAATGACGTTAAAGGGAGTATGAACATACACAAGGAAAAGGGGGAAAAAGACAACAGACAAAAAAGGTACTCTGCCCTAGTTCCTACATGCTACATCTAGTTAGGCTATCAGGTGTTGGGTTCCTTCCAAATACAGTCACGCACCTAACATAATGACAGTTTTTTTGTTGGACTTTTTTTATTATTATCTTATATCGTAATATCTCACATGAAAACGTGCATGAATGCTAGTTGGGCTCTGGAATTTTCAAAATTGTCTCAGGGAACCCAGCCCACTTTCAAACTTGTTCCAGCGCCGCTGGTGTGAGGCCCTTTTCATGCTGTCCTCTCTCAAAAAAGGCCCAAAAAAAATCACTTTAAAAAAATGAATTTGTTGCTTGGATGTATTCTTATGGTGTGGTGTATGACAATATCAGCTTTCCTTCTTTCAGCTGCAATCCCAGTGGTGTAAAAAATAAATATTAAAACATAATTGACAGTATACATAAAAGTACCCGTGACAAAGTAACGCAGTGCAATGCATACAGTCTGTCACCCCGGCAACATACGGCTCGAGGAGCTGACACAGATAAGTCATTCCCTCCAATAAGAATCTGTATGTCTCATATAACATCGTCAGAGAAAGACGAAGGGTTTTGCCAGTCTCTGAACACTCTAGTTCTCCTAAGAGACCCTCTTACGATCCACCGAGCACCACGGGATCTTCCAAGAGAGCTGATTGGTCAGTAGGCGGTGCTTTTCTCCACGTTGATCTCTTATCAGGAACATAACCTGATCCTGTATCTCAGTCACTTCGTAGAACCAATGTGTTCATTCCAGTATAAATGGAAAACCTATCCATAGTGGTTTTTTGGATCATATTCACTGAAGTCGACACTATGCTCCGATAGAACAACATAAATAATCGGGTTTTAGAAAAAAAAACGCGCCTCGACGTGTTATTTATTTTGCAAAGATCGACGGCGCCTGGATTATCCTGTCCAATCAGCACACAGGGCTGTGTTCGTGCACACACAGAGCCCCTCCCCCCTCGGGTCGTTCCAATATCACAGGCACACGCATTGCGTTTAATTGTTTGTAGCGTGATGGCGGAGGGGAGTAGGAACAAGCTTCCAATTCCTTGGTTAAAAACTGAAACAGGCGTTCCAAAACAACCAAGGAAAAAAAAAATGGTGGAAAAGAAGGAAAAAAAGAAGGATTGCGAAGGTGCCCGTGATAATACCAGAGTCAACATCGGACCCGCGTTTCAAAGGTGGTGTGACCTAAGGGATTTCAAAGGGCACGAAGTAGAGGGGTGGGAGCTCGGTTGTTGTGGCGGAGGAGCAAGAGAGTTGCCCTCGATCAGCCGGACTTGCCGACTGGGACTTCAACAGTCAGCTACATTTTAATACATGTGGGCTAAGTAAATATTATTTTCATTATAAATTGTTCTGCCAATTGTTTTTAATTAGATTGGTATTTACAAGTTCACAAAATGCTGGCTAACAGCATGTTGAGTGGAGGAACTGTGAACTATGATGTAACACAGACAGAATGCACACTCCTGCTGTTGTTTGTAGGTACGTTAGTTCAGACAGCAAGATACGGCAGCACAGGCAATCACCTCATGGGCTCGCTATCTGCTTGGTGATGATGGTGGTTGGGTGGGTGCAGTTTCTGTATAGAGCAAAGGGCAGATCTAGACTTCTACAGTGAAATGGAGGGAGTTGATCAAACAAAACCCCCTATCGTGCTGTGTCTATCATTACAAGGCTTTGACAGGAAGTACATCAAGCTCTAACTAAGTTTCCTTCCTCACACAAGAATACTCAGCAATGAATGGTGATGATACCGTGATGACTCACCTGCCTCACTCTCCAGCAGCGCTCTTTTGCCCCCTGCTGACAGACCACATAACATCCAGTCTTTGTGAATGGCCTGAATTTCCCTGACCCACTTTATTGTTTTCTCTGGATCCCCCCCCACTGGCTTACCATCATTTTTCTTTTAATTTAATCTAAAAAAAAAAAAAAAACACTGCATTCAAATGGTACAAATAATGTGTGAGATGAATGACTAGAATTGTATTACAGTGAAAAAAAGAATTGGTTGGTGTGCCCTTGTAATAGTTAACTTGTAAGGTAGCGTCACTGCTGCCTGCCTTTAAGAGGAACTTGTGGACACAGGAAGCTGTTGATCAATATTTCATCAAGTCTATTTGCACCACATCAACAGATTATAGTGACAAATCACTTCCCTGCAGTCTGTTAAACCTACTATTCTGCTCAAACGCATGTACAACAACAACAACAACAAACGTTTTATGAAAGATGCACATGTGAAGCCCGTGTTTTATGAGATTCTCTCCAAATGTAATGTAATGCAGTGTAGAGGCGAGGACTAGAGCACAGTCAGGGCTTAGTCCAGACCTCTGTAGAGGGTTTGGGGGAAAACATTGCGAAACAAGCTCTATTTTTATGCTTTTAATGCAATTTGGCACCTTATTTACACTCAAAGTATAAGTGTTAATAGCTGAATATGAAGTATGCACCACAAAAATGGTTGTTTAGTTTCCATATTAACAATTAATTGTGGTGTTAAAAATATTAGTAGTTTTGTATAATTATTATTGCATTGACCAAACTGTCTGTTAACAGTGGTGGAATGTAACAGAATACTTTTATTCAATTACTGTAAGTATGTTGAAGTACTTTCATTTTATGCTCATTTATACTTTTTCTCTACGTTAGTTAGTATTGTCCTTTTTCTGACAACTCTACAGTTTCAGGTCAATCAACTAATAAATGATGATGTAAGATGAAAATACTAACCAGTACATACCAGTATATAAAGTAGTTCAAATGAGTTCCACCGTGAAAAGCTGCAACATTAAAATGATGAACACACTAACGCATCATCAATCCTTAAAATACAATGATATAATACATGTATTTTAAATGAAGGACTTTTACTCATAATACAGTATTTTACACTGTACTATTACTACTTTTCCTTAAGTAGAGATCTGAGTCCTTCTTACATCACTGTTAGTTCTGTTCATGTCTTTCTCTTTTCTCTTTACTGTGGTTTTAAAACTCATTCTCATTTTTCACTGGTTCATAAAGTACCATAATGTTATGCAATAGGGTGAGGTTTGTAAAATAAAATCAAACCACACCAACAATCAGGATGTAGAGAAAGGTATCCTCCATATTATAAATCAGACTACACAGACTCAATTCTTGTTCCTGCAGCTGAAGAGTTGCATTTCACCTATTTCAGTTGTTTATGTACAGCAGGTTTTGTAATGTCAACCCAACACTACTGCAACATCGCATCAAGGAGAAGTGTGTATTGGAGAGATGATGGAAGATATATTTGTGCAACTGAAACCTTATTGGGCAACACTTTGTCACACTTCATGATTCGAGTACATAGACACAAATTGTCATCTTTTTTCTTGTTGATCAGCACGACTTTCAGACGAATGTATTTAAAATGGAAGTATTGTTCATGCACCTGTTTTTTTTTAAGTCATGATAACATTACTCAACAAAACTAGTTTTAGGCAAGAAATCCTCTTCAGGGGGTTGAGGAAAATATAATAGTTGGGCTTATAATTTACATTTAGACGACAAAACCAACGTTAGCTTTAGACAAAAAAAAACAACATGAGGTTTAGACAACAAAACCAATGTTAGGTTTAGACAAAAAAACAACAACATGAGGTTTAGACAACAAAACCAATGTGAGGTATAGACAACAAAACCAACGTTAGGTTTAGACAACAAAACCAACGTTAGCTTTAGACAAAAAAAACAACATGAAGTTTAGACAACAAAACCAACATTAGGTTTAGACATCAAAACCAACGTTAGGTTTAGGTAACAAAACCAACGTTAAGTTTAGACAACTGTTGAAGAAACTCTTCAGGTCCAATTCAGTGGCTGGTTCAAATGAGGTTTAATCACTGACAGTGGAGAAAAGACAATGTCGCGGTTGCCACACAGCCCAATCTGCCCTGATGTGAGGCAAGAGACAACTTATACAGAACCAAAGGGGCAGGTCTAAACAGTGGATTTACATAGATTCAATACGCGTTTCACCCAGGGGAAGAGACGTCCTGAGACAACATAAAGGTGTGACTTCCTCGGAACAGCTGGGTTCTTGCTAGATAGTGTCACAACAGGGGCCATTCATGAAGGCCTTGATCAAGTATGTGGGATGAAGGTGTTTCGGAGACGGTCCAGGAAGGGGGACAGATCAGAGGGTCTCATCATTAACATGACAAGGCTTACATACAACGAATGCAGCTCAGCAAGACATTTGAGGTTCCCGAGAGGAAGTAATATTTAAACAAACAAATTGGAAGGTAACACATTTTCTTCTACAATTCCCCATTTTGTCCTATAGGACAACAGTAAATACACAAGAAAATGTAATCAAGTGAAGTAAGAAAATTACAATACATCAATTCTACACAATTCATCGAAAACATCAGGAAATAATTCTTTAGGTACGTTGTGAGTAGTTCGTTGAATCATCATTTTAGTAGTCACCTTAGCTGTAATAATTTTACACATTGCTCTGATACAAGAAAAAATAATAAGGGCTAATAAAGAAAACAGATTATTCCAACATAACAACAAAAACTATAAAACAGATTAAACCAACAAAAACATATTGAACTATATTTGTACCCCAACGACCAATGAGTGTTTCCAATCATTCAAAAAGGGCTACTAATATCGCTGGTGTGCACTTTATCAGCAATGTGTTTAACATGTGCAATGACATCAGAAAGGCTAGCATTATAATCTGGCACATAAGTACAACATTCAACACCAATCACTGCACAAGTACCACCCTGGGATGCTTAAAGATAGTCTAAAGCTGCTCTATTCTGTAAGGCAACTAGACGGGTTGCAGCCAGCTCTTTTGATAAGAGAGACAAACCTAGGGAAGTGGTATTAGCTAAATCGTCTATACGTTTGGAAAGATCTCTTATCTGATTCAGGGAAGACAATACACCATAACTTGGAATAAGCATGCCGAATAGACGGCTCCAATATGTCTGTGAATGAGTGATTAACACATCTCGCTTGGATCTTGTTGACCTTAATCCTGAGGGAATTGTAGGCAATTTATTCACAACTCGCATTGCTGGGACTACGTAGCCCAGGCCACATACTCCGCTCCAACCCGTAGGAAGATATTCATATGCTTTTTTTTGTCCACATATCCAGTACATCCCTTTTCCAGCTGGGACGGAACAAAAAGAAGCCGCTGTGGCTAACCTAGAAAAGTTAATGTCAAGTGTCGAACAAGCTGTAGGTGAAGGGATGTAGTCCGAAGTCCATTTTCTGGGAGAACTTCTTGGTATTGGATAAAACAGCGAGTCACAGTTCGAATGTCCCATGTCATGACCAACTCCGGTACCTTTAATGCACCACTTTAATGGTCGTGGAACTACCCTAAGAGGGATGGCAGCAGGGACATCAGTGCATGTCTGGCACTTGCTTGTGGATGTTTTGCAAGGTAAAGGTCTCAGTTCAGGTGTAACTGGGCACAGTTCATGGGTGTAAGATGTCTGTGTATTTAGGTGAAGTAAATGGCACGTGTCACAGTCAGAAATGGGCAGAGCCATCAGGGGGAGGCCTTCATTTGTGCTATGTGGGATGAAACCACATACGTAACAATTGGTAGAATTTGAGCTGTGATAAGCTACCATCCTAGTCAGGTTGATATAGGTGTTTGTGGAAATCATTTGGTCGTGTGTGGAGACTGCATTTGGTCCAGTTTCCCGTTTCTGACGATGGCTGGAGACTGCAGTTGAGGAGGGATGAGCTGTCCCTGGTATGCTTCTTTCTGGTGGCTCCGTAGCTGCAGTATTAAGAGGGGGATGTTCCAAAGCAACCTGCTGTCCCCCTAGGTTCATACTGGCAATGTCAAGGAGCCACAGGAACAATAATCCGGTCACGAGCAGCAACATTGGCGTCAGTCATCAGCATCTGGTCAGAACAGCAACGTTCCAGGTTGTTCTCCTGCTGGGCTGTTGATCTTCACTGGTCCATGTTGGCATCCTGCTGGGCTGTTGATCTTCACTGGTGTGAAGAGTGGATCCATGTGGGGTGTCACACACTTCATGACAGTGTTGTTGGTCAGCAGTATTTGAGATGGGCCGGTCCACCTGGGCTGGAGAGTGTTCCTTTGCTTGAACTGCTTCAGGGTTGAAATCACCAGGCTGAAGGTTGTGATAGTTCCCGTCAGTGGGAGGCGTGTGGGCTGCGATCACCTGTTAGTGCAGAGCTTAGACAGAAGAACACAGTTCCTTGCAGAGTTCTCGTGTGATAGAGTTGTTGAAATGGGTGCCGTCGTCGCTGTTAATGCAGCGTGGGATCCCAAACAGGCAGACAATGTCTCTGAGGAGCAGAGTAGTCACTGTTGTGGTGTCTGCTTTCCTGTTTGCAAAAACTTCAGTCTATGTTGAAAACATATGATTAAAAATAACAAAACAATAACAATAACATGTGAACATATGACTTTGTACAAAGTCAATCAGCATATTTACAAAAGAGTCCTCACGGGGGGAATGCTCTTCTTGGTTTGTGTCGACAAAATTGTTTGAATTTAGGGACGTAACAGGAGCAACGTAAATCTGCTTATTACAGCAACCATTCCCCATTTGCTCCTGTGAGTCCCACCATGTGTCACACAAACAAGTTGAGGAAGCAGGAAATGTGTGGCTAATGCGCGGCCGTCGCAGGAGCTCCACAATTCGTAAAACAACACAACCAGGCAGAGCGCTCAGAGGTGTCGGGGGCAGCTTGTAACGTAGCCACGTTAAAGCAAAGAACTCAGCTTGTGGGGCTGAGCATGGGGGGTGGGTGAGATTCTAGGATCTCAAATAGGGGACCAATTGCATAACCTGAGTCAAGTGTAGGGCTCTCCGATTCCCACAATGCACATAGACTAAAACGCAGAATCTGACAAGAATACCTGTAAAACGTGGAATTTCGTGGAATTTGTCAAAATGTCAATGTTTTCTCGAACATTATAAGAGTTTGTTACCATATCTAAGCTGAAAGAAAAGGGAAATGGGGGCGGGGGGGGGGGGGGGAAGGTGTTAAACGTTGTGTAATCAACGGGAACAACGCATCGTCCAGCATGTCTGAAAAGTGAAACGAATAGCAGCTAGTGGATTACTCGCTGATTTTAGACACAGCGGGGGTCAGGGGCAGGGGGCTGCTAGAAATTTCTTTATTTTGATCTATCACCTACACGATTACACACTATTTGATGAAAGAAAAAAAACAAAAAAACAAAAAAAAAAAACGCTATAAAATTGTAAAATACTGAATTACTTTAAATGAAAACGGAAAACAGAATTTCAAAAATAAAACGGAAAACAGAATTTTGAAAAATGAGAACGGAAAACAAAATTTAGAAACATTTAAACGGAAAACACAGAAGTCCGAAAAATGGAAAACAGAAAGTATGGAATTAAGGAGAAAACAATAAAATGGAAAAAAGAATTTCGAAAAATTAAACAGAAACCGGGATTTAGAAAATTAAAATGGAGAGCACGGAATTTGGGAAAAATTAAATGGGAACACATGGAATTTAGAAAAATAAAAATGTAAATCAGTATTTAGAAAATGAAAACGGAGAGCACGAAAATCTGGGAAAAATAAAAGGAATCTTGAAAAATTTAAACAGATTTCATAGGGTTCTAGTCAAGTGCTCCAGTGGGAGAGCGGTATGAGCTACCATCTACAGACAAAAATAACTCAGGTTCTGCAAGTGGTTTGTCTAGTGGATCGGGACGGGTTGAGCAAAAAGATCAACTAAGATCAGCTTTCACAACTATATGGCTTGCCATCAATTAGGGAAGGAAGGAGGGAAACAGAGTTAAGAGGTGATCAGCGCTCAATAGTAAGGTTAGGAAAGAAGGGGGAACTCATAACAAGTCTGTCTAGAGGAGGAAAAAAATGTTGCTTTCAGAGCAGAAGACAACATGGGAGACAGAGTGGGGGCAATTAGTGTTTAGTGGAGATCTCAGTACCATGGAGGAGGTTGTTTCTACAGCGAGACTGAAATAAAAAATAATAAAAAAACTGGGATCTGGGATGAAGATGGAAGAAGGTTGTAGATGGAGAAATAGGCTGGGGGGCTAGGTGTGGTTCTGTCTGTGACAGAGTTGAAAAGATAACAGGTTGTGGATCAAAAGAGACACACAGGATGTACCCCAAAGAGCCAACCTTGTACAGTGGGTAACTGGCTACAGTATCACAAAATGTTTTGTCATTACAACATTGGAATTACTTTTCCATCATGCCCAGCTCCAAGGTGTCGTTTTAGTTAGCAGTAGCTACTGCGATATGGGGAACACCGTCATCCTTCTGAAATCACTATCATTAACATGCAGGAGGGAGGTTGCTCTTTCATCTTGCTCAGCTTTTTGAGTATACTCAGAATTTGGAACTGCATCGTGATGAGCTAGACAATGGAGTGAGGGAAATCAGAGCAAAGAGTCAGATATTTCAGAAATCAGCCAAGAAAGGAAAGGAGAAGAGGGCTTGGTTATATGGTTATAGATTGTTTGAAGTTTTTTTTTAAAGAGAGTTGAGGAGAGGGCAACTGTCAAGCATAGGTCACTGATCGGGAGACCTGTTGTAGCATAGAAAAACAGTATTAACATTAGCATCAGGTACATCAAGATATACCTCATAAGGGGTGCATTAATGGTGCAGTCAGAATTGACATAATAAATCACGACCCAGTAAGTTCAGAGGGGTATCAGTAGCCGTTAGAAAAGCATGTTCTCCATATAGGGGGCCTAATTCCACTGTCATTGGAGCACTTACTGGGTTTTGTTTAGTGATGCCGGAGACGCCTACTGTGTTTACAACCTCAGAGGACAATTCAACATTTCAAGTTACAATTCAAGTCTTTAGGATTGATGGCAAGTCATATAATTCAGTTAATTTATCCCTCTTTTTTTTTTTTTTAGAAGAGAGATAAAAAATAGAATAAAAATGTACAAGCGAAAATAATAATGAAACACTAAGATAAGATGAAATCAAAACCAACATAATTATTAACGAGAAATTTAAAAATGAAAATAATGCATTTAAAAAAATAAAAAAACTAATATTAACAAAAGGTAAAAATTAATTAATATAGAGAAAAAACAAACCCTGCAAACTAGTTAATATAAACAATAATACTGAAAGGACAAGGTACTAATAGTATGTGAAACCTGAAGTAATAAAATAGAAAAATAATATATTTACAAAAAAAACAACTAAAATAGCAACAGGTAGGTTGCTGAAAATGCATTAAAATGGACAGACAACCAACTAGTTACAGAAGCAATACTGCTAAACAGTGTTGTGCCTGAACCTGTTCATTGAATGATAGTTCTTGAACTCGTTTATATTTTGGGAAGAACATGAACTGAACGTACTGTATTTCTGCCTGATGAACGCTACTGTGAATGCGTTCATCCTGGTGTCTGTGAACACTCTCTCAGTTTAACTACGTTCAATAGGGTGGCAGATTTGTATAGAGCATTCCAGGCAAAAAACAGGCGAAAATGAAAAAAAAATAATCATAAAGATAAAAATGAAATACAGTGAAAATAAAAATCCAATTGAAACAAAAATATTATAAAATGATAAACGAGAAAATAATAATAGTACTAAATATTGAGAACAATATTTTGACAAAAATAAAAGGGGGCAAATTAATTGATACAGAAACAACCGGCTCAAAAGAAATGATAATACTAGAAGGATAAGGTACAGTATCAATCATACAGTACAATCATAAAATTGAAAGAATGAAATATTTACAAAAAATACTAAAATAATAGAATGTAGGTAGGGTGAAGTGAATTAAAAAATAAACAAATCAACAGGCTAAAGAGAAGCCAGAATACTAAAAGAACCAACAATTTAACTATAGTAAAGAACAAAAGAGGGGAAACTAATTTAAACAGAGAGACAAACCAACTAGTTAGAGAAGGGATAAAGAGCAAGTTACTAACAGTCTTGAGTAACAAGAAATAAAAAAAATAGAATATAACGTATTTGAAAAGAAAACTAAAGTAGGTTGGGGAAAATTAATTAAAACAGACACGCAACCCAACTAGTTAAAGAAGTGATATTACGCAGTGAAGAAAAATGTGTATTTACATGAAAATGAAGTGCTCTTAGCCACGTGGTTTATCGCAAAACAGCAGTCGTGAATCACAGTGATCAAAAGGCTATTAACTAATGGATAAGGAACTAGAGCTGGAATGTTGTGTTCAATTGTAACCTGAACAACTACTTAATTCTAGCAATAATTTCTTATAGTAAGAAAACAACATATTTATGGCCGCAGCGGGCCTTAAATCACAGCAAAACACAAACACACAACATTGAAAAACAAGATGTTACAATGAGCTCATACAACTTTCAAACCGGTTAAACACATGTCATTCATTCAATATAACAATCTTTTACAAAGAGAACCACTGAAATCCATAAGATTACAAAGAGTTTCACCATGCAAATCGTCATTACATTTCCAAGTAGGAATTACGATGACATGAGTGGCGGACTGGCTACCCCACTTAGATATCGTCAACCTCACATAACAATCTCTCACATAGAGAAACACTCAGACCCATAAGGTCAGGGACAATTTCACAATGCAAACTGTCATTATGCTACCAATAGGATTTAAAACAATATGAGTGGCGGACTGGCTACCCCACTGAAATATCGTCAACCTCACATAACAATCTCTCACATAGAGAAACACTCAGACCCATAAGGTCAGGGAGAATTTCACAATGCAAACTGTCATTATGCTACCAATAGGATTTAAAACAATATGAGTGGCGGACTGGCTACCCCACTGAAATATCGTCGACCTCACATAACAATCTCTCACATAGAGAAACTCTCAGACCCATGAGGTCAGGGAGAATTTCACAATGCAAACTGTCATTATGCTACCAATAGGATTTAAAACAATATGAGTGGCGGACTGGCTACCCCACTGAAATATTGTCGACCTCACATAACAATCTCTCACATAGAGAAACTCTCAGACTCATGAGGTCAGGGAGAATTTCACAATGCAAACTGTCATTATGCTACCAAGTTTAGGAATTATGACAATATAGTGTCAGACTGATTCACTCCACTAAAATTGTCTACCTCACATAACAATCTCTCACATAAAAAAACACTCAGACCCATAAGGTCAGGGAGTATTCCATCATGCAAACTGTCATTATGCTACCAATAGGAATTATGACAATATGTATGGAAGCCTGGTTACTCCATAACAATACCATCCACCTCATATAATAATCTGTTACACCGAGAAAAACTCAAACCCATAAGGTGATAGAGAATTCCACTATGCAATCTGTTATTATACTACATAAGGCCTTTGTTTTTCTTAAAACTCACCAGAACAGCCTGCAGTCAACTGCTGCTATTTGAAAATTTAAATCGCGTTACCTGGGTCTATGGAAGATCCGGACTTGAGACAGGGCATTGTGAATATCAGCAAAAGTTAGGAATTTTACAAGAGGCTTCCTTACCCTTTTAATTTTGGCGCCGATTGCTAATATTCAGAATGACTCCATCCAGTCCAGACGTCCTCTAGCCCAGGGTTAGCGAGATGCCGACAACGCCATATTGTTGAAGAAACTCTTCAGGTCCAATTCAGTGGCTGGTTCAAATGAGGTTTAATCACTGACAGTGGAGAAAAGACAATGTCGCGGTTGCCACACAGCCCAATCTGCCCTGATGTGAGGCAAGAGACAACTTATACAGAACCAAAGGGGCAGGTCTAAACAGTGGATTTACATAGATTCAATACGCGTTTCACCCAGGGGAAGAGACGTCCTGAGACAACATAAAGGTGTGACTTCCTCGGAACAGCTGGGTTCTTGCTAGATAGTGTCACAACAGGGGCCATTCATGAAGGCCTTGATCAAGTATGTGGGATGAAGGTGTTTCGGAGACGGTCCAGGAAGGGGGACAGATCAGAGGGTCTCATCATTAACATGACAAGGCTTACATACAACGAATGCAGCTCAGCAAGACATTTGAGGTTCCCGAGAGGAAGTAATATTTAAACAAACAAATTGGAAGGTAACACATTTTCTTCTACACAACAAAATCAACATTAAATTTAGACAACAAAACCAACTTTAGGTTCAGACAACAAAACCAATGTTAGGTTTAGGTAACAAAACCAACGTAAAGTTTAGACAACAAAACCAACGTTAGGTTTAGGTAACAAAACCAACGTAAAGTTTAGACAACAAAACCAACGTTAGGTTTAGACAACAAAACCAATGTTAGGTTTAGACAACAAAACCAAAGTTAGGTTTAGACAACAAAACCAACGTTAGGTTTAGGTAACAAAACCAACGTAAAGTTTAGACAACAAAACCAACGTTAGGTTTAGGTAACAAAACCAACGTTAGGTTTAGACAACAGAACCAATGTTAGGTTTAGACAACAAAACCAACGTTAGGTTTAGACAACAAAACCAAAGTTAGGTTTAGACAACAAAACCAACGTTAGGTTTAGGTAACAAAACCAACGTAAAGTTTAGACAACAAAACCAACGTTAGGTTTAGACAACAAAACCAACGTTAGGTTTAGACAACAAAACCAACGTTAGGTTTAGACAACAGAACCAATGTTAGGTTTAGACAACAAAACCAACGTTAGGTTTAGACAACAGAACCAAAGTTAGGTTTAGACAACAAAACCAACGTTAGGTCACTTTAAAAATGACTCTGGGACACGTGGTTTCGAACACCGGTCTTGTGGTTTAAAGTTCTGTGTTGAGCCCTGATAAACATGTTTACTGAGCTGCGAACACTGATCAAAGGTCTGTACAGTGACAGTGGTGGATGTGTCTATGTGTTGGACATGACGTGTCCCAAAGTGCTGTTGTGAATTGAAGCTTTAGTTTTCCTCGCCTAACTCAGTGGATTTGTTGGGTGGAAGAAAACTCTTCAGGTACAACTGGTTCAGATAAGGTATAATCACTGACAGGGGAAAAAGGAAGTCACAGTGTTGCCATAAAATCTTTCTGTCGAATGTGAGGCTAGTCACAGTTTTATACAGAGTTACGGAGAACATGGAGGAAGGTGTGATGAGTGGATTTGCATTGACATGTCTGCTTCCAAGAGAAAGAGACTTTCTGAGAAATCAAAGGTGTGGCTGGTCTTGGGGCAGACTGGGTTCTCTACACAATGTCAAAACAGGGGCCATTCATGGGGCCTTGATCAATCAATGTGAGATAAGATGTTTCGTAGTCGGTCCAGGAAGAGGAAAGACCAAAAGATCTTTTCTCTCAAGATCAACTAGAATTACTTCTTCATATCAGGATTACAAAAGTGAACCGCAATCAAATAGGAGCAACATGGCATTTGACCAGTACAAGAGAAAGAAATATTAGGATGAGATTAAAATAAAACTGTGAGGTAACACATTTTCTTCTACAGTTGTCTAAACCTAATGTTGGTTTCATAGCATAATGTTGTCACAACTGACAGAAAACAAACATAGTGCATACATCCATTATCAATCACCACTTACTGTGTTCAGGGTCATGGGGGGGCTGGAGCTGATTAACATTGGGTGAAGGTAGGTTCACCTAGACAGGTTGTGAGGTGACTGTGCTAACCACTACTCCACCATGCAGCCCCATGAACTATACATCCAACTCAAATACTTCCGTTTAAGAGTGCGTGCTAAGCAACAATAAAAAAATAATAAATAATAGTATAATAATAATAATTTATAATGAATAAAATTCATGTCCATGTACACAAATCTGTACATTTCCATTTTGTGGCTATTTGACAACCTGCTGTGAGACTGTGTTGCACGTTCACAGAGCTGTTGAGCTGAGATGTGACTGTGCTGTAGCAGGTACAGAATTGAAGGACAAGAGCCACAGATAAGTTCCATTTATTTACAACATTGTAAACCTTTTTTTCATCAGCCCATTAAAATGCATAAACCTTGCCTGTCTACTTATTAACAGACGTACAACAATACAAATTGATATTTGCTTCAAATATTAATAAGAACTTTCCAGTTTCAAAAATAACTTCAATAATACAGTACAGGCCAATTTAGTACAAATGATCATAACTTGAGTTTGTTTGCTTTTCTTTTATGTAATTTTAAAACAATACAATTCCATGTGCTCAGAAACATCCAGAAATACATGAATAAATAAACACAAAATAATCAACCTATTCTAGGATATGTGCATAATATTGGTCCTAACATTGTCAAACATAGACTTTTCATCCAGTGATCCACTATTAAAGAGGTGCTGCACACTTTCAAGTGTTTTTAAGCTATAAATGTAATCAAGTGACTGTACCGTGATGCAACACATCACTGCTGATGTTCATATTGACATTTCTTCCCTTAAACCAGTCCTAATCCTGTGAGGTCAATTCTGGGAAAGATCAACCAGTTGATTTGACTGTACTGCAGCTTTCTCATACATTTAAAAGATAGCTAATCTATTTCTGCTACTTGTTTTATTGTTGTTAAATAGCACTTTTACTGTTTATATTCTATTTTAATTGTACGTATTTAAAACTGTAGCACTTCTGTAAAGAACTTTGAATTGCCTTGTGTATTAAAGGTGCTACACAAATAAACTTGACTTGTAAAATATGGACATAGTCTCCATGTCAGCACCCATAGGTTTCAGGAGAATCACTGTGAAGATACATATAAAAATTCACCCAACGTACAATTTTCATAAACTGAGTTTCAGCTATAGAGACCAAAACCGTTTTGTACCAGGCTGTTAACATGTTTATTTCTGCTGTAAGGTTGAGCAGGTAAACTGGATTGATTCTCTTTTGGACTGCAATGCACTGGCGATCTGTCCAGGATATACCCTGCCTTCGCCGAATGACAGCTGGGATCGGCTCCAGCCCCCTGAATACAGGATAAAGCGGTAGACGATGGATGGATGGACTCTCTTTTGTAGCCAGCCTCAAGTGGCCATTTAAGGAACTGCAGTTCTGGGCACTGCAGCCAAAAAGCAGAACTACTTGGTTAGGAGTCGTAAAAAGATCATG
This sequence comes from Chelidonichthys spinosus, assembly GCA_029853015.1. Taxonomy (NCBI): domain Eukaryota; kingdom Metazoa; phylum Chordata; class Actinopteri; order Perciformes; family Triglidae; genus Chelidonichthys; species Chelidonichthys spinosus. The sequence continues at coordinate 2,653,842 of CM056827.1, read as the reverse complement.
GTTTGGCAACGGAAAAAAACAAAAACGTGACAAAACGACATGGTTCTAACAGGACAAACATCAGTCGCCTGAACATAGCCAAGTACTTTTTAGGGGTTTCTATCGTTGCGAGCGATCGCCGAGCAGTTTTTTAAATTATCCCGGTAATTTGTCTGCGTGAGAAACACTAGATGTGGCCTATGCTGCTTTGTCCTCAATGTAAACAGACTGGTCAATGTAAACAGACTGGTCTGTCTCAGTAACGGGCTAAATGTTAAGGAGGACTAAGCTGACTTGTTGTTCTATGGAGTGAAAAGGATTTATCATTCTGACTTCACAGCAGAATATTTCCTTTTTCTTTTTTCCATATTTGCATGTTCTATTGTGGACCTTTTTGAATGTTCTGTTAGTGCATATAAGAAATATGTCATTTTCAAGCTGACAGTTAATTTTGATGGCCTTGATGGTTTCTTTGGAAATATGTAGTTCACATGACAGAATCTGTGCTTAAAGTTAAAAAAAAGCTGCTATTTAACAAAAGTATTTGAATTTAAATACTTCCTTTGTGTTGATTCTACATAAATGCCATCATTTGACATTTAAATATCCATTATAACATACTTTATTCTTAAGAAGAAAGAAAGCGATTAATTGCAATTAATTACGGCAATTTGTGCGATTAATTCGTTAATTTTTTTAATCGATTGACAGTTTTTTTTTTACTAAACCTAACTATGTAGTTTTGTAGCATGTTTTGTTCTTTAACCATTTATTGCGAACTGTTTAAATCTGATGCTGCATTAAGACTTTCGTCATACGGAGGTGCGTGTGTTTTAATCTCTCAGCTCCTTGTCCACTTTTTTTTAAAATGCTGCAGTGGTGGACTTTGTCTTACACTCTTGCTACACTTTAACTTTAACTGGTCTGGCTGGCTGATAAGCTGAATGATTGGACTGAGTGACAAGTTGGAGGGTACATGATCTGCGACAGCATTGCTGGTCACAGTGACATGAAAACATATGCTGTTGTGAAAACTGTTTGGCTTCCAGGCATTTTATAAAGCATCAAGCTCTCACGGTGTTGCTTAGATAGAGTTCACAGAGTTTTATAGCATAGGTTTAAATCCATTAATTCATTATCTGTAACCGCTTATCCTGTTCAGGGTCACATTGAGTGAAGGCAGGGTTCACACTGGACAGGTTGTCAGATTATCACAGGGCTGACATGTAGAGACAGACAACTATTCCTGCTCACATATGGACATTTAGAATCAATGAAGCTATCCTGCTCTCTGCTGAGAGAGGAAACCCGGAGAGAACCCACGCTAACATGGGGAGAACATGAAAACCAGACAGAAGGAACCCAGATTTGATCCAGGCCCTCTCTTGCTGTGAGGCGATAGTGCTAACCACTGCACCACCGTGCACACCTTGCAGATACATTTCAATTACATTCACAGAGTGTTACCACTTCCTGGTTTGTGATTCAAGTACAGAGCTGGAAATGCATAGAAATAAAATAGGAGTAAGGGAAATTCCTAATCAAATCAATATAGCAGGATTGTTAGAGCGGCGGCCATTTTTTATGTGTTGCCATTGCAACCGTTGTAGCGGGTCACTTCTTTTTAAAGTAAACTGAATCATGTCAAGTGTCGGACTCACTGAGATGAGTTTTTCCAGTAACATCTATCGGAGTTGTAACGTTATGGCGCAGGGAGAGACTAAATAAGTAAAATGTAACAACTTAATGCTTCATCCACACTGTAGGTATTAACACTGATCTTGTCAGATGAGTGAACACTTTGTTCAGATCATTTTCTGTAACAAGTACAACATTAAAGCAGTGGAAGTTGCAAGCTAGCTAGCTAACTAGAAGAAAGCCGGTTAGTTACCTAGCTGGCTAATTCTGTTGTCCTTAAATGCTACATTGGTTAAATGAGACGATGAGCTGAGCAGCAAGCGAATGAAAAGCAGCAGTGCTGGGTCTAATGGTCCCTCCAGCTTTCACCCTGTCGCTCTGGAGAAGATAATTATACCTAGCTAACTAGCTAACCTAACTCAAGCTAGAGAAGGTTGTGAGCTAATCGTTTCAACCAATAATCCCTCCCAACGTTGTGGCCCGCTTCCTATCCTGTTTCCCTGGGAAATACACCATACGAAGACTGTGGATATGAGGTTTCAGGTCCAATTCAAATATGTGTATTTCAATATCAGTAAAACAATTAGAATATCTCCCTTTGGTCATATTTCAATGAGCAATGTACAAAAACAATCATTGTAACAGGCAAAAATCCTATAAATACAGAATCATTCAGATGGACCAGTGCTGAACTGTTATGTGTTCTCCTGATGCTGCCAACAACTTGTGTGAATATTCATGAGTTAAGGCCTCGAAATGGCTGCCAGAGACATGCTACACTGTAAGGTTGTTCTGATCCAGAGTAAAAAAAAACCAGCAGTGGTTATGTGCTATCCAACATCATCCCTCTAAGAGTTGCTCAGTCTTCACTTCCTCTGAGATCAAGGAGTCCTCAGGAGTAATGCTGATGTCACCTGTTGGGTGAGTAGCAATCTGCTGCAGGAGCTCCTCTGATTGAAGTAGCTGATTGGTCCAATCCTGACATGCCCCCTCTATGCCAGGCCCCTCTCCTCCATATTCTGGTGGCAGGATGTGCAGTGAGAAGAAGTCGCTTAAAGTGTCATGGAAATCAGCACCATGCATATGGATCTACAGTGGAAAGAGAAGGAGCTTGCTTTTAAAAGTATGTTAAAAGGCTAATAAAGAAAAGAAAGACTAATACCGTGTTTACACCAATCATAAAGCAAATTTTCGCCTCATGTTACTCGCAAGTTTGACCACGGAGTCATTTGGGTTTATTTGTGTCACTTCGCGAAAAACGCCAGAGAGGGGTGGAGCTTACTTCATGTAGACACCAACAACGATTCATAAATCATGGCTGTAATACCCACTATTCCTGCTCTGTAGTCATGCTTTGTTAGGTCTGTCTGTAAGATGACAAGCAAACAACTTTTAAATGCTTGTCTTCTGAATGGAGTCTGGTTGATGGGTGCTAAGCTGCTAAGCTATGCTAACATTGTAGCTGCTCTATCAACACTCCAAATAAGGTCATGTAGACATAAATACAGCAGAGACCTTGTTGTTGGACCACCGACAGTCTGGTTTCTCCATATTCTGGTCTGGTCTCTGCACTAAGATGAGCTACTATCGTAGACCTCTGGGGGACCACAGACAGTCTCTGGTTTCTCCACATAGTCTGGTCTGGTCTCTGGACTAATGTGAGCTACTTTCTAGACCTCTGGGGGACCACAGACAGTCTCTGGTTTCTCCACATAGTCTGGTCTGGTCTCTGGACTAATGTGAGCTACTATCTAGACCTCTGGGGGACCACAGACAGTCTCTGGTCTCTCCACATAGTCTGGTCTGGTCTGGTCTCTGGACTAATGTGAGCTACTATCGTAGACCTCTGGGAGATCAGGTTTCCTCCATTACTGATTCAACAGCTTCAGAACATCAGAGATGACAGGAGGAAAATCCCAAAGCTGATAGGATTTAGCGACGCACAAATTTTGCAAGAGTTGAAATAACATTTTGCGTATTTGCCTCATTCGCGTCATGTCGATTCACATTTTGCAATGACTTTATATGCAATGACAAATATGCAATGACAAATATGCAATGATGCTGCTTCACAGAGATGGGTATCTTTGCAGTGAAGTATGATCAGTAGGTGTTTTTACACAGCGATTAATCGTAGAGAGCCCTGGGTACGCCGCAGTCACATGGATATAGAGAGGCTGTGACGTAACACGTCGATGGTAGTGTGACATATTAAATAAGCGTTGGAAATGTGATTATCTCGAGCGCACCGGAACAACAATAGAAGGTGCACATTTACACGACTCTTCAAGCTGATGCACAGCAAGTGAAGTTGCTGGATGTGGCTCTGTGATGACCTCCCCTGGCGTCTCAGAGGAGGAACGATCCTGACACCCCTTTCTGTCTCTGTACCTATTGTAATGACAACGGTGCGGAGAAAAGAAATGACACTGCCACAAGAAAAAGGCGGCTTAGAAGGGGCTAGTGTGATAAACTGGCTGCTGACCCTCTTTTTGATCTTATCTGGCAGGAAGGGACGGATCATGGCGAAGGCTGGCCGGAACAACACTGGCTCGTTAACCAGATGGATTCCACGAACCTTCAGTGGAAAAGAGTCCTGAACATGCAAACACACACATACAAGGACAAGATAAGATCACATAAGATTAAATAATAATACTTTTTCAGTCCCACAGAGGGATATTGAGATAGACACTTTAAACAAGCAATCAATAAAAACAGTATCAATCATATGTGTAGGAGACATTTATGTTTATTGTTGGCATGTCATATTATTTTCTCTAGATATCAATTGTATGACTTTTTGGACACTTTCATTAGCATTAGAGGCACAGGATATATATAGTTGCACTGGCAACAGAAAGGAGTTGGGCACAGGTAGAGGGAGCACAACAGTTCACACCAGACGGGAACAGAGCAACAGCATACTGCATTGGAAAACCTGGTACGTCCATGTCTGTCTACAAACACCAATAAACAAACAACTGCAACAATGTCTGGAACATCTGTTTGCATCTGCGTAAGATCACTTCATCGTACCTGTGTGTGAATGGCAGCAAAACGGAACATCATTGCACCAAATGAGGGAGAAAAAAAATGCCATTATGATCTGTACAGATAAGGTGCTCAAGAGAGTCTATTGTTAGTTCTACTGTGTGTGGTCTACTGAGAGCAGAGCTGGTTGTACAGTCTGACTGTAGCAGGAAGGAAAGTCCTCTTGGAGTAGGGCTTGGAGCAGTGAGTGCAGGCCGCGGGAGGACTGGGGACGAGGGACAGTCATGTCTCGGCAGCGTACAAATCAACTGGCCCTAGTGTGAGTGCACCCTCAGTCTCCTGAACAGACAGAGCCTGCTCTGACCCTTCCTGTTAGTCCAGTTCACTTCATAGGTCAGGTCCACCACTTCCTTGGTTTTGCCCACGTTGATCAGGAGGCAGTTCCGCAGGCACCAGTCCACAAAGTCCTGGGTCAGTTCTCTGTACTCTCTGAACTTTTGCAGATGACAGGAGGGAGAATTGTAGAAGTCGGCAGTGTAGAGGGTGAAGAGGAGCGGAGCCCGAAACGTCCGTGCAGTGCTGTCTGACACAGTCCCAGGTCCTCAAGTAGTCTGTGAGCTGAGTGTCATGGGAAAGGGGGCGGGGCAGAATACTGGAGATGCAGATGAGGGGGGTTGCAGCAGGGCAGACTGGGCTGGGGGAGGACCAGACGGTGGATCTCCAGACTCTGATCCTCAATCCTCCTCTTGGAGCTGTTCTGCTTCTCCCTGATCCTCTTCCTCAGTTCCTTCTGCACAGCCTTCATCTCCTCGTGTTTCCTGACTTACAGGTTGAGGGTGGGCAGAGCAGAGGATGGAGAGGCATGATCGAAGTCATCAGAGATGAGAAGGAGAGCCTGTGGGTGCTGTCTGCAGCCCGTTCACCACCACCACCGTTCAATGTCCTTGCAGCAGTGCTGTGCTGAGAGGACATTGAACCCATAGTGATCTGACCGGAGTTACACTATCTATCATTCACAAACACTGCCAGCAAGAGGGACACGGGTTTGAATCCAGGTTCAGGTTCCTTCTGTGTGGAGTTTGCATGTTCTCCCCGTGTAAGTGTGGGTTCTCTCCGGGTTCTCCGGCTTCCTCCCACAGTCCAAAGACATGCAGGATGGGGACCTGTCTGTCTCTACATATCAGCCCTGTGATAGACTGGTTACCTGTCTGTCTCTACATGTCAGCCCCGTGATAGACTGGTTACCCGTCTGTCTCTACATGTCTCCCTGTGATAGACTGGTTACCTGTCTGTCTCTACATGTCAGCCCTGTGATAGACTGGTTACCTGTCTGTCTCTACATGTCTCCCTGTGATAGACTGGTTACCTGTCTGTCTCTACATGTCAGCCCTGTGATAGACTGGTTACCTGTCTGTCTCTACATGTCAGCCCTGTGATAGACTGGTTACCTGTCTGTCTCTACATGTCAGCCCCGTGATAGACTGGTTACCTGTCTGTCTCTACATGTCAGCCCTGTGATAGACTGGTTACCTGTCTGTCTCTACATGTCTCCCTGTGATAGACTGGTTACCTGTCTGTCTCTACATGTCTCCCTGTGATAGACTTGTTACCTGTCTGTCTCTACATGTCTCCCTGTGATAGACTGGTTACCTGTCTGTCTCTACATGTCAGCCCTGTGATAGAATGGTTACCTGTCTGTCTCTACATGTCAGCCCTGTGATAGACTGGTTACCTGTCTGTCTCTACATGTCAGCCCTGTGATATACTGGTTACCTGTCTGTCTCTACATGTCAGTCCTGTGATAGACTGGTTACCTGTCTGTCTCTACATGTCAGCCCTGTGATAGACTGGTTACCTGTCTGTCTCTACATGTCAGCCCTGTGATAGACTGGTTACCTGTCTGTCTCTACATGTCAGCCCTGTGATAGACTGGTTACCTGTCTGTCTCTACATGTCAGTCCTGTGATAGACTGGTTACCTGTCTGTCTCTACATGTCAGCCCTGTGATAGACTGGTTACCTGTCTGTCTCTACATGTCAGCCCTGTGATAGACTGGTTACCTGTCTGTCTCTACATGTCAGCCCTGTGATAGACTGGTTACCTGTCTGTCTCTCCATGTCAGTCCTGTGATAGACTGGTTACCTGTCTGTCTCTACATGTCTCCCTGTGATAGACTGGTTACCTGTCTGTCTCTACATGTCAGCCCTGTGATAGACTGGTTACCTGTCTGTCTCTCCATGTCAGTCCTGTGATAGACTGGTTAGTAGTCTAGTAGTAGTGTTGCTTTCCTTAACGAAAATTATGATGAAATATCGTCGTCAACGAACCGTTGACCACGTGAGGAAAACGAGACGAGACGCAACGAAAATGCTGGTCATGTGACGATAACGATAATTAAATATATAATGCAATATTGTAGACGAATAAAAACGAGACTAAATGTGGTTTACAAAATAAAAACTATGCTTAAATGTGTCTTCATTTTCGTTGACCAAAACAAGGCGAGACGAAATGTTGTAACGTTGTTTTGTCTCGTTAAGTCGCGTTATTATCAGTCTGCTCGTTGGAGGTGAACTGCTCCTCGCCTGGAAAGCAGACGAGATCAGCGGAGCAGCAGGAGGCGGAGCCTAAACTCTGCGCTCCAGTCGGACAGTTTCCATCGGCCTTCGACGATTTGACTATTAGACGCGTTCTGTAGGCTATTTGTAGTTTGCGACCTCATTCGCATTTATTTATATTTGTTCATAAATATCTGTGGAAATCAGAATACTTAAATAATCCCTTGGGAAGTTATACAGCTGCAGTTATAAGAGAAGAAAGAGAGTCAAATAAGTATGAAAATATAAAGTATAAAAGAAAGCCAATAAATATTAGTAATATTTATAATAAATAATAAATAAAATAATATATTGTAAATTCAAATCAGAGCATTTTCTGTGTCTGGAATGGATGTATTCTTTAGTGTATAAGGTAACAATAATATAATAATAACCTTGTTTGAATTGTGAAATGGGTTTGGCTAATAGTCACGGACAATTCTGACTAAAATAAGACTAAAATGCTCAGACTTTTAGTCGACTGAAACTTGACTAAACTAAATATAGGATGTACATGACTTAAACTAATAACAACTGAAATGGTAGCTTGAGACAAAAACTAGACTGAAACTAAAAGTAAAACAGGCCGCCAAAAACAACACTAGTTACCTGCCTGAGCTACTGCCCACTCTCAGTGATCCACACTGTTTGACAGCTCCCTCCACTAGGTCCCTCTACGGTAATTGGAAGAAGTATTTTCCCAGGTGGGACATTAAACATTGTTATAAAAATTAATTCTGTGATTTCCTGCAGGAATTTGCAGATTGTGGTAGATGTGAATTGATGTTGAAAGTATATCCAGCTTCTATTTCAGCAGGTCATATGAGAGTGAGGTCACACTATCTGGTTAGTTAGTTGTAAAAGGATCCACAGAGGCTTAGACCATCAAGAGTCTCTGTAATGCCATGAGATTTGAATTTGGTATAGAGCTCTTTGTGTCTGCTCCAGTGATTTGTAGGTCCTTTCATGAGTGACCTGAACTTGCCTGATGCTATAATTCAACCGAACTGTGAGTGGAACCGCAAAACTGAATAAAGACTAAATAATACATGACCTGCTACCCGACTCCATGTCCATTCTCCATTCACACAGGTATCTGTGGTAATCAGGGGCTGCATCTTCTCACAATTAGTCATTAAATCAATGATGTTGTAGAACATAATTATAACTTTAATATTTATATGTGTTTCGGTAATATTTGTGTACATTTTATGGCTCCCTCCCCTTCCTTAGTAAGTACTATTGCTGGTATAAGTCATCCAGTGATGTACCACCGGTCAGGAAGAATGAAATAAAATGTAAGTACGGTTCTATGAGTTATCTGTCACTTGGAATCTAGGCAAGACGATTCAGTAGGAACAGATTACTGTTTACTGATGATGGTAGGGCTTTGTACTTTGACATGCGTGGTAACTTTGGTGGTATGATGACTCGGTTCGCGCATATTACAAATGGCGGTCATCTAGAATTCATAGAACCGTTGTTACATTCATAGCTCTCTTTTTAGCTGCGTTGTTTCTATGTGGCCGGAAAGTTACGGTAATGTCCTTCCTGTGGTGTAACATGTCATAATGTGGTGAGGTAAGACCTGAAGTTCTCCTTTTTTGATAGAACCTGTTAAAATGGTGGGTGTCATCTGCACAGTGATACAAAAGTTATCATGAATGAAGCATAGTACCAGAGAATATGAAGTGGTAACTGTCCAGCCTTTAAGCCCATAGTAGAATTTACAGCATATCAAAAATGAACCATGATTGAGGGCCTACCGAAAGTACAGAGGAGATCTTTTGGGCAAGGGAAGGGTTAATCTGCAGGGCGTGGCCAAAACTCCATCCTTGTAGGTCAAATATTGCCTTCAAACCGCGTCTCTGGGTCTCTGTCTCAGTGGAGAGGATTTCTGATGTCATCAGACTGACCCCGAAAACCTGGATGGCTGACCAGTCTTTTGGGATCCACTGGCCTGCAGACAGAGAAGATAGACTTGTTACTGTGCTTTCATAGAGTAATCGGTCTTTAGGGACAGTTTGGGTTGTTGAAGTGGGGTTGTAAGAGGTACTTATCCATAGTCAGTAAGTCACCTACAGTAGATGCAGTCGGCACCAAAAATAACAACGCAACTCTAATTAGCGACCAAATGTTCTGATAAAATGAGACCCACCATATTTCTGAATCTGACCGAGCAGCTCCTGTAATTCATCAACACATAATCCACCAAAGAGCCCATTGGAAGTCGTATTTTATCGTGTTTCTCAGTAACGTGAAGTGGACGACACAAACACCACTTCAACACAGAGCTTTCTTCGATGACTGTGGTGTCTTCCTGATTTTAGCAGTGTTTCCTCATCAACTTCTTACAGAACTTCATTGAAATATATTATCATTAGGTGTGTATTGCTGTGATGTGCTGGCTGGGGCATAATAAACCTCTTATTATAGAATTGATCAACAGACGTAGGATGTTTGCACATTCAATTACCACACACACACACACACACACACACACACACACACACAAACACACACCCGAACACACACACACGCACATAAACACACACACACACACACACACACACACACACACACACACACAAACACACGCACATAAACACACACACACACACACACACACAAACACACGCACATAAACACACACACACACACACACACACAAACACACACACACAAACACACACCCGAACACACACACACGCACATAAACACACACACACACACACACACACACACACACACGCACATAAACACACACACACACACACACACACACACACACACAAACACACGCACATAAACACACACACACACACACACACACACACAACACACACACACACACGCACATGAACACACACACACGCACGCACACAAATACACACTCAATCACACACACAGCACACACAAACACACACCCGAACACAAACACACGCACATAAACACACACACACACACACACACACACACAAACACACGCACACACACGCACATGAACACACACACACACACGCACACAAATACACACTCAATCACACACACAGCACACACAAACACACGCACACACACAGACAAACACAGACACACACACACAAACATGCAGACACACAAACACAAAGACACACACACAAACAAACAAACACGCAAACACAAACAAACAAACAAACAAACAAACAAACACACACACATAAACACACACAAACACACGCAAACAAATACACACACACACACACACGCACATAAACACACACACACACACGCACACAAATACACACTCAATCACACACACAAACAAACACAGACACACACACAAACACGCAGACACACACACACAAACAAACACGTAGACACACACACACAAACACGAAGACACACACACAAACAAACACGCAAACACAAACAAACAAACAAACACACAAACAAACACGTAGACACACACACACAAACACGAAGACACACACACACACACACAAACACGTAGACACACACACACAAACACGAAGACACACACACACAAACAAACACGCAAACACAAACAAACATACAAACACACACACACACACACACACACAAACATGTAGACACACACACATGAAACTGACCGATCCTGTAGATGAGCACCCTGCTGCCCGTGTGGTCCCGCTCTGGGAGGACGGCATGGTACGTTGTCTGGAGGAGGCCCAGCACTGAGGAGGGAGACAGACAGGCGCTGATCTCAGGACTCTCCCTCCGCCACCGCTGGTAGTTCAGTAAGAGCTGCAGAACACATGCAACATTCAGGGGCATCAGGGCATTGAGAGGATTCATCGGATTCTACGGTATCATCTTCACATGTGACTGCAGTTCAAATACTGACGCATTAAAGCAGATATGTGTACAAGCCGGGAGTTGCCACTGATCAAATGGTTGAATACACTACTTTGTTATGTCTGCCACACCCCCACAGTAAACACTCCTTTTGCAGGAGATGAAACAGGAAATAAAAACATGAACCATATAAGGTTGTAACAAAAGCAAATTGAAAAATCAAATAATGTTTTAACATGACATTGATTTCCACTGCTATGCAGATGATGTGCAACTGTATGTCCATTTAAACCCCTCCTGTATTATTTTCCTGCCTTGATAAAATTAAAAATGGAGTGTCCTAAACCTTTCCTGCAGTGGAACTTGGGGTGGGCGATATGGCAAAAATATATCACAATTTTTTTCAGACAGGATACCGATCCACAATCTAATCACAATTCTTTTTCATGTTGGTTTGTAAGACTATTTTGCAAGTTACTGAACAGTACAATGAAACTATTTTCCTATTTAAAAAAATATAGCCCTACAAGGTAACAAAACTGAAAGAATAACAAACCATTCAGGCCAAAGTACCTTTTCAAACAGATTTTAATCAGATTTGCAAGTGCAATTCTGCAAAGTATGAACATTCAACAAAAATTTGAAAAGGTGAAACAACACTATGAATAGCAAATTATTTTTAGGGACCAACTCCTCTGTGTCCTCCATGCTGATTGCTTGCGCTGTATACAAGCTGTCCGTAATCCGAGGTGCGACTGCGTATCTGTATTTAAACTGTAGTAAAAAAAAAAAAAAGTCTCAAATTTATAAAGTAGCAATTTTGCAACAAATTTGCTACTTTATTATAGCGGTCATAGAGAAAGTAGCCCGTTGCTTGACCGGATGTTTGCCGTTGCTCTGACAACAAGTGAAACTACGGCTACATCTTAGCCTAACCACCCGACCAATAAACACCCATAAGATGACAATTTGGCCTGTAAAAATAAAACCAACAATAACTATCAACAGCCATCACCCTAAGGACCGTAACGAGGCCTTGTCACACGTTGGAATGGATTAATTTGAAAAATAAATATACGTACATTCATGGGACGTTAGCGAGCATAAATGCCGGTTGTTTGTAAGGGTCATAATAAAGTAGCATATCTATGACTTTTTCTCTGAATATTGTCCCCCTCCCTTGGCTCCGTTTTTTTCATACAGTGGCCCTAATACGCCGTTGTACAGAGGAGCAGAATATCTGCTGCAGCACGATATTTGAGTGTAGTTTAGTAGTGTAGGAATGACATTTTGTAGGAGAAATAGTTGCTGAATAGCATTAAGTATGTGTACCGGTATTTCAACGATGAAATAGTCGAAATCTACTGGTTTAGACAAAATCTGTTAGTTAGGTTGAGACATAGAGCGCCGATAGAACATCAATACAACGGTGATAGAACGGTGATAGAACGTGAATACACTGGTGATAGAACGTCAATACACCGGTGATAGAACGTCAATACACCGGTGATAGAACGTCAATACACTGGTGATAGAACGTCAATACACCGGTGATAGAACGTCAATACACTGATGATAGAACGTCAATACACCGGTGATAGAACGTCAATACACCAGTGATAGAACGTCAATACACCGGTGATAGAACGTCAATACACCGGTGATAGAACGTCAATACACCGGTGATAGAACGTCAATATACTGGTGATAGAACGTCAATACACCGGTGATAGAACGTCAATACACCGGTGATAAAACGTCAATACACCGGTGATAGAACATCAATACAATGGTGATAGAACGCCAATACACTAGTGATAGAACGTCAATACACCGGTGATAGAACGTCAATACACTGGTGATAGAACATCTGTTGATAGAACATCAATGCACCGGTGATATAACGTCAATACACTGGTGATAGAACGTCAATACACCGGTGATAGAATGGTGATATAATGTCAATACACTGGTGATATAACGTCAATACACCGGTGATAGAATGGTGATATAATGTCAATACACTGGTGATATAACGTCAATACACTGGTGATAGAATGGTGATATAACGTCAATACACTGGTGATATAACGTCAATACACCGGTGATAGAATGGTGATAGAACGTCAATACACCGGTGATAAAATGGTGATATAATGTCAATACACTGGTGATATAACGTCTATACACTGGTGATAGAACGTCTATACACTGGTGATAGAATGGTGATATAACGTCAATACACTGGTGATAGAACGTCTATACACTAGTGATAGAACTTCAATGCACCGGTGATATAACGTCAATACACCGGTGATAGAATGGTGATAGAACGTCAATACACCAGTGATAGAATGGTGATATAATGTCAATATACTGGTGATATAACGTCTATACACTGGTGATAGAACGTCTATACACTGGTGATAGAATGGTGATATAACGTCAATACACTGGTGCTATGACGTCAATACACTGGTGATAGAACGTCAATACACTGGTGATATAACGTCAATACACTGGTGATAGAACGTCTATACACTGGTGATAGAACAGTGATATAACGTCAATACACTAGTGATAGAACGTCTATACACTGGTGATAGAACGTCAATGCACTGGTGATAGAACGTCTATACACTGGTGATAGAATGGTGATATAACATCAATACACTGGTGATATAACGTCAATACACCGGTGATAGAATGGTGATATAATGTCAATACACTGGTGATAGAACGTCTATACACTGGTGATAGAATGGTGATATAACATCAATACACTGGTGATATGACGTCAATACACTGGTGATAGAACATCAATACACTGGTGATATGACGTCAATACACTGGTGATAGAACGTCTATACACTGGTGATAGAACAGTGATATAACGTCAATACACTAGTGATAGAACGTCTATACACTGGTGATAGAACGTCAATGCACCGGTGATATAACGTCAATACACTGGTGATAGAACATCTATACACTAGTGATAGAACGTCTATACACTGGTGATAGAACGTCAATGCACTGGTGATAGAACGTCAATACACTGGTGATAGAACGTCAATACACCGGTGATAGAATGTCAATACACCGGTGATAGAACGTCAATACACCGATGATGGAACATCAATACACCGGTGATAGAACGTCAATATACCGATGATGGAACATCAATACACTGGTGATAGAACGTCAATACACCGGTGATAGAACGTCAATACACTGGTGATAGAACGTCAATACACTGGTGATAGAACGTCAATACACCGGTGATAGAATGTCAATACACCTGTGATAGAACGTCAATACACCGATGATGGAACATCAATACACCGGTGATAGAACGTCAATACACCGATGATGGAACATCAATACACTGGTGATAGAACGTCAATACACCGATGATGGAACATCAATACACTGGTGATAGAACGTCAATACACCGATGATGGAACATCAATACACCGGTGATAGAACGTCAATACACCGATGATGGAACATCAATACACTGGTGATAGAACGTCAATACACCGATGATGGAACATCAATACATAGACGTGATAGAACATCAATACACTGGTAATAGAATATAGATAGAGCGTTAATAGAACGGTGATAGACTGGTGATAGAGCTTTGATAGAACTCATTCCTTCCATGTTTGGACAGACAACACAAACAGCCAATGATAAGGACAACAGCGCCATGGCTGGAAAAGGGTTACAGCCACGTCAAGTTAGGTTGATGCACACAGCGCAGAGCGGGGGAAAGCAGCCGGCACGCTAATGTTTACAGCGGTGCATATCAGCCAATTCACAGGAAAAGTGAAGTCAGAACATGCTTAATGGAGCGCTACCGAAGAAAAAAAAAAACAATGAACATTGTTTAAAAGACGGGTCCGAGAAATTTGCTAGTGTGAAAATATTTAGGACATTTAATGTCCGATAAGAAGCAGAGTAGTGTTCACTGCAAACTGTGTGGAAAGCATGTTCCCAGAAAGTCAGCTAACACCACCAATCTGTTCATCTGCCAGTTTCTTTTTGTGCCTGGGGGGATGACACCTATATGAAAATGACTATTTGTTCATTGCGCTGCTTTGTAAACCACGGGAGTCGAAACCCCTGTCGCCTGCACTGTAAGCAGCGTTGCTAACCGTTACACCACAGTGTCGCTCTGCTTGGCTGAAAATAAAGACGTATCACCTTTAGACCAATCGCCTGTTTCAGTCAGTTATACACATTAAGTCGGGCAGTAATTGTCTGCCACGCCAACTATCTCTACTTTGTGGCAGTTACGCTGGTCCGCTTTCTAAGGATGAGCTTGTTTTCCACATAAACACTCGGTAATATCTAATAACGCTCTCCCCGTTGCCATGGTGAATCATATCGGAGCTCCATCGATGATGGCTTTGTAGAGTCGGCAGGCACGCGCGTAACTCAGAGTTTACATACTCAGAGTTGATTGAACTCTTTCTGGAACCGAAAACTCTGAGTTGCCCATCTCAGAGTTGGTGGACTCAGAGTTCAGGGTTAGGTTCAGAGTTTGTTGAACCTGCTTTCTGGAACAGGCCCCTGGAAGCAGATGATACTCATCAAAGAAACTCTACCTCATCACAGAACAAGAGACAGAAAACTTTCATTTCTAATTTCTAATATGCACACCTCAATATTTGTTTATCAAAGTCATGTTGTCATATCACATTATTGAACAATGTTATCACACATGGCAGATTTTCCTCATATCTTGCAGGCTTCGTTTCGCTGAAGAACCAACGTTTATGAAAGCTGTTATACACTGTAGCTCACACTGCGTAGCTGACCTATTGTATGTTAATATGGCTTCTATTGGTGTTTTGTTTTTGTGATAGTGATTATAGTGACCTGTAATCATGATATGCATCTGGGTATATTATTGAAGACAGTTTTAGAAACTATTAAGTTTCCCCTGTTAAATCTACTTCTACTGTCATCCTCCACATCGACCGAGGTTACAGTCTCACAGAGCTGGTTACGAGCTGATCCCGTGGAAGTCTGTAGCCTTGCAGTGATCGGGAGTGGAGCGATTTTAAAGAAAATGTAAAACTCTCGGATTCTTGCATGAAGCAATAAATCAGTACTACAACAACATGTACTTAAAGAAGCCTATTAAAAGTACGCATAGTGCAGTAACATGTTCCATAAGTGTTTTATTACTTGTTTCTGGATACTGCTGCATTAATATGTATGGTGTATGTTTCTAACTGGTTTAATCTACTCGTCATACTATAAGATCGTCATAGAAAAACAGCTTCGTGACGAAGCTGATAATATACCGTAATTAAAATGAAAAGTGAAAGAAAACCACTTCCGTCATGCGCAGTCAGTAAACATCACCGTGATATATAAATCTCACTTTAACATCTCACTATAAAACCTGCCCACTGCTCTCCCTGCGGATACATCCGCGGATCTACCTTCAGACTGAGCTCCACGTCGAAGTCTCTGGCCCGCAGAAACTTGATGAGAAACTGCCGGGATAACGTCCTGACCTCGGACAGCTCGCTGCTCTGCAGGGCTCCCCGCCTCAGACCGCTCACATACGGACTGAGCTGCTCCGAGTCGTCCGGGAGCTCGCTGACCCGAGTCCCGCTCATGTCGCTCAAAGGTCCGGACACATTTCACTGCCGGCGGGTTGCTACTGCCGGAGGAGAGGTGACGGAAGAAAGAGGCTGGACTGGCTGCAATGTAGGAGGGGAGGAGGGAGGGAGAGAGAGAGAACATAGCGTTCTCACTTATTTGTTTATTTTTAACTTTGTCAAGCGTTTTCTATTGACTTATGTTTTCCAATCCTATCCCATCTCCCTTTACTGTTTGTAAGTTCACTTATTTGTATTTATACATGTCATACAATGTAAGGTTAGAGTAGATCATTACTTATTGTACATCTACCATGACAAGAAAAAACGGACTAAATATCCACAGTTGGTGCAGTTCAGTGCCATTGTATCACTAAACAGACCTATGTCCAAAAGTCATATACGCTTCAGGTGTTGCCATACAGTTATTTATTATTTTCTAGTGTTTACTTGAGAAAATGTAAGCGTCATACTGTGTCATGAACAAAAGGCTCCAATACCTCCCCCTGCTGGACACAAGCAGCTACAAACACATGGCCTTGTCCTCTGCAGTAATACATTATCATCTAAATATGACATGTAGAGACAGACAGGTAACCAGTCTATCACAGGGCTGACATGTAGAGACAGACAGGTAACCAGTCTATCACAGGGCTGACATGTAGAGACAGACAGGTAACCAGTCTATCACAGGGCTGACATGTAGAGACAGACAGGTAACCTGTCTATCACAGGGCTGACATGTAGAGACAGACAGGTAACCAGTCTATCACGGGGCTGACATGTAGAGACAGACAGGTAACCAGTCTATCACAGGGCCGACATGTAGAGACAGACAGGTAACCAGTCTATCACAGGGAGACATGTAGAGACAGACAGGTAACCAGTCTATCACAGAGCTGACATGTAGAGACAGACAGGTAACCAGTCTATCACAGGGCTGACATGTAGAGACAGACAGGTAACCTGTCTATCACAGGGCTGACATGTAGAGACAGACAGGTAACCAGTCTATCACGGGGCTGACATGTAGAGACAGACAGGTAACCAGTCTATCACAGGGCCGACATGTAGAGACAGACAGGTAACCAGTCTATCACAGGGCTGACATGTAGAGACAGACAGGTAACCAGTCTATCACGGGGCTGACATGTAGAGACAGACAGGTAACCAGTCTATCACAGGGAGACATGTAGAGACAGACAGGTAACCAGTCTATCACAGGGAGACATGTAGAGACAGACAGGTAACCAGTCTATCACGGGCTGACATGTAGAGACAGACAGGTAACCAGTCTATCACAGGGAGACATGTAGAGACAGACAGGTAACCAGTCTGTAATAGGTCTGTAGTCTCAGTGGGTCCAACCACTGGTTTGTAATAGGTCTGTACATTTACATTTACATTTAGGTGATTTAGCAGACACTTTTGTCCAAAGCCACTTACAATAAGTACATTTGTCAAAAGAAGGCAAGGCAACTTTATTTGTATAGCACATTTCATACACAAGGCAGACTCAAAGTGCTTCACATCATACAACATAGAAGAATTAAAGAAAATAAAGGCAAAATTAAAAATGCATTACAGAAAGAAAAGGAGAATAAAAACATATTTGCAATAATTAAAAACAGTGCAGACATTAAAAGATTTAGCAGAAAGCTATGGTGAACATAAAAGTTTTCAGTCTAGTTTTAAAAGTGGTCAGAGTTGGGGCAAGTCTTACATCTTCAGGAAGTTTATTCCAGCCATTTGTTGCATAGTGACTAAATGATGCTCTCCCGTGATTGTTGTTTACTCTGGGAATCACTAACAGATTGGTCTCAGAAGATCTTAGTGGTCTAGAAGGCTTATGTAGTTGGAGCATATCAGTGATATACTTCGGTCCTAGACCATGTAGTGATTTATATGTGAGCCGGAGGATTTTGAAATCAATTATCTGACATACAGGGAGCCAATGTAAGGATTTAAGAATTGGTGTAATGTGCTCACATTTTTTGGTCTTTGTAAGAACTCTAGCAGCAGCGTTCTGAACAAGCTGTAGCTGCCTGACAGTTTTTTTCGGAAGACCTGCAAGGAGACCATTACAGTAGTCTAGCCTACTAGTAATAAAGGCATGTACAAGTTTTTCTAAGTCTTGAGCTGACATGACCCCTCTAAGTCTTGCTACATTTTTTAGGTGATAGTAGGCTGATTTTGTTACTGATTTAACGTGACTGTCGAAATGTAAATCAGAATTCATAATAACCCCAAGATTTCTGGCTTTGTGTGAGGTTTTCAGGGACAGAGAGTGAAGGTGTTGAATTACTTTAAACCTTTCTTTTTTAGCACCAAAAACAATTCTCAGTTTTGTCCTCATTTAGTTGTAGGAAGTTTTGGCACAGAAGATCTATGGGGTGATAGTCGTTTGGTGATAGTGCTACATAGATTTGTGTGTCATCGGCATAGCAATGGTGGTCAATGTGATTATTTTGCATGATTTGTCCTAGTGGGAGTATGTAGATGTTGAATAAAGTCGGCCCCAAGATTGAACCTTGGGGGACTCCACACGTTACATTGGTAGGAAAAGAAGGAAACAAAGAAACCACAACATATCATTGCCGATAAAGTAAGAGCTAAAAATAATAATTCTAATAATAATACATTTTATTTGTATAGGCTTTCCAAAGATTCTCAAAGACACTTTACATATACAATAAAAAATCAATACATTTAAAACAAGTACTATTAAAAACAGGCAGGCTACAATTGAGTGCATTAAAAGCAAGCAGGCTATTCTTAAAAAATAAGTTGCGTTAAAAAGATGTACTGTGAAGTTATAAAACGGTTAAAAAGATGTACTGTGAAGTTATAAAATGGTTTAAAACAGCAACATTTAAAAACAAGTTTGTGATGCAATACAGATTAAATGAAATAGTGAATTATTGGGGGTTGAAGGCAATTCTGAAGAGGTGGGTTTTGATGAGTGATTTGAAGGTGGTCTGGTCGGTGCAGGCTCGGATGTGTGCGAGTAGTGAGTTCCAGAGGGAGGGGGCAGCAATTGAAAAGTCTCTGTCGCCCAAGGTACGGTGCGTGGTCCTGGCAGGTGGGGAGAGGAGGTTTGTGTCGGAGGAGCGAAGGTTTCGGGGGGGAGAGTGATGGTGGAGCAGGTTGGTGAGGTAGGAAGGGGTCTGGTTGTGGAGGGCTTTGTGGGTGATGAGGAGTACTTTGAATTCAATGCGTTGGGGAACAGGGAGCCAGTGGAGATTATGCAGAACAGGGGTGATGTGGTCATAGGAGCGGGTGTGGGTGAGGAGGCGGGCAGCAGAGTTTTGGATGTATTGTAGTTTGTCGAGGATTTTGGCAGGTGAACCATAGAGAATACTATTGCAGTAGTCTATTCTGGATGTGATGAATGCATGAATCAAAGTTTCGGCAGCAGAGAAGGTGAGTGATGGGCGGAGACGGGCAATGTTCTTGAGGTGAATAAAGGCAGTCCTGGTAAAATAGAACAAGTGTTAGATCCTCGTCTGAGTAAAGTAGTAGCTGTTCAGCAAACATACCTTAAGAACAACACAGTGCTAGTTGCTATGTAGAGTCGAGGTGAAGTCTGAACAGGTGAGTCTTGAGCCTTTTTCGGAAGATGGCAAATGACTCTGCTGTCCTGACATTGGTTAGGAGTTCGTTCCACCACTGAGGACCAGAACAGAGAAGAGTCTGGACTTTGCTGAGCAACATTTGTTTGATTTCAGCGATGGTGGTACCAGCCGGCCAGCTGAAGTAGAAGAGCGAAGTGCTCGCTTCGGGGCATGAGGTTTGACCAGTGTTTGAAGGTAGACGGGTGCCATTCCATTGAAGGCCAGTGCCATCGTCTCGAATTGGATGCGTGCTGCAACAGGGAGCCAGTGGAGGTCACGGAGGAGGGGGGTCACATGGGAGAATTTGGGTAGATTGAAGACAAGGTCTGTAGCCTCAGTGGGTCCCACCACTGGTCTGTATTAGGTCTGTAGCCTCTGGGTCCCACCACTGGTCTGTAACAGTTCTGTAGTCTAAGTGGGTCCCACCACTGGTCTGTAATAAGTCTGTAGCCTCAGTGGGTCCCACCACTGGTCTGTAATAGGTCTGTAGCCTCAGTGGGTCCCACCACTGGTCTGTAACAGTTCTGTAGTCTCAGTGGGTCCCACCACTGGTCTGTAATAGGTCTGTAGCCTCAGTGGGTCCCACCACTGGTCTGTAACAGTTCTGTAGTCTAAGTGGGTCCCACCACTGGTCTGTAATAAGTCTGTAGCCTCAGTGGGTCCCACCACTGGTCTGTAATAAGTCTCTAGCCTCAGTGGGTCCTACCACTGGTCTGTAATAAGTCTGTTGTCTCAGTGGGTCCCACCACTGGTCTGTAACAGGTCTGTAGTCTCAGTATGTCCCACCACAAGTCTGTAATTGGTCTGTAGTATTAGTGGGTCCCACCACTGGTCTGTAACAGGTCTGTAGTCTCAGTGGGTCCCACCACTGGTCTGTAACATGTCTGTAGTCTCAGTGGGTCCCACCACTGGTCTGTAACATGTCTGTAGTCTCAGTGGGTCCCACCACTGGTCTGTAATTTACGTCTGTTGTCCCTGCACAGGAAACAGAGAACACCAGAGAAAATTAACACTGTAGTAAAAAAAACACAATTACAAGACAGTACATATTGACTGTACAACAACATCAGCAACAACGACAAGATATCACAACATTAAGACACACTTATGTGTGGTAAATGCATTATTGATTTGGTTTTAGTCATGATTTTATCTTGGATTTAAAATCAGTAAAGCTGCAGCACTCTCTTATATGACTTGCTACTGAGCTCCAAAAGTTTGTTGCTCTAATAGAGTAGACTGATCGGCCAAACTCCGTGGATCTGTGGTGGATCACACAGTCACCTCTGTTTGTCGTCCTCCCATTATCAGAGAGCAGTGATATGAACTCTTGGAATGATCTTTGCAACATCATTCTGAATGATGTTGCAATGATGGTAACTTGACGACTTTTTGTCCAGTGCCTTGAGAGTTTGTTTGTAAAGTGTTAGCAGTGGAGCAAGAGTTGTTTTTCCAGCATGTGACCAGCTTGTGATACAGTATGAGATTTGTGAAAAAGTCATGTACCGCTTTGCTGCTTCTAAGGGTAGCTGGTTTCGCAGAAACTGAATGTTCCTGAGATTTAATTTTGCGGTGTTACAAACCTGCTTCACATGTTTCTTAAAGAACAGCTGAGAGTCAATAAGACTTTCCATTCACCCTTTATAATGATATCTGGTTGACCTCCACTTTTCCTTATATAAAAGTACATACAAGCAGTTTTACTCACGTTAAAGCCAATCGGAAATTTTGGCCATTGCTGATGTTAATTTAGCTGCCACTTCGTCTGTCTTAATCATGTGCAAAAATTGACAGTGTCATCCGCATACATTTGGGTCTCGATTTCAGGGCATACAAGTGGCAGGTCCTTCACATATAAGCTGAATAGAAGAGGTCCTAGAACTGAGCCTTGTGGGACACCAACAGTGCAATCAACAAACGATGAAGTCTTGTTTTCAACTCATGAGACCCCACCCATTTGATTACGTCCACAGAAAAATTAAAGGGGCTATATTATTAAAAACAGGTTTTCTCTGGTCTCTACACCTATAAACTGGTCTTCCCTGAGCCTGTCAGCTCCCAGAATGAGGAAAACAAGCAATTCCTGCATGGTCTCTGCAGCCCACCCTCCGGTAAAACGGTGCTCCTACAGGCTGTTTAGATTCAGCTCTCTTTGTTACGTATCAAAAGGAGTCATTTGCATAGGCCGAACGCCTCTGCACGATGATAGGAGAGAGCCAGCCCGATAGTGTGGATGGAGAGAGTTGACAGACGGCGCGATGTCAGGCTTGGACAAGGAGGAGGACTCGGATACAAGGCAGAGACAGGTTAAACAGGCTTTTATTTGAGAATTACTTGAGTATGAGTGAAAAAAAACAACTTGGCTATAAACTTAAACAACAACACTATTCTGAATAAAAAAAGTACCAACAAAAGATCGCTCCACAGGGAGGAACAACAACAAGGCTATGAAATTAAATGCACTTGAACAAAAGAACACAAAAATACCAACGTGACGGAGATTCTGTTGCAAGGCTGGAGGTTCTGGACAGGACAAAGAGACGAGACGCACTAGCACAAGACAAGGGGAGACGTGGACTTAAATACACAGAAGGATAATGGGCAACAGGTGGAGACAATCAGGAATCAGGGATGACATCAGACCAGGGACACATGAGGAAGGGCAAGTGACCTGTAACGAGAGAGGAGTTGACTTTTCAAAATAAAACAGGAAATTTCACAAGACAAAAAACCAAGATGAGACATGTGGACGGAGAAAGCGGATAGACAGCATGGACGGAGAGAGCGGACAGACAGCGCAGACAAAGAGAGCAGACAGACAGCGCAGAAGGAGAGAGCGGACCGACGGCGCTCCGGAGAGTGTAGCCAGACTTACCGGTTGTGGCGCTGGGTGATCTGGCTGGTGCTCCGTGACTTAATCCCGGTGTGGGTGAAGCTGGAGACAATCCTCCCTCTGTCTCACGCGCTCTGGTGCGTCTTCACTGCTGCCTCCGGTCGGACGGAACCCAGGGGCCCTTGTCTGACAAAGTGCCCTGCCCAGGGTCTGGTCTTTAGCGTTTCATTTTTACGTCTACGGTCCGTGTTAGCTTGTATGTGTGTGCTAACCACTTCACATGGGACTGCTTCAGTAACGAGGGTCAGTACAAAGCTGGCTTTGCCTCGACACTGACCCTCGTAAAAGGATCTGTCCCAACCATACGGGACCAGCAACTTCACCTGAGCCACATAGGCGAGTCATAGCGATACATCCACGTAAACATTGGTTCATGCTAACGCTAGTGTAAGCGGCATCCTCTTTGTCTCTCTCCAAGTAGGCGATGATAGATGGAGCTCATTAGCATTTAAAGGTGCAGACACAGAAACAGCCTGTTCTCAGGAGAGCTCATTTGAGCAACTTTTAGACAGCTGAAATTCAGGACCACGGATGGGTTTGGGGCAATGCATAACGAATACAGTGTTGTTGGACCTCTGACAGCTGTGTGGAATTGAGGAAAAACTATAATATGGGATCTTTAAAATTGGACAGTTTTGAGAGAAGAAAATTGTGATTTATAAATACAGCTCCCACCACACTGCCACTGTCTAGTTTGAATTAGATTTTCTCAAAGAAGTAGCAATTCGCCATTTGCTAGTTTAAAAAGTCAGTTAATTGTTCAGTTAACACTTTCTCTGCAATCTTGGATACTATCGCATGTACTCATACTTGTACTCAAAATACTCAGATACAAGTATAAGGTGGACTAACACTATTGTCCTTTAAGTGACAAGCTGCTCCTCTGAGTCTCTGAGCTTTTTGAGCTTTAATATTTCTTTTAACTGTGTAACTGATAGCAGGATAAACAGTTAAATATTAATATCTCTACCTACAAACTCTGCTCTGTTTGTATCAGGAAAACACAAAGTTGTTTTCAAAGTATTTGTTAGAACTGTGATGGTATTATTAAGTACTCATATCACTCCTCAGTGTCGGCAAGTATTGAAAGTATTTGTCCTTGAAAAAGGGTGCATTCCTCCCAAATTTGGAAAACAATAATAATTTGTTGGATCCTCTGCAAGTTTCCCTTAATATTATGCAATAAATGCATATACTTAATAAGTCATCCTCTCCTTCTGTTCAATTTGTTTCAAGTCATTTATATATAGAATTAACAAACATTTATATCCAAATACACATCGACTGCCCGCTGCACCTCAGAGAGAAGCCGACCTCCAACATGCCATCGTAAGTGGGAACCACCAGGCCTGGAACAGTTTAGAAACAGTGACATCACTGCCTCTGTAGAGCATGGTAGATAGATGTGTATTATATTCAATCAATGTGGTGTTTGTATGCATTATAGAATAGAAGATACTATATTCACACCCCTTTTAGAAATGATGGCTTGTAGGACAATTTTAGACATATTCTTTCAGCTTGCAACCCCAGCAATGTGAAACAGACTCGGAGCAAATTAAAAAAATATATAATTCATTTTCAATTTCCATAATTCAAAGTGACAAGAAGGTGTCATGTCTAATAATAACCACAGCATGATAAAAGTACCGGTAGGCAAGGCGGTGTGACTTAGACATGATTCTTAAAAGAGAATATGTGAATATACTACCAGAGAATATATGATATGAATATACTACCAGAGAAAATATGATATGAATATACTACCAGAGAAAATATGAGAATGATACTACCAGAGAATATATAATATGAATATACTACCAGAGAATATATGATATGAATAGAATGATATAATTATACTACCAGCGAATATATAATATGAATATACTACCAGAGAAAATATGATATGAATATACAACCAGAGAATGATATGAATATACTACCAGAGAAAATATGATATGAATATACACTAGATAAGATATGATATTTCTATACTACCAGAGTGAATATGATATGAATATACTACCAGAGAATATATGATATGAATATATAACCAGATAAGATATGATATGAATATACTACCAGAGAATATATGATATGAATATTCTACCAAGTATATATGATATGATTTATCCTACCAGAGAATATATGATATGAATAAATAACCAGATAAGATATGATATGAATATACTACCAGAGTGTATATGATATGAATATACTACCAGAGTAAATATGATATGAATATACTACCAGAGAATATATTATATGATATGAATATCCTACCAGAGAATATATGATATGAATATCCTACCAGAGAATATATGATATGAATATACAACCAGAGAATATATGATATGAATATACTTCCAGAGAATATATGATATGAATATACTACCAGAGAATATATTTAGTTTAGTTTAGTTTATTTATTTTGAACATGTAAAAGAAATAGAAAAAAAAGCATGATCAAAAATAAAAGACATTCACAAGTCACAGAAGTCATGATACACACATTCTAATACTCAAATAATAATAATGCTGAAATTAAATTAAATAACATGTCCAAAAAGGAGTAGGAAGAAGTGTTAAACTTATTAACTCCTACTCCCTGTCACCCACTTTAAATACCCATTTCAAAAGTGCTTTCCTATTCATCAAGTTCATCTGGATTTTAACATATTCATACACATACATACATACACACATATACACATATATACATATGCACATATATACATACACATACATACACATATACACATACATATATGCACATACATACACACACTTTATATTTTATTGTTATAATTATTATTATTGTTTTTTTTCTCAGTGCAAAATTTAAACTCAATGAATACATCCACGCACACATACATACCCACATACAACACACGTATATACAAGCATATACATACACATATACATATATACGCCTACATACACACATGAAACAATGAACAGCTGGTAATATTTAAACACCTTCCTCACTCCTATATTGTATAAAAATTAGGGCTGTCAAAAGATTGATTTTTTTAATCGCGATTAATCACATTTAGTCCATAGTTAACTCGCGATTAATCGCAAATTAATCGCATTTTTTGGCACATTTTTTTTCTTCTAAATGTACATTAATGTATTTTTTTTTCATATTCTTAATACTTTTAACAACATAAGGGCAAATATATCACAAACAATTAAAGTGAACATGTCACAGGAGATAGTGTAACAGGAGATAAGTACAGTTAGGATATAAGTGCATTGGCTTGCAAGTGATATCTCAGACTGGACGTACTTCTATGGTAGCTCATTTCATACCCACAGTACGCGCAGATGACTTTGGTCTTATCGACTGAACCATCCGGCAGTCTTTTGAAGGTGAATTTGCCGTTCACAAATCGCCCCTGTGGACACGCACCTTCAAGGTACGTGTCCAAAGGGGCGATTTTAAACGCGTGTGGACGCGCCGCTTCCCAGTATTGCACGCTTGGTGGGCTGCCACTAGAGGATGATTGACAGGCGCTCTCCTTCAAACAACACATTTTTGCGAGCGTTCCAGAGGCGGCGAGTCGAGCCTGGCGCCTCTGATTAGCATAAAGTAGATTCGACTTATACTTTAGGCAAATGAGGAGCGGCCAACTCGCGCGCCGTCTCTCGACATTCGCCGCAACGCTACCAGAATGCATTGCACGGCTTTTCGCATGGGACGCGGGGAAACACCGCTGCCTGTGGACACGCACCTTCCCTCTGGATCAAGACTACAGGTGCCACCGACGGCCACAAATCATACAATGCGCGTTTTTCTTTTTTTTAAATACCGAACGTTAATCGCGCGTTAAAAAAATTAACGGCGTTAAGAGGATGTTGCGTTAACTTTGACAGCCCTAATAAAAATATTTTCCTTGTATTTCTCTTTGAACTGTTTTATGGTTGTGCATTCTTTTAACTCCACATTCATACTGTTTCATAGACTTACACCAGCAACAGAAACACAAAAACTTCTCATTGTGGTGCGCACCCTCAAAGTTTTAAAATTATATTTTCCCCTTAAATTATAACCCCTTTCCCATTCTGTGAATAGTTTTTTAAGTTTTTCCGATAATAGATGTTTTTTTGCCTTAAATATTACTTGTGCTGTTTGAAATGCCACTTGGTCTATGAATTTTAGTAGTTTTGACTGTAGGAATAATGAATTAGTATGATCCCAATATCCAGCTTTATGAATGTATCATATTGCTCTCTTTTGAAGTATGACCAGTGGGTGTAACCCGCTTTTGTAGTTATTGCCCCAGATTTCAGCACAATAGGTAAGATATGGCAGGGCTAGGGAACAGTATAAGGTGTGAAGTGCTTTATGATCCAAAACCTGTCTTGCTCTGTTTAAAACTGCAGTGGTCTTTGAGACTTTTTGTTGTACGTGCTTGATGTGGGATTTCCAGTTAATTTTTTCATCCACCCCAAGAAATTTAATTTAATTTACCCTTTCAATCTCAACACCATCTAATAAAACTTTTATCTGTATATCATTCTTCCGGTTACCAAAATGTATTATTTTTGTTTTGTTCAAGTTTAATTATAGTTTATTTTCATTAAACCATAGATTTAGTTTTTCCAATTCTGTGGTGATATTAAGCATTAATTGCTGCAAATCATTTCCAGAGCAAAACGCATTTGTATCATCCGCAAATAGTACAGGTTTTAATATTTTAGACGCATTGCATAAATCATTAATGTAAAGTATAAATCATTTTGATCCCAACACTGACCCCTGGGGGACACCACAAGTAATTTGTAAGGATCTGGAACAAAAATCACCCAGTTTTACGAATTGCTTTCTGTCATCCAAATAGCTTTTCATCCACTGTAAACTTAAACCCCTGATTCCATACCGTTCTAATTTATTGAATAATATTTTATGGTTAAGTGTATCAAATGCTTTCTTTAAGTCGAGAAATTTTCCTAGTACATGCTGTTTTTGATCTATAGAATTTGCTTTCCTCTACTGAATCCATTAGTGCCAATGCCGTTGATCTGTTTGCCCTGAATCCATACTGACTGTCAGTGAGAAGTTTGTGTTTGTCTATGAAGTTGTCCAGCCGTTTTGTGAAAAGTTTTTCAAGAATTTTGGAGAATTGTGGAAGCAAAGAGACAGGTCTATAATTTGTAAAGTGGTGTTTGTTCCCAGATTTGTATAAAGGTATGAATTTTGCAATTTTCATTTTATTAGGAAATATACCAGTTTTAAATGATAAGTTGCAAATGTATGTTAATGGTTTTGAAATACCCTCAATTACACTTTTTACTATGGTCATATTGATGTGATCACAGTCTGTTGGTTTTTTTGTTTTTACATCCATTGACAGTATCTAATACTTCTTTTTCTTTTACTGCTGTAATTAACATTGAGTTTAGATTCCTATCCATAAAATTGTCCTAACATCCATCAGGCGTTATTTGATCAGGAATTTTGTCCGCTAACTCAGGTCCCACATTTACAAATAATTAATTGAATTTTTTGATATCAGTCATCATGTTATAGTTTTCTTTGTCATTCACAAAAAAAAATATTTTGGATGACTTTCCTGTCTTGGTCTGTTCTTTATCACCTTATTTAGTATGTTCCATATATGATATGAATATACTACCAGATAATATATGATATGAATATATTGCCAGATAAGATATGATATTTATATACTACCAGAGAATATATGATATGAATATACTACCAGAGAATATATGATATGAATATATTACCAGATAAGATGTGATATATACCAGAGTATATGATATGAATATACTACCAGAGAATATATGATATGAATATATGGCCACACACGTGAATGTGTATGAATGAGTTAGATCCTGACGTGCAGGCGGCTCCTCTGCCATCAGTGAATGGATGTGTGTGAACAGGTGAAAGTAACTCAATGAAGCGTGAAGCGCCTTGAGGAGCTAGTGAGCTAGAAAGGTGCTGTATAAATGCTGGTCCTTTTACTACCAGAGAATGGAAACTGATTTCCCATCATGAACTGTAAGATACAGTGGCGTGTCCAGACATTTTTGATAGGGGTGGCACCAGTGGGGCACTGACATATGCAGGGGTGGCATGAAGTGTGAGCAGGAGCGCCTGCGCAGACATATACACTCACGTATGCACACCCACACCCAGTGGCGTAGATAATTGTGCATACACACGAATGATATTGATGTTACACGGGTCTAACATAACAATGTTACGCAGTACAGAATAGCTAAATGTTAGCTTTAGCATCGTTGACAGTCAAAACAGTGTTTGCTAATGAGATGAGATGATGACAGCCTTGTGCCAATTACAATAAAAAGAAATAAAACAAGACAGGATAAACGTTTAGCTTATTACCGTTACAGCTTTTAACTACAGGCACAGTAAGTGTAGTGAAATGTAGGTTTCTCACATCTTTCTCGACGACGCTCCAGAAACGTGTTGCTTCCATAGACAGTTTGTTTCACGTGTAGGTTTGCTCAAACTTTTTTTTTGCAGGCTACATACTACTTTAGCGCATCTCTGCTGCCTCTCAGGTTTGAGAAGGAACTGCAACTCTAAACAAGCTTCCAGTTTACATTCAGTGCCGTGAATATTGGGGTGGCACTTGGGGTGGCCAATCAGATTTCAGGGGTGGCCCGTGCCACCCTAGGCCACTCCCTGAACACGCCACTGGTAAGATAAAACAGTGAGTGTGGCTGGCCACACAGGGGGGGCACACACACACACACACACACACACACACACACACACACACACACACACACTGATCCTTTCATACAGCCGCCCCCAAATGTACAGGGCATGTATGTTCAATAAAGGGCCAGTCGGTTCGGCCAGGCAGGTCCGGCTCAGTAGGAATATCTTCCCCAGAAAGACGAGCAGGTATTATCACCAACCTAACTACTGGTCGGATGTAGACATGGCCTTCGATGTCCACGTCAGCAGACCTGAAGTAGCCATCAACACTGCCGTGACTCTTGACCATGTCCAATGGGCCATAGGGCCTGAGGCAGCTGCTGCTTTCACCAGAAGGTCGGGAGAAGATGAGTGCCATTTCTGCCAGATCTGCAAGCCAGGGAGGGATTCTCTGAAGACTCTGGACCAGAATGGGTCAGGATTACCTCAACCTCCAGCAGCAGGGTAAGAAGGACTTCTTCTGGAACTTTCACGCGGTTGTGACAGCCCTCTGGCCTTATTTCTGCTGTATATTAATGCCTGTTGTTTCTTGTGTCTTTAAAGGTGTGTGACAGTTCGCTGATCATTAGGCTGATTGGGCGCAAATCCATCCTTCGCTCCGCCCATCGGGGGATGCAGCATAGCCACACACCGGCACACTGGCAGCCGGGTTGTGGTCGGGCCTTCGTGTGGAGGGCCGACGACCTGGCGACGCTCCGTTTGTCCTTTTGTTTGTTCCTTTTGCTTATTTGTTGTTTAGAATGGCGCATACGTTTTGTACCGATTGTACTAAGAGTTGCGCATGTTGAAAGTGGGAAAATAAAACCAACTTTTGTACTGGTAAAACCTTGTCCGCTCTACCTTCATATGTTGCCCTCTCTTAGAGTGTGACAGGCCTTGACGAAGTGGATCTCTCTCCCACACTCCACCAAAGTGTGGGCCTGTGCTTGGATTAAACCCGAGCTGAACCCTTTGGCTTCTGGAAGGTGAGGGCCATGCTCTTATAGCTCGTCTCAGGGCTGCCAGCTGGGGAGACGTGGAAAGGCACTCTGGGCCAGATTTGGAACACATTTGCGCCCACTTGAGGCACAATACTTTCACAACTAGCACGTAAAAACATGGACCAGTATATAGAAAAACGGACACTTGGGTGAAAGCGCAGATTGCCACATGAGCAGAAAAAAGGAAGTAGAGCTTTCATTCGCTCGTGGGAGGATCAAGGGGAAAATGGGAGTTCCCCGCAAAATGATGGGATAAGTGCACCTCCATCCATCCATCCATTTTCTACCGCTTATCCTGTATTTAGGGTCACGGGGGGCTGGAGCTGATCCCAGCTGTCATTGGGCGAAGGCGATAAGTGCACCTAATTATATTATATATTCTAATTATATATTCCCCGGTATTTACAAAAACTGCCCTTCCTCAAGGACTGCCAACAATCTGGGCAAAGTTTAAGATAGCAGATTAATGTGATGACGTTAATGTTTCAAGGGGATTTCCTGTCTGTCTCTACATGTCAGCCCTGTGATAGACTGGTTACCTGTCTGTCTCTACATGTCTCCCTGTGATAGACTGGTTACCTGTCTGTCTCTACATGTCAGCCCTGTGATAGACTGGTTACCTGTCTGTCTCTACATGTCTCCCTGTGATAGACTGGTTACCTGTCTGTCTCTACATGTCAGCCCTGTGATAGACTGGTTTCCTGTCTGTCTCTACATGTCAGCCCTGTGATAGACTGGTTACCTGTCTGTCTCTACATGTCTCCCTGTGATAGACTGGTTTCCTGTCTGTCTCTACATGTCAGCCCTGTGATAGACTGGTTACCTGTCTGTCTCTACATGTCTCCCTGTGATAGACTGGTTACCTGTCTGTCTCTACATGTCAGCCCTGTGATAGACTGGTTTCCTGTCTGTCTCTACATGTCAGCCCTGTGATAGACTGGTTACCTGTCTGTCTCTACATGTCTCCCTGTGATAGACTGGTTACCTGTCTGTCTCTACATGTCAGCCCTGTGATAGACTGGTTACCTGTCTGTCTCTACATGTCTCCCTGTGATAGACTGGTTACCTGTCTGTCTCTACATGTCAGTCCTGTGATAGACTGGTTACCTGTCTGTCTCTACATGTCTCCCTGTGATAGACTGGTTACCTGTCTGTCTCTACATATCAGCCCTGTGATAGACTGGTTACCTGTCTGTCTCTACATGTCAGCCCTGTGATAGACTGGTTACCTGTCTGTCTCTACATGTCAGCCCTGTGATAGACTGGTTACCTGTCTGTCTCTACATGTCAGCCCTGTGATAGACTGGTTACCTGTCTGTCTCTACATGTCAGCCCTGTGATTGACTGGTTACCTGTCTGTCTCTACATGTCAGCCCTGTGATAGACTGGTTACCTGTCTGTCTCTACATGTCAGCCCTGTGATTGACTGGTTACCTGTCTGTCTCTACATGTCAGCCCTGTGATTGACTGGTTACCTGTCTGTCTCTACATGTCAGCCCTGTGATTGACCGGTTACCCGTCTGTCTCTACATGTCTCCCTGTGATAGACTGGTTACCTGTCTGTCTCTACATGTCTCCCTGTGATAGACTGGTTACCTGTCTGTCTCTACATGTCAGCCCTGTGATAGACTGGTTACCTGTCTGTCTCTACATGTCTCCCTGTGATAGACTGGTTACCTGTCTGTCTCTACATGTCAGTCCTGTGATAGACTGGTTACCTGTCTGTCTCTACATGTCTCCCTGTGATAGACTGGTTACCTGTCTGTCTCTACATATCAGCCCTGTGATAGACTGGTTACCTGTCTGTCTCTACATGTCAGCCCTGTGATAGACTGGTTACCTGTCTGTCTCTACATGTCAGCCCTGTGATAGACTGGTTACCTGTCTGTCTCTACATGTCAGCCCTGTGATAGACTGGTTACCTGTCTGTCTCTACATGTCAGCCCTGTGATTGACTGGTTACCTGTCTGTCTCTACATGTCAGCCCTGTGATAGACTGGTTACCTGTCTGTCTCTACATGTCGGCCCTGTGGGACGTGTAGACTGGTTACCTTGTACCGGAGAAGCGGTTGATGATGGGTGGTCAAATCTAAAGAGGAACTTGATCTCCACCACTTTTTCATCTGAAAAGCAGTGTTTCTTGTATTCAGTACTGTTGATTGATTGAGGGCAAAATCTTGACATTTAAGTGCAAAATATTTGAATTGTACATATTGGGCCCTAGTTTAGTACACCAGGCGCAGTCGGGGTGCAGCGCAGCTGCGCCACGCCGACGGGGTGTGTCCGCCTGGACTTTGCAAGTTTCGTGCATGGCGAAGTCGGGCGCAGGCACGCCTCCCGTCAATCCTATCTCGCAAGTGGGAAAGAGGGAGGAGAGAAGGCGTGAGTGGGATTTACACAGCCGACTCAGATCTTCACCAATCAAATGAGCTCCTCTCCTCACCTTTACAGTTTTTCTCGATTGCTAAGATACATTTCTCAAAAGCTGCTCTCCTTTTCTCTAAACTGTGAAAACAAAACCCAATTTTCAAGCTACATTCACAAAACCTCAGACTCTTCTTGCAAAACCAAACTTTCAATTCAAAACAGGTTAATCTGTGCCCAAAACTGAACTCTCACCTTAAAATTGTTCAATCGGTGCTCAAAACTGAACTATGTTGTCAAATCATGCCCCGAGTCAATCAAAATTAAAAACACTACAGAGCAGTCACTAAACACGACATAGAAAAATAGAAAACACAATGCTCAGGACATGAAGCTGTAGAAATAAATGTTTATTGTTCACTGTAGGTTAAATGCATGTTGCAAAACAAAAAAACCTGTTTATTTAGCACTTGTACGTAGTAAAAAAAAAAAGTACCAAAAACAGAAATCTTTAGCATTTAACACAGTAGCTCTGATTTCATCAGATACTCCTCCTCTCAGATTTCTATCCATTGTAGTGCCTCACAAACCAGTGCTCTCTGAATACAGTGCCTTGAAAAAGTATTCATACCCCTTGAACTTTTTCACATTTTGTCACTCTACAACCACAAACTTAAATGTATTTTATTGAGATTTTATGTGATAGACCAACACAAAGTAACACATAATTGTGAAGTGGAACGAAAATGATACATGGTTTACAAAAATTTAAGCAAATAAAAATCTGAAAAGTGTGGTGTGCATTTGTATTCAGCCCCCCTGGGTCAATACTTTGTAGAGCCACCTTTCGCTGCAATTACAGCTGCAAGTCTTTTGGGGTATGTCTCTACCAGCTTTGCACATCTAGAGACTGAAATTTTTGCCCATTCTTCTTTGCAAAATAGCTCAAGCTCAGCCAGATTGGATGGAGAGCGTCTGTGAACAGAAACTTTCAAGTCTTGCCACAGATGCTCAATGGGATTTAGGTCTGGACTTTGACTGGGCCATTCTAACACATGAATATTCTTTGTTTTAAACCATTCCATTGTAGCTCTGGCTGTATGTTTAGGGTCATTGTCTTGCTGGAAGGTGAATCTCCTTCCCAGTCTCCAACAGGTTTTCTTCCAGGATTGCCCTGTATTTAGCTCCATCCATCCTCCCATCAACTCTGACCAGTTTCCCTGGCCCTGCTGAAGAAAAGCATCCCCACAGCATGATGCTGCCACCACCGTGTTTTACAGTGGGGATGGTGTGTTCAGGGTGATGAGCAGTGTTACTTTTCCGCCTAACATAGCGATTTGCATTCAGGCCAAAAAGTTCAACTTTGGTCTCATCTGACCAGAGCACCTTCTTCCACATGTTTGCTGTGTCCCCAACATGGCTTGTGGCAAATTGCAAACGGGACTTCTTATGTCTGATTTTCAACAATGGCTTTCTTCTTGCTACTCTTCCATAAAGGCCAGATTTGTGGAGTACACGACTTATAGTTGTCCTGTGGACAGATTCTCCCACCTGAGCTGTGGATTTCTGCAACTCCTCCAGAGTGACCATGGGCCTCTTGGCAGCTTCTCTCACCAGTGCTCTCCTCGCTCGGTCTGTCAGTTCAGGTGGACGGCCATGTCTTGGTAGGTTAGCAGTTGTGGCATACTTCTTCCATTTTTGGATGATGGATTGAACAGTGCTCCTTGAGATGTTCAAAGCTTTGGATATTTTTTTATAACCTAACCTTGCTTTAAACTTCTCCACAACTTTTTCCCTGACCTGTCTGGTGAGTTCCTTGGTCTTCATGATGCTCTTTGTTGACTAGTGTTCTCTAACAAGGCTGAATACAAATGCACACCACACTTTTCAGGTTTGTATTTGCTTAAATTTTTGTAAACCATGTATCATTTTCGTTCCACTTCACAATTATGTGTGACTTTGTGTTGGTCTATCACATAAAATCTCAATAAAATACATTTACGTTTGTGGTTGTAGAGTGACAAAATGTGAAAAAGTTCAAGGGGTATGAATACTTTTTCAAGGAACTGTATTGGTAGTGTTACCTGCTATGTATCCGATGCTTGCAAAGCAATGCTTGCACACAGTAGTCTGTTTGTTGACTGTCCTTTTTCCGTTCTCATCGTAGTCAACGCTGAATCCAAAACGGTCCCACACCGCAGACCTGTACGAAGACGGTGCCTCTTCAAACTTTCTTTTTTCAGCGTCTCTTTCACTCGCCATTGTCTCTGCACCATGCTGCTCTTCACCTCTCTGGCTCAGTGCCACGCGCTGGTCATGTCGCCTAAGAGCCATTCAGAAGGTCCCAGGAGCCAGCCAGCGCTCCTCAGCGTTCAACATTTGCATGCAGAGCGCTGATTGGCTCCTAGGGAATTCAGGGACGTTCTGATTGGCTCTGAGGCGGCATGACCAGTGCATGGCACTGAGCCTGCTTTGGCCTGAACAATGTGCTGGCTGCTTTCAGTCACTGCTCCCGAGGGACAGACACAGCATGCGCGGCTGCACAATGTTTTGAAAGTTTTTTGCCAGGGAAACGTACCGAAAATACCGTTGTTTGCCGTTGTGCATTGAACCGAACAGGGCGTATTGAACGGTTCGGTAAAATACCGAATATTGTTGCATCCCTAGTACAGACACACTGCCTAGTTTGATAGTTTGAACAAAGTTTCTGGAGCCGGCCGCATTGCGTTGGAAGGACGTCATTTGCATAAAGTTCAATCTATCGAACTTTATGCAAATTCACGTACGGCGACGAGGCTGCCAACTCGACGTGCTTTATCCATCATGCGGAGCTCCTGCTCTACATAGACAATGAATGGGATCCGTTGACTTGACGTCTGTTGCCGGAGTTGGTATGTCTGTACCATTATGCTTCCGCGTCGACACAACGCAAGGGGGCTTGCGGACCCCTTAAGCCCAAGTTATGCTTCCGCGTCGACACAACGCAAGGGGGCTTGCGGACCCCTTACGTCCTTGCGGACCCCCCTTACGTCCAACGCAAGGGCCTGACGTGCACCTCCCAAAAATCCTAGACGCGCGTTGAGGCGACGCAACACCAACGCAACACCAACGCAGCGGCATTGGCTGTGATTGGTCCGCTAAGTACATCCGCTGGAGACCGCTATCCGATTTCCACTCATAAACACCGCCATTTAAACTTTTAAAAGGCTACTTTTATTGTTTACACCTCGTTTTATTGTTTGCACCTTGTCGCTTTTGCACAAAGAAATAAAACACCAAGTTCTGAAAAATTGTGGATGTTTAAAGCCGGAAAGTAAACAAATACGCTATAACGAGGCTAACGATGATATACGTCAAGAGTCTCGGTCGGTCGGTCGGTCAGTCTTTACAAAAACATAGCGCCCTTTACCGGTGTGGCATTGAATTGCATTTCGACACGTAAACCCAATGCAGAACCATCACGGTCTCCAAGCAACTGCGTGGCCGTTGCGTTGCATGATCACTACGCGGAAGCATAATCAGGGCTTTACGACCTTGCGGACCCCCCTTACGTCCAACGCAAGGGCCTGACGTGCACCTCCCAAAAATCCTAGACGTGCGTCGAGGCGACGCAGCACCAACGCAACACCAACGCAGCGGCATTGGCTGTGATTAGTCCGCTAACTACATCCGCTGGAGACCGCTATCCGGTTTCCACTCATAAACACCGCCATTTAAACTTTTAAAAGGCTACTTTTATTGTTTGAACCTTGTTTTATTGTTTGCACCTTGTCGCTTTTTCACAAAGAAATAAAACACCAAGTTCTGAAAAATTGTGGGCGTTTAAAGCCGGAAAGTAAACAAATAGGCTATAACGAGGCTTACGACGATATACGTCAAGAGTCTCGGTCGGTCGGTCAGTCTTTACAAAAACCATAGCGCCCTCTACCGGTGTGGCATTGAATTGCGTTTCGACACGTAAACCCAACGCAGAACCATCACGGTCTCCAAGCAACTGTGTGGCCGTTGCGTGATCACTACGTGGAAGCATAATCAGGGCTTAACGCCAGCTCCGCCGCCCTGCGCTGCGCCACGAAACTAGGGCCCATTGTGTCAGAAATATACTTAGTGACTGCCCTCTACTGTTTGAAACCCAGCTATTGACATTGAGCAGCTGGACTGGATTACTCCTGTATGTAGTAAACAGACACAAAGACATCAGAAATAAGACTTCCATTCACAAACACCTCTTTGAGCTCCGGTGGTTTTTACTGAAAAACTGTAACAGGGGTCAGCGAACCAGGCACCTCTACAGCATCACGCTGCTACTGTACATACAAGACAACACCCACAGCACAGTCACGATTATACAATGCTTCTAATCAATATATAATGTATTGTATAATCAACACCATAGTGGGGTCAGAACATGGAACAAAATGCTCTCCGGGTTTTCAATCATACAAATGTTCTGGTAAATGGAAAGTAAACAGCTGCTTTTGGCTACACTTTATTCAAGTTTGAATTAGACTGGATGTCAATGATTTTTTATGTAGGTTTCTTTCAACACACTCTATGGTCAACGGAGAGGAAGCTTTGGGCCGGTCTCAGCCGAGTCAGTTACCAAGCTACTATAAAAGAAAGCAGGTTGTGGTATTGCTTCATGTCCTGGGCTGGAGTTGAGCAGCTCCCTCCTCCAGGCCTAGAGGTTTACAGAGTAGCCTACCGGAGGATGAGGACTGCTGTCCAACAGGTGGGCTAACAGCGGAGACCACCAAACATCAAAGACCACAATTCACCAGCCTTCACTTGGTTCAAGGCTTTTAGAGCAACTGGAGCGTGCTGGACCTGAAGACTGGACTGAGTTGACTTGTTCAGATGACACCACATCAGCCCGATGTCAGGCACGACAATGGATGCTTCAGCGCTTTTTGTTGTTCGCCTTTGACGACATGTTCCATCAGGACCGTCACTTTGAGCAATAGGAGCCCAGAACGAGCTGCAGGACTGTTAACAACGGTGAAGAGGAACGTTTCTGTGAAATGGAGGAAACATGTGTGCCAAAAGCTTCTTTCATCATTGAGGGACGACCAGGACAGAGCGAAGAAAGAAACAGCAGAAGTACTTCAGTAACTAGTGAGCAGGGATGACATCACACACGTGGAGAAAGACGAGCAGCCGTGATTGGTCGGGGATGCGTCTTTGTCTTTATGACTGATCTGACATGGTGACCAGTGAACCGACACTGATCCTGGAGTCTGAACCAGATATAGAACAGCCACATTATGTTTGTCCGGTTTCTGGTGCATTCATGGACTCTCATGGAAAATAAGACATTGGGCCTCATGCAATACGCACCCGTACGGACACATGGGTTTTAAAGAGCCGTGATTCTGGTCAGGGACGCATGTTGGTCTCTCTCTCCACGGAGGAGAAGAGTCATGATGTTTTACTTTAGAAGCATGTGACTTCATGTTGATCATTCCCAGCACGCTGCTGCTCCGACAGCACATCGTCCACAGTGCCAGGAACATTCTTTGTTCCTGCTGGATTGGGAAAGCAGGACTTGGAGGTCACAGATGGAGAAGGCAGCGTGAGGGAGCGATCACGCCCAAACGCAGCACGGCACATCTTTTAGATGCACATAAAATTAGATATTGTCAACTTTTTATCTGCCGGCACAGAGCCATGCCACTCATCAATGTCACTAGACGATCCCATGTCTTTACAGATGCACTTTGCTGCAACATGTCTCACTGTGGTTGACGGCTCCACGCTCATTGATTATACATTAATGATCACATCTCACAAAGTCATCTCCTCATTACAGGTCACATTTATCAAGTTAAAAACAGTGATTTACAGGAAGGTTTCGTTTGGCGAATATGACTTAGAACACCTTTGCAAGAAAACTTCAGAAAAAGGATAAGAAAGGAAACGTCACCGTGTGAGGCCCATGGAGGAGCTCTGCTGTGTGAGATCTTGGTCAGAAGCTGGTACAATGTGAAAAGTCAGCTTGTTGGAAACAGACAGTTAACATTCCTAAGACATTGGGACATTTCCACAGAATTCCTTTTTTCCTCCATTTGACAAAAGAATGAATGTTGTCTGAACACAAGCATGCGTCCCGTAACGGTGGCCCAACGGACTGAAATTAACAAAACTTGGTTGAAATGAGGGATGCACCGATACAACGTCAACAGTCCTGATACCAAAACCTGGTACTGCTCTGAGCATCAGCTGGCTGATCCAGGGATTCATGAATAGGCTGGAAGCCTCACTGTGTCAACTGGGATCGTTCTTTATGTGGAAACATCTTAAACATTCCTTCCTTGACGTTAAAAAAGAAAATAGAATTTATAAAAGTTGCATTTTCTGAATTATTTATTATTAAATATATCAATTGTACGCCAGCAAATGGGTAAATTAATCTCCATATTCAAATGAAAATATTGTGAATGCAGCAACAAATTGGTCTAACCTTTTTATGATCCTGTTTTTTGTACCATGAATTATACATGATCCCTATTTAAAAGTACATTTTATACAAGTAATGTAACAGATCATCTGTACAAATAAGAATTGGTTTGAAAGATTTGAATTCTCATATTTAAATCCAAATAGCGATGCATGGTGATGTGTGGATATGTTTAATAATGGAATGGTGGGGAGACTGACGGTTCCCACGGCGACGTAATTCACACTAGACTACCGTACATAGATGTTAAGGGGCGGGACTTAGCCTCTGCATAGAATATAAACTACAATAGATAAGCCTGATGGTCATAACATATCCAGTAATTTGTTATTAGATATCGGTGCATCCCTATTTGAAATATGAATCTGATCAAATAAAAATTAAACAAGATCAAAAACTGGATGAATACCCAGCACTTCTCTCCACGGGTGGATCACATGTGATTGACTTGGGGGAAAAAAAGGGAGTCACCCATCTGTCACAGCGTCAAACATGTTCACATAGAAGCAGTGTGGTTCTTTGGGAGTGTGTGTCACTGTCTGGAATGTAGGAAGAGATTTCAACGCAGTCAGCGTGCCTGCAGCTGAAACCTTCCAATGTTCACAATCAGAACAGGTGAAACATGAAACACGTCATCCTATTTGGCATTGTACTGATTCAACTAAATAAAAACCCAAACAACCTAAAACAAAGACTCTCTAGAGGCTCCTCTGCTCGCCGGTGTTCATAGAACCGTTCTTTCAGAAAATATAAAGAGAGAAAGAACGGCCGGGTGACGGCAAGCTTGGGAATTAGAAGGTTGTGGTGCAAATGTGCTCAAATGTCATCACGGCTCACCTCCCACCCTCCTGCCGTTCCAGAACCTAAGCTGGAGTAAATAGTGAATGAAAGCCCTGAACAGAGAGACTAATATGAATAAACTGAGCTGTTGTTTTGGATGGAATGATTGTGCGTGCGCTGCATGGACATTTCACAAAACAAAGCCTCACTCCAAAGCTTGTGATTAACAGATATACAAGCTGTGGTGCCTTCAAGTCCCACTCACACCAGGAAGTAGTCCAGCCCAATCTTTGGTTGATGTAGTTACCGTACTCACCGCACTATAGTTGGTGAGCTGCTCTAGTTAAGATTATCACTGACACAGTAGCCAGGTGAGCTAGCGATACTCGGACCCAATTACTGCCACAACTTTTGTTTTCGTACTACTCTTCCAAAAAAGGGAGGGGGGTAGCATTGTATCTCTATATACACAGTATCAAGTATAACTATTAATATTGCAAATACAAGTTCAACCTTTTGGTAACAATTGCTTCTTCAGTCCACCAGATGGTGCTGTGGTCATCAGTGAAGTCAGCTGATTGACAGGAAGTTGGTCAGTTTATCTGCTTGACTGACAAACGACTGAAGATGAACTAAGTGAAAACTTTTTCTTATTAGATAAAACAGACAAAGTGCAAAAAGTGTAAAATTTACGGTTGAAAAAAGGTAATATAT
The DNA here is from genome assembly GCA_029853015.1 of Chelidonichthys spinosus. NCBI lineage: Eukaryota > Metazoa > Chordata > Actinopteri > Perciformes > Triglidae > Chelidonichthys > Chelidonichthys spinosus. The sequence continues at coordinate 2,612,671 of CM056827.1, read as the reverse complement.
AATTATTACTGTATATGGCAATAGTCAGCATATGGCAATATCTAAGATTGGTTCTAGCCCTGACATCTTTTTGGTCAGCATAGTTCACTATTTAGTTCAATGAAAAGTTACGGAGAACGACGAAAAAAGCTCTTTGAGCTTCCAAGCTTGGGTTTAAGGTGGCACGTTCATGCCTACGCCATGTTTGTACCGTCAGTCAGGATGACATCACGCTACGAAGCCAACGTCGGGTTTAGGAAGGGCACCACGAAGGTGTCACTTCCTCTGGACTTTACATCGTCACGTGTTCGCCACAACAACTAAAAATAAATCCTAATTCACTTTCCATTGGCGTTGTTTTCGGGCTGAGTGAATGAAAAAAGAAGAAGAATTCCATGTACATGAATCACTAGATTTCAATGTCGTCACTATTTCACAATCTGCTGCAAGACTGGGTTGAATCATATTTGATCCAAGTGGCTTTCAGGAATAGCAGATTATGAAGGTTTCAAGGTGAAACAAAAACAGAACATTGAAGAAACGGAGAAATAAAAACGACTCATCCACTGCTGTTTGGATCTTTGTAGACTCCTGCAACCACCGCTGAGATTTCAACATGATGTCATATGAATGATTTACTTGCACACCAGTGGAACTTGTCAGGTTAGTATCCGCTTTGATTGGTTACTAGGAAGTGTGATTATTATTATTATTCCTACTGTCCAACAAGTGGAAATGCAAGCAGTGAGGCGTGTTGCCTCAACCCTCCAGCAACCCAAACAGACACTCAGCAAAAAGCTACCACTTCAAAACATTGCTTCTTTTCTTTTGCTACTTCCCTCCTATTTTAGGATACATCATATATTTATTACTTATGGCTTACAATGTCAGCTCAAAGTCACATATTTGTCAGTGTCTGCTGTTACTAAACGGCAAAAATCAAAGACACGTAACAAACAGAAGGGCACTCGGAGAGCGCACGCCTCTGCCAAACCTCCATCTGGCAATGTTAAAGAAAGTGAAGAATAATGTGTGTATCCGCCCTGTAATTCAGATTATATGAAATATTATGGGTTCATTCTTTTCTTTTCTATTCTATGGGTTCACAGCTTTTCACCAACTTCCATGAAAAATGGGTCAGTAGTTTTCTCTCCATTCCTGCTGACAAACAAACAAACAACTGAAAACTAACAAGATAATAACATGAAATTGAAATTGTGAAATCTCCACACTCAGCTCAGGAAGACACATTATGTTTTGACACCAAAAAAATGATCATCAACAAATGATTTGTTCTTTCAACTAGCATGTCTAATCTGCAAAACTGGCAATATCTGCGATCCCCGCTAGCTAGAGCTCAATATGAGTGGATTACCTCATTATGGAGACCGAAATGAAACATGCATTGAAAACACTGATGCTTTACTCAATCAGTCCTCAAATAAGTGCATACGTGCATCAACCACTTTGGGAATGTGAACAAAGCAACAAAAGGAATATTTAGGAACCATGTTCTCCAGTGTGATCACGACTACCTGTTTTGATTGTGTAGCTCCAATGATTAGGGAGCACATCGACCTGCAGGGGGCCAGAATGACATTGTGCCTCTGACATGAGTTTGCCGATATGCAGATGATGTGATGGTGATTGTGCGAAAACTGTTACCGAGACTTTAGTCAAACAACAAAGGCTGAACTCACCAAACCCAAGCAAGCCCTTTACTACCAGTTCTCAAAAACAGTTACCATAAATGATCATAGAAAACCAAATAATGGCTGAAGCATGGCCAGCATGAACAAGTTAACACATTGAGAGGAATGAAATGAGCCATCTCTACTCCGCTGCTCTGACCCATGAAGTTGAGCTAAACCATCATTTGCAGACAATCCATCTTCCTTATGGAGACATATTTCCCAGTGAAGCGGGATAGGAGGCGGGACACAACGTCAGGGTGAATATGATGGTTGAGTAGATTAGTTTACCACCTTCTCTAGCTCTGATCGATTGATGGATGAATGTCATGATGTTATTGGTTCCAAATGGTAGGTACTAGCTGATGTAAGCATGCATTATATTTTGTTTTTCAGGAAGAAAAAAATATAGTAGTTTGATATAAAAATACAATCTAAAGGCATTTAGGATAGACCCACAAAATGTGATGAATAGTACTATACTCAACATGAATACTGAACATACACATAAATGTCTCAACACAAACATGTTATTTATTTCAACCTAAGTATGGAAGCTGGGTTATGACAACATGCATCTCATGAGTGTAAACAGCCACTTTCACTCCAACATGGTTCCTCCAGATTCAAGTTCATCAACACCGTTGTGACACTTTGAGCTACTGTTTGACAGACAGGTGACCTCCCCTCTTTTCAGCCTTGTAACATTGCAGAGAACACGTTTAACATACGAGAATGGCTGTTTCATAAACCAAAAGTCTTCAATCAAGTTTCCAGGGACAAAATAAAAACTCCTTGGACCTCAACTCTGATTTTAAGTTTAAAAGTGATGGGTCTAAATAGGTTGACTGGTGGCATTTCAGCCTCTCTCCACTCATACATACATAAATGAGTTGGCATACATTCAGTAAGACCATTTCCACAGGGAGGACATTTTGGAGAGTTACCGCAGGATGTTTAAGGTAATCTTCATCTTTTTCCGGAAACAAAATGAATGTGTCCATCTCGGCTCCATGGCTGAACAGTCATTCCAGCTGCTGTTCCATGCAGTCGGAATTCAGCACTTTAAAAAAAAAGTTGCGTGTATTTTCACATCATCTCCTACTTTGGTCCATCTCATCATTACAACCACATTATAAATAAACACTAGTCTATGTGTTGTTTTTTTAGTTCCCAGGGTCTGAAAGAGAAAAATGGTAACATGTTACACCTCCATGAACAATCAAACATACTAAATCACTGTTTGTGTGTGAGAACACACAATAGGCATCCCACTTGGGTTCACTCCTACAAAGTGCGTGTTTGTGTGATTCTAAAGCGTGTAAGGTGCAGGTAGGCAGCTCTGTGATGATTGGAAGGGGAAAGCTGAAGACTGAGGGAGTCAAGCCAGTGACTGATTGGCATTTACCAAATGCTCATCAGTTTAGTCTGTTTCTGCCAAAAGGTCAAGGAGAAGGTCACAAGGCCTAAAAAGTCACCGAAAGGAGGAGGACGCTTTCACTCCTTTTTAGTCTCTCGTTGGAACAAAGGGGTTCATTCTGAGGTCCAAATTAAAATTGGCATGAGGTGTGGGGTAGCTGTAGGCTAATAGCTAACGGCGGAGATAAAACCATCTGGGCACCAACAGCCTGAAGGTTCCAGCCTCTCCCTGTGTGGGAGCCGAGTGGCAGCGAGAGGAGCAGGGACACATCGGGTCAGGGGCGGTCAGCTTGCATTCCAGGTAACTGTGTTGTTCATGCTAAGCTGATGCTTTTAGGTGAGCCCAAGTAACAGTAAAGGAAGAGTCCACCTCTGGGTGGCTGTGGATGACACCCCCTGCTTGGGTAAGGTAGAGTTGAAGTGATAAGCCTGACCCTGATTATTACTATTGAAGATAGGAGTTAATGGCCATGTTGCTGGGTTGTTTGCTCCTCCCTTGAAATAGTTCTGAGCCTGCAAAGAGGCTCATGCATTGGAGAAAGAATTACGTAGGCATGAGAGTTTAAAACCTGTCCTTGACTGAGAGTTCAGCGCCCGACTCGCTGGGTAATTCCTCGGTTAGGAGGTTGAGTTCCCTCCTTTGAATAAATTCTGGACCCAGGCGATGGGCTTGGCCTGATGTCAGGAGTCGTCATCAGTGTCCTCGATCAGAACCTTGGTGTCACGGGTCTTGGACCTGAAAAAGAGAAAAAGAATAAAGTGTTCATAGTTCTGAATCACCCTATGGAGGATAACAGCAGAGGTTAGCATGCTGAGGTCACTTACAGATAGGGATGGGCATCGTCAAGGTTTCATTGATAAGACTACTCTTATCGATATCCCAGTGCCTTAGCCATACTCCAACCACTTCTGATTACAAACTAACTACTTATATATACACAATGCTCAGATTACGTCTCACACCAAGTCACTTCAACTACAGGAAATCCACTTGTGTCCATTTAGGAAACTCAGGTGATTGTGACTCAGTTTCAGCTGCTTTGGTGCAAATGAAAGCGACAACAGGAGCAATGGAGGCGACACCAAGACCACGAGGAGGATCTGATGTGAGGACACACACAGCTGCTTGCCGTGTCTGTACAGTCTCAAGAGCCTGGAGGAGGACCAGGAGACCAGCCAGTAAACCAGGGGATGTGGACAGGACCATAGAAGGGCATCAACCCAGCAGCAGGAGGGTATCTGCTCCTTTGTGCGGGGAGGACCAGGAGGACTACCAGAACCCTCCAACATGACCTCCAGCAGGCTACTGGAAATATGCTCAAGAGTTACCACTTACAGAGCGCTTTTGCTTTGGCTTGTTTGTATCAATATGCGTTAAAATAAATAAAAGAACCAATCATTTTGAACCTAAACAAGCCTCTGGTCTTGAATCATTTAGTACTGGTGTCCATTGAAGCATGTGTCCTTGATTATCAACCCACTTCCACTTCTTTTAAGGACTGCATACATAGAAAGGGATGTTAAGTGGCGGACTCACTGAGGAGAGCTTTTAGTCGAGTAACGTCGTTACGAAACGGAACACTAAGAGACAAATCAACCATCTCCACTGACATTTCATTCTATAAATTCTTAAAACAAGCATTTTACAGACCTAACAAAGCATGACTTCAGACTTCATACTGATCACCATCATTATGGAGTTATTTCAGCATCCTTTTCATCTGGTTATTGATATTAAATCACAGCTAAATACTTTATTCTGGGTTCCTCCAGCTGTAGTAAACCTGCTGATGTGTTTTGCTAGATCCAGTGAATCCAGCTTGGTGAAATCCACCGAGCACCTCTGGATGATGTCATAAACCCAGACAGGATGGTGTTTGGTTTCCTGGTGGATCAACATGTACAAAGCAGGGATAGTAATGGATAAACCTGGTTGGGGTCTACGTGGAGGGAAGCCCCGCCTCCTCTCTGCTGCATCGAGTGTGAGTGAAATGATCCCGTGGTCTCCCACTACTCACGCATGTAACTGAGCTACAATGGCAGAGGCAACGAAACCCAAAAGAGCTCGTTATGATTCATAAAAACCGAGGCAAAGCGAGGGTCTATAAAGGGGATGCATTTGAACGGTGGAGACAGTTGAAAGCTGAGAGGAATTTGAAATCAGATGCAGGATTGGCTACTCTTCTCCTAGACAGGTAAGTTGACGGAGGATACGACAACAGCTCTGGCAACCGCGAGTCTGGAGGGGAGGGGTGTAGGGGGAGGCGGATACGACTCGCCGCAGTGTTTTTAATTTGAGTGTAGTACCGTTTTTGGCCACATTCTTACATATGGCGCCTTTAACACATCTTTTCTGTGGGTCATTAAAAGAAGTGAGATGATAAAAAAGGGCTGACGCAACTTTAAGTCTCTTTGAAGCTCCAGAACGAGATCCTGTGTTTTCCATGAGGAAACTTGACATCTCCTGCCTGCTTCATTCAAACTTCTTTCAAACAGCACACCCCAAGTTGTAATACAGGCTTTACATTTGTGGCCTCCAAGGCCAATCATCAGCGATTCATCACCGTCACATGTTCCCCACAACACAGGACTCACTGTGAGGCCAGCCGGGGCCTGCGTAGACTCATGCTGTAGCTCCTCTTCCAGCTCTTCTTGCCCTGCCGGTTCCTGACTCCGTCCTCCTGGTCCATCATCTGCTCCAGCAGTGTCTGGTCATCAGCGTTGAGCGGCGCAACGCTGATGTCTCTGACGGCCCTGAACTCACCACAGTTATTCAGGTGTTCGTTCTCTAATCGGAAGAAGTTCCACACAAAGCGTCTATGAAGGAGAAACGCTGCATGTTAGCAGCCAATTTAAATAACATACTGTACTTCACATAATAAATATTAAAAACAATGGTCCGAATCCTTATGTCAGTTAATGCTGTGTCAGCATGCATACATGTTCTCTGTCTGCTGAAGTAGAGTGAGCAATGGTGCATCAGCACAAACCAGTACACTGTCAAATCACCAGCTAGCTGCTTCACCTCAGCATCATTTGAATCCCAGTAGTGCTGAAACAATCCACTGAATAGAAGGGCTGGGGGTAAACGATTAATCGGTCGACTAATCTAACGACTAATTGGACGATTAGTCTAATGATTATTTTTTTGTTGTTCAATTAATAAAAACCATAATGTATCTCAAATAAATACCAAAAAGATCTATATAATATAGTTCATTAAACGACCCTGTTTTGCACAGCAAAATAAAAAATGCAGAATAAAATTATACAAAATAGGCCAGCCTGTTTCAGGGGCGTTGCTAGACATAAAACTCTACTGGGGCACAGGCCCCCTATTACTAAAATCACAAAAAACATCCTTGAATTCCCGCTGCGTGTATGAAATGTGTGCTATATAAACTTCCCTTGCTTAGCCCAATTACTGCCACAGCCATACTGCTGCTGCTAAAACTGAAAGGTAAAAATGTAGAGATATTAATCTCTAATTCATATTTATTTCAACATACATTATGAACATGCTCAACATGTTTTTGTTGATTTTGGAGTATCATTCCCACATTTGTGAATGTAGAACATCAGACTTTTGGGGTTGGGGAAATCACTGTGACTGTAAATCTTACTATAATGCTGAGCCATCACTTGGTTTACAAAGTACTATAAATTAAATTGTTTTAAGATAAAAGATAATGGGGTAAACCGTCAGCTATCTAACTATCTAACAACACAAAGAGTGATCTGTGATTCAGAGCAGCAGGAATGAGGACTGGTGGTGATTATTGAGCGGTAATAGAAATGTGTAACACATCGTTGTTTGAGTTACTTACTGGAACGACCGCAACACAGTCAGAAACTACACGCACTGTGCCGCTTCACGCCAGCTACTGTGGGCATCGGGGCGAGCGGGGCAGGTGGGAGAGAGAAGTGGATCATACCATGACGTGATGGGGGGGGGGGTCTGTTGTATTTTTAAAGTAAACCATATCCTGTCTATGGTTTTTTGACCATGTTTAAGCTTGTCAAACACGGACTTGCGTTTAAAAAACAACATGACTGATATTTTTTTTTTGCATTTATCTATGCGTGTGCGCCGCCGGTGCCCCGGCTACGACATGCACACTGCCGTGCACGGACGTAATGTGTGCGCCTCAGCTTGTATTTTGGGTTAAACTGCGTTGGTTTGACATTGTGGATGAAACATCCATTCTTTTACCGTTATTATCAATATAAATGAATCCACTGCCAAATATAGTAGCTCATTAAAACTCGAACGGGAGATTTTACTGGGGCATGGCAGATCAATACTGGGGCACGTGCCCCACTAAAAGAGGTCTAGCGACGCCCATGGCTTGTTTACTCTTACAGTCCAACAAAAATCTCTCCTGTACAAAATTACACAAGATAAAAAAAATGCAGTGCAAAAACAAACACTGTGCTGTGCACAGTACAGAAACAGAAACACAAAATAACAGTCCCAACATAGAACCTGATGCAAAATGAAACTGACTATCTAAAAGCCCGTAGAGTACTCTATCTACACAGTGAACATTTTGATGAGCTCTATCACACTTGGATGTGGTGCTCATTTTAATGTTTTCAATGCTCATAAAAACATTCATTTATTCATGACCGCTGCGCACCAGCTTCCGTGCAGCGCTGGCCTGGACATTGCTTGGCTCCGTTAGTTGACATTAGCGTAGCTTCACTGTACATACTATAAGATGGCTAACGTTTATATTATGTCTGACTCGTAAACGACCACAACATGAGTTAGCTCTCTGTGCTGTTTGTTCGTGCCGGGTTAGTAGCGGCTAGATAGCCGTTTTCTGCAGCCGTAAGCTAGCTACTATTCCAGCCAACTTTTAATGCTAACAAACGTTAACTAACACACAGCTGTCTAGCCGCTAGTAGCGAGCTCACATTAACTACTAACGAACCAAGCACGAACAAACTGCACGGAGAGCTAAGATAGTTAGCTAGCACTACCGAAGTGCACAGAACTCAAGCTTCTCAACACACTACACAAACGTCAAATTAATTTAGCCAAAGTTAAGCCCAAATTAAGCCCAAGTTATGCTTCCGCGTCGACAAAACGCAAGGGGGCTTGCGGACCCCTTTCGTCCAACGCAAGGGCCTGACGTGCACCTCCCAAAAATCGTAGACGTGCGTCGAGGCGACGCAACACCAACGCAACACCAACGCAGCGGCATCGGCTGTGATTGGTCCGCTAACTACATCCGCTGGAGGCCGCTATCCGGTTTCCACTCATAAACACCGCCATTTAAACTTTTAAAAGGCTACTTTTATTGTTTTCACCTCGTTTTATTGTTTTCACCTCGTTTTATTGTTTGCACCTTGTTTTATTGTTTGCACCTTGTTTTATTGTTTGCACCTTGTTTTATTGTTTGCACCTTGTTTTATTGTTTGCACCTTGTCGCTTTTGCACAAAGAAATAAAACACCAAGTTCTGACAAATAGTGGATGTTTAAAGCTGGAAAGTAAACAAATAGGCTATAAAGAGGCTAACGACGATATACGTCAAGAGTCTTTGCCGGTCTGTCAGTCTTTACAAAAAACATAGCTTTGATTTGCCATGCTAGGCGATATTTCCCCCACTGCTTGGCCATCGCTTGCATTGCCTGTGATGTGGATGAGGTGCTGTGGCCAGACCCAAACAGAAGAGAGGATGCGGGATAGTTGTTGTTTTTTTGTTGTTTTTTTGTAACTGTATACAGTAAATTCTTCTGGTTTTGTATGTAGACCACTGTATATGCAACTTTGTGTTGGTTGGGATGAACACTGTGTACATTACAGTATTCTTGTGGGAAAAATAAAATATATCAAAACAATATTCTAAAATATTTGACAACACATGTATGTATGTACTGTCTGTAGTGAGTGTAACACTGAACAAAAAAAGGCCTAAGTCATTATGGTAAATGGAGAAGAAGACACATCAGTGTTCAAGTGGTTCTTATAAATGTCTATTCATATGATGGTTTGTGTGTCATTTGAAAACAAAATGCCATTTTGAGAAGAAATAACATTGTTTTGAATGTAAAGTTTCATTTTGCAGGAGAATTGAGGGGTTTAACCCATTGTGTGTGTGTTTTTTGATTTGTGTGTAGAGTTCAGAGAGTATGAGGCATGCGTTCAGAAAATGTGTGTAAACAATCAAGGAGAACTGTTACTCGTGTTGGAGTCCTGCTCAGTGTGTAAAGTGTCTTGATTAACTTCTGTTGTCATATGACACTAGAATAAACATTGAATTGAATTGATTTTGCATCTATTTCTGACATTTTATGGAATCAGTTGAAAGAGGAGTAAAATGGGAGCAATGGAAAGATGAAAACAAAGGGATGAAGAAAGGGAGAGAAGAGTGAGAAATAGAGTGGATGTGTTTACCTGAAGACCTCCAGCGGGGCCAGCATCGTGGCCAGTATGTCAGAGATGCCATGAATTCCAAAGACGGTGCTGAGGGTGACCGTTAACGTCCATGAAAAACGCAACAGCACATCCTCCACTATGGCACTGTAGTAATACGCCTGGAGGCAGAGACAGAGCAGGGAGGACACAGACTATTGAAAGGATCATACTAGTTATAACTTTGATATGTTCTCAATATCTCAACATAGATAGTGAAACGATACCACGGCCAACATCTAAAACATCAGGGGAAGTCATGGAATAATAGATGGCAGAATATTAAATTACTTAGAAATCCTAGTTTCCTTGTCATCCAAATTATAATGTTGGTGGTTTCTTTGATAGTTAACGTCATATTTTGGCATATTATGGTTGAACAGCTGTTAAGGGGCCGGGTGCAGGATCTGGCTCAGGGAGCAGCGTCAGCTAGTGAACCAGCTGCAGGTGATCAGGTGATTAATGACAGTCCATGCCACAGCAGTGTTTAAATGTCCCAGTCGGCAAGTCCGGCGGATTGAGGGCACTCTGTCAGATTTTGAATGGTTACAACTCTCACGCTCCTCCCCCACGACCACCGAGCTCCTCCCCCCACGACCACCAAGCTCCTCCCCCTCGATTTCGTGCCCTTTGAAATCCCTTAAGGCTGGATTATGCTTCCGCGTCGACACAACGCAAGGGAGCTTGCGGACCCCTTACGTCCTTGCGGACCCCTTGCGTCAACGCAAGGACCTGACGTGTGCCTCCCAAAAATCCTCGACGCGCTTCGAGGCGACGCAACACCAACGCAACACCAACGCAGCGGCATCGGCTGTGATTGGTCCGCTAACTACATCCGCTGGAGACCGCTATCCGGTTTCCATTCATAAACACCGCCATTTAAACTTTTAAAAGGCTACTTTTATTGTTTGAACCTTGTTTTATTGTTTGCACCTTGTCGCTTTTGCACAAAGAAATAAAACACCAAGTTCTGAAAAATTGTGGATGTTTAAAGCCGGAAAGTAAACAAATACGCTATAACGAGGCTACGACGATATACGCCAAGAGTCTCGGTCGGAATTGGAATTGGAAGCTTGTTGCTACTTCCCTCCACCTCCGCCCTGTGATAGTGGTACGACCCGAGGGGGGAGGGGCTCTGTGTGTGCACGAACACAGTCCTGCGTGCTGATTGGACAGGATGATCCAGGCTCTGTCGATTTTTTGCAAAACAAACAACAGGCTCTACGTGCACGTAGAGGCATGCTTTTTTTTCTAAAACCGGATGATTTATGTTGTTCTATCGGAGCATAGTGTCGGCTTTGGTGAATATGATCAAAAAAAGTTGCCTACTGGGACTTTGACAAGATTTTTCTTGTAAAACAGCGGCCCCTGCCGGTGTACATATCAGTTCAGGTGGAAAGTTTCTGCAGCAAGGAAGACAGAGGGGCTTCCAAAACAAAAACACAAAATATGAAGCTTTATCTTTCAAATAGTGAGCAGCATAAGCAAACCTCTACATGAGTCATGAGCATGTCAGAAAACAGAAAAATGCCCCAATCCTCCAAAATAATGATAAATTCCCATTCCGTTCTGTGAGAAGTTGATGAGGGAAAGCTGTTCATGAAGAGAACATCACTCATCCCCCCTGACTTCTTTCTCTACACTCCACTCCTCGTTCCTGAGAAACACCAATGTGCTCTCTGCTGGATTATGTGTTGATGAATAACAGGAGAGCCAATGGTTTGTTGAAGGGAGTCCTGCAGCCAGCTCAGAGCAGGACTGTGCAGCTAGCCAGCTGTTCTCGTCCTGCTTTAACATTCTTTTTTTCAGAATGTATCCTTCTACAGTAGTTAGCTCTGCTCACTAAATCCTGGACCTGTAGATTGCGCTCTGCTCTGCTGCAAAGTTCAAACCGGCCTCTCGTGGATCCATTCAGTCCTCTAGCAGAGCTGCACACACATCCACACAACTCATAGGAACGGCTATTATTTTAACTTAAAATGGGGTATCAGAACACATTACTTTTCTAGCAATGTTTACAGTGTAACACTAGGTCAAACTACTGCATCAGCCATTCATCTCCAACAGGTCCCTCCCTTTGTGCAGGAATACCTTATGTGGGTAGACGATCTCCTCTCTGAGAAAAGTATTCTCTCCTGCGTTGTGGTCAAACAGACCCCAGTCCATCTTCAGATCCCAGATCAGTGTGTAACATGAGCTGACCACTGAACAGCCAATATACAAGTAGAGGAAGATCTGGGCGTCAGCGTGGGTTTCAGCTGAGGAAGAGAGACAGACGGGGGAGGAGGTTAGACAGCTGGTAGAGCATCACATTTATACGTTTCAATATGGAAACGTCAATCAAATAGGTTTGCCTGTTTTGGTTTTAATAACCCAGACACCTGTTTTATTCACTTTAAAGGAGAGAGGCTACCTACATACATCCCAAAATGATCCCAATCCACAGGAGTTGTTTCCCCAATGTTCCGGGTATTTAGGCAAAGCACTAAGTTTACAAACAAAACGATACAAATTGCTGCCGGCGAAACACAGAGGCAGCCATCCACAATCTTGATTGAGTCACTTATATAAAAAATGGATCAAGCCCAGTTAAGGGCCAGCCCTGTCCTTTAAGGGTCTGGAGGAGACCCAGGGCCAACCAGTCAAAACCAAAACAAAAAAAAACTTCAAAATGGTAAATGGACCTGCATTGCTACAATGCTTTACACTACTCAAGGCTCATACACCCCATTCAGTCTCTTTTACGCATTCACACACATTCATATACTGATGGAGCACATCAGCAGCTACACATCCACATGCCATCGGGGCATTTGGGGTTCAGTATCTTGCCCAAGGACACTGAATGCAGAGCCGGATTCCAACGACCGATCTAGACCGCTCGCTCTACCTCTGAGCCAGCCCTTCAGCATTAACTACACAATGACATTGCTGCCCTGGTGGGCTTTGCTGCAGTGCTGCCGAATTTTTATTAATACAATTGAAATAAAATAAAATACTTGAATGACTGGAATGAACTTGAATTGAACCGACTGTGGATCTTTTCTTTTTGAGTATCACAAGACTCCGTTATACAATATTTAGAGTTTATCAAAACAGGAGGGAAACAGGACAAGGTCTGAATATAGGGAGATCTAATCTTATTAAATTATGGAAAAATATACAGAAAACAAGGAGAATTGTTGATAAAAGTGTGTTTGATATACAGGCCTGGTGTGATATTCTAATAAAGGTGTATGTGTAAGCTCCATTCTACCTTTATGTGTGCTGTAAAGGGCAGCAAAGGTGACGACAAAGAAGGAAGTGGAGTATTTCCCAGCGTTCACCAGGTGAGGGAAGGCCCGCTTGGTGTCACGGTAACGTCGCAGACACTGGACGAATCGGAACCAAGCAGGAAGACACTGGATGACTGCGCGGATGCCATAGGAGTAGGAATTACACACATCTTTACCTGCAGAGAAGGGGACACAAACAGTGTGGTGACACGGTGTGGGGCCCTCATCATTGGATCAGAATCTTTATTGTTCTGTCTCACCTTCACTGCTGATAAGTCCATCATGCTTTTTCCAGTCCAGCTCAAAACTGTAGAAACAGATCATGTACTCCAGATCCATCAGAACCACACCCAGAGAGTTCAGCTGGTCAGCCAGCCAGAAGTCTGCAAAGCCAACGTGATGAAACGGAGCAGTCACCACACGAAACTGGGGAAGGAAACAGGCAGAGGAGTTATTGGCAGTTTCTTTCAGTTTCTGCATTAATGAGCATAGAAAGGATAAGTCCCGCCCCTTCCGCTGGACCGCTATGGGAACACAAAATATGTACGGTAGTCAATGGAGAGAGACTTATCACTTCTTGACCCTGTTTGAATTGTGCCATGAATTACACAGAGGATGCTGTGCTGGGAAAAACACTCCCAGTGTGCAAAGCTGAAACACTAAATGTGGCTCTGCATTTACATTCACATTCACATTCACATTCACATTTACATTTCGGGCATTTAGCAGACGCTTTTGTCCAAAGCAACTTACAATTTAGTACATTTGTCAAAAGAAAGAAACCACAACATAGCATTGCCGATAAAGTAAGAGTGAAAACATAGAAAGTGTAGGTCAGACTAGGTCCTTGTCTGAGTAAAGCAGCTGTTCAAATGTGTATCATGTCGTATAGTTGGACTACTTTTTTCCGGAGAAAGGCAAAAAACACTGGTGGAAATTAACAGAAAACAAACAGAATCATTTGTAATTGAGTGATGCTACCAAAAGTTTGAGCAGCCAGAAGCGTGACTTGTAGTAGCAGGTCTTGAAGGGGTTGATGAGGAAGAGGAGGAAGATGCCATAGAGAGCAAGAGGGTTGGCCTGCATCGGTACCAGGATGCTATCACTGAAGAGACAGGACAGCAGGCTGACACACCACAGCACCCCCAACAGACCTGCAATCTGCACACACACACACACACACAGCACACACACACACACACACACACACACACACACACACACACACACACACAGATATTATTTCCAGATCCATTTCCGTTTTCCCACCAAACACAAAGCAAATTTTCACTTCCTGTTACGCATGTGTTTGACCAGGAGATCCTTCGTTTATTTGCGTCACTCACAGGAGAGACGCACCACAGTGGAGGAGGGCTTCAAGCTAACTGCTAAAATGCTTGTTTTCTGACTGGAGTCGGGTTGATGGCTGCTAGGCTATGCTAGCATTGTAGCTGCTCCATCAGCACTCCAAATAAGGTCATCTAGTCTTAAATGCGGCAGAGACCTTGTTGTTTGGACCACAGACAGTCTCTGGTTCCTCCACATGGTCTGGTCTGGTCTCTGGACTAATGTGAGCTACTATGGTAGACCTCGCTTTTTCCAACACTGCATCATGCAAATTTTCTGATTTGAAATATTCATCCAAATGATGAGTTTTGCGTATTCACCTCATTCACCTTGTACAAATTTGTGTCCATTCGCATCTTTGCATTGACTTGTATGTAATCGTGCTGCGAAAAGATTGCCGGGGTTTGGTGTGAACACAGCATAACATACAATGCGTGCATGTGTGTGCTTGGACCTCAAACAGATGTTGATGTGATAGGTTGTTTCTGGGGTTGAGTTCAAATATGAGTACATGGTTAACTCCCGCCTGCCTCCAGCCGTAGGTGTTGATGCCTGGAAGAAAAAAGAGTGGCACTGATGAGGACTGTCTTCTCCTTACTTCGAACAGCAAACCATCCACATTGGTGTGCAAGTGTTATAAAGAGGAAACTGAAACTGTAATTCATGTCATTAACATGTTTCTTCATTTCACACAGAGGTACAACAAGGCTTGTTTTCCTTCTTCTTTCCTTCTTCTGCTTCCTGAACTGCATGACCGTAAACACCCAACTGAGTATCATATTGTGTGTGTGTGTGTGTGCGTGTGTGTGTGTGCGTGTGCGTGTGTGTGCATGTATGTGCGTGCGCGTGTGTGTGCGTGCATACCTAACAGGAAGAGGAATTCTATTAACAGGAAGCCTCCTCTATAGATCCGGACCATAGGCCAAACATCAGCACTACGGATCACCACAGCTCCTAGTGACAGGTAGAGATATAAGGAAAAAGAGTGCATGACAACACCAACTTAAAAGCTACTTTCATAATAAATAAAAAAAACACCAGTAAAATCATGACTGTGGCAAATTTTTTAAGTAATGGCATACCGTAAATCCTCTAATACTGGCCTGTATTCGATTACCAGCCGGTCCCTAACATTGGCCGGTCTCGCTGTCGGCGGAGGTAAATAACGGCCGGTCTCTAATGGAGGCCGGGGCAAGTGTCCACAGGCAGCGTTATTTCCACGCTTCCCATTCATTGTCAGCCGTGCAATGCCTTCGTCTCGCAGAGATTTTGGTTGAAGCTATATTAGAGGATTTATGGTATGTAAGAAGCCCTGCAATGCATTCGCCTGATGGAAAATCTTTTCAACTGACTGTTGTGGATCTAAAATAAAGACAGATTCAGCAACTGCATAGCTTATTTCTCACATAAAATGTTTTCAGAAACACCTTTCGGTGAACTATTGTCGTAAAATAAGAGAAAGTTTCCAAACGAGCCGCCATGTTGGTCGGTTCGAAATCCGGGAGCAGACAGGACAGCTGTGAAAGCGATCGTCCAATCAGGTGCAGCCATGAAGTGTGGGCGTGATTGTATGAAGGAGAGCGCCTGTCAATCATCCTCTAGTGGCAGCGCACCAAGGGCCTCATTTATCAATCTTGCGTGAAAACGGGCGCAGATCTGAG
This sequence comes from Chelidonichthys spinosus, assembly GCA_029853015.1. Classification (NCBI taxonomy): domain Eukaryota; kingdom Metazoa; phylum Chordata; class Actinopteri; order Perciformes; family Triglidae; genus Chelidonichthys; species Chelidonichthys spinosus. The sequence continues at coordinate 2,596,876 of CM056827.1, read as the reverse complement.
CGCAGATTTGGTCTTACGACAGGACACACGTGCGATTTATGAAACGTTCGTATCTGACCAATCTCAGCGTACGAATGAGCGGGCCTTGATAAATGCGGCGGCTGAATTTGATCGTCATTAACATGTTACGCCCATAAATATTCCTGTTTCGGAGGCCTCGCCCACTGAGGTCAAACATGGAGAGACGAAACATGGGTAAGAAAAGAAAGCTTTTCTGACACGGAGATCGGCATCCTGACATCGGAGGTGGAACACAACAAGACAGTGCTTTTTGGCAGCCTGGAGGGTGGCATAAAAGGGGCTCACAAAAACGCTGTCTGGAAAAAGATAACGGAGGCAGTCAACAGCGTTGCCGTAGAGGAACGGACTCCAGCTGAGGTTTGAATATAATTCTCAATAACTTAACCCATGCCTAACGACTTAAATGAATCTTTTCATCCGCAGCCTAAAAGCTTATGTCTGTTAACTGATCAAAACAATTCTTTACATTTAGGTCAAGAAAAAATGGTTGGATATGAAGCTGGCCACCAAGAAACGCGTTGCTGCGTTTAAACATCGCAGCATCAGGCAGACTGGAGGAGGCCAAACAGACTCCAGCCTGATCTTGACGGGGACGGAGGAAAAAATTGCCTCCTTAATTGGGTCGGAGTCGATCTGTGGCATGAGTGGTGGAGGTGACACAGAGATCCCTGCGGTCCCTGAAAACGCGCTCACGTCTGACACGCGCGTATTGTTCCTCCAAAATAAGCAAGTCTGCCATCATCAAGACTTGATAACTGTCAAAGCATCTGTTTAAATAGGGGAATGAATAAACATCTGACCAACCACAGTGGAACGATGATTATCTCAACAGGTGCTTTCATTTTTGTTCCAGTTCTGTCACACCCATCGGACAAAAACAAAAACAATTACACATTTTTGCCTTTAGTTAATGTGCAAACACACATTTCTGCTTGTATTTATGATTCTTTCACATTTTAATGTGTAATAATTAGTTGTCATCTTAGGCTATTTATCCTATTGTTTAATTTTTTGAAAGTGGTATCAGTAAAAACATGGGCTTTAAAAGAAATGTTTTCGTTTTAATAATCCGTTTTGATCTGTTCTAAATATGTGACTGCTTATGCTTAATGACAGCTGAGGTTTGTTCATTATTTTACGCCAGATTTTGCTGTGCTGCACCGCAAATCCACAGACTCGAATTTGCGTACACGAGCTCAGACCTGACATGAGATCTGATCACAGCTTCCGCTTACGTCCAAATTGATAAATGCCGAAGTTTGCGTGGAAATGGTCGTACGCACGGTTTTCGGTCGTACGTTCGTTTGATAAATGAGGCCCCATGCGTGCAATACTGGCAAGCAGTAAACGTTGTTTACCCCTGTAGTCCCCCCTGCGCATGGGCAGGGTTCCAGCGCCTCTAACCGACACGCCCCCAGCGTTTGAGAGAAGACACAAGTGCTTGTTTTTTCATGACTTTGAGACCTAAATTCATATATTTGGCAATTTTTTTAAAAACTCTCAAAGTTGGCAGGGTGAACAACAACACACTGTCCTGTGGTATGCCAAACTCAGAACCAGTTTTGTAACGCGTTAGAGTACTCTAATTACTTTTTTCGTGTAACATAACGGGTTAGTTTTGTTCATCAAGCAATCAGTAACTTTGTTATTTTTTTAAAAAGTAATCCGTTATTTGAAGACTTTCTCCGGATACAGAAAGGAAAATCCCGCCTGCAGCCTGCTTTCTGTCAGACAAAATACAGTTTAAACTCTTAGAGATATTTGTGAATTTAAGTTTACGTGGAAGGCTGGGATGTGTGTATGCTAGCGATTAGCATTAGCAATTAGCACAAGTGTTCCACAGGCTAACTGAAAGGGTCCAGCTACTCTTCACGAGTACTTCTGTGTCACGCCTGCAAAGTTTACCTCCTGACACAGAAGAACCACTTATATCTCTGTCAAATGTGTTTTTCAATGTTGACATCTGGTGATATAATATATTGTAATGTTTTTCCAACACTTAAATATAGTCACAACAACGTGGTAGAGGCATTCAGAGGCAGAATAGGGCAGGTCACGCCTTCGCCAGACATGTTCCAGGAAGTAAAACCTGAGTCACTAGATGATTCAAAGTTTCACACCTACATTCAGTGTATGTATGTTCAGAGTATTCTTAGATTGCTTGAGAATTATATGAGTGTGTGTGTGTGTGTGTGTGTGTGTGTGTGTACCTGTAATGACCACAGTGACGAGTAAGACGAGGAACACTCCACAGTAAAGTCCCACTCGAAAAGTGGTCCAAGCAGGAGCAGGCTGCAGGAGACAGACGGACACAAGTTAAACAATACCAGTACACTGTAATGAAATACAAATGTAAACATTTACACTAGAATATTGATAACAATACGTATATCCTGACTGAGAAATGTATTTATACCAGGGTTATTGATAATAGATGGATGTACAAGACATAAATAACTGGGCAATATATCAGCATGAAGACATTGTTGTTCACAACACAAACACATAAGTAAACTATCAAATTAATAATGAACTTACAACTTATTCTTAATGCAGATGTCACACATCACTGTGAAGACATAACGTTGTCTGTTTGAGTGGATCATGTCTGAATTCTACAGCTGCACTGCTGCTTCTCTCTCTAATTATTATCTCATCATATACAGCAGAATATCAGATCATTGACTAAATGATGCGTTATTTGAAAAGAATCTAATCTTCCCGAGATTGTGTCCGTTTTGTATTTGGAGACATCATTTCACATTTCATTTCTTTTAGAAACTTTTAGAACTGTATGAAAAATTCATATGACTGAAAGAAGAAATCCAGGAAACTCAAACTTAAATTGTGTCTAACATCTGGGAAAATAATCCTCCGTGTCATGGTCCAATGTTTACAAATCATGTCAACATCTGGTCAGTCTTTGAGGGAAACTGTTCAGGCCTGTGTACACATAGCGGTTCTTATGTGCCAGCGTCTTTTTTCAATTATTCCTATTGAGGAGCATTTGCAGCTGCTCAGAGCGCTTCAAGTTGAAAATATCTCAACTTTTCAGAAAAGCACTGGTGAGGTCACTGTAGAAAATAGAGGAAAGGCTTGTTTTCTGTGAAATCAAAGACTGAAATGCCAATAATGCGGACAGATCGGCCGGACAGACACTGATATTTGCCCATTTTTTCTAATCTTTCACACAAGAGAAGCAGAGTTTAGAAACAGCATTAAATACTGTGTGTGTGTGTGTGTGTGGGGTGTGTGTGTCTGTGTGTGAGAGAGACCTGTGCAGCTCCTAGGGGAGGGACCCTCAGTCTCTTCATGGCCCTCTGCCTGTCACCGCCTTCCAACTCTGTTGTGACCAATGCCTTCCAGACACAAGAGACAAGAATAAGGGTTGATCTCTTCCTGATTGATAATAACTGAGAATATTGGTGGCTGCCAAGCTTTTTTAATTCGGGATGTCAATGGATAACGGTTTAGAACCAAGGATATTTTTGACTGTTTATGCATGTTGTATATATACTGTACATACATACATATATATATATATTCTATTCACGTATGCATTGAATATAGTAGAGTATTGCTGTCAGTTAGGGGTGCCAGTGTATGCACCTCGGTCTCAGAGATGAGCTGTGTGATCTTCTTGCAGGTGTAAAATGGAGCCACTTCAACATGGGCCACCCTCCAGTCAGCCCCCCTCGACGTCTCCAAAATCTTATCATGCTTCTTCAGGATCTTCCTGAAACCTGTGAAGTTCAGGTTCTGCCAAGACACAGAGACACAGTGAGACAAGTGTTTAATGAAAGACAGATAAAACACGTCAAAACCATCAAACACAAAAGCCGCCGCGCTGACGGGGTGTGTCCGCCTGGACTTTGCAAGTTTCGTGCACCGCGCAGGCTCGCGCAGGCACACCTCCCGTCTCGCCCACCCGCGTAAGTGGGAAAGAGGGAGGAGAAGAAGGCGTGAGTGGGAGACGAGGAGGAGACGAGGCGTGGACTGGGATTAATACAGCCGATTCAGATCTTCACCAATCAAATGAGCTCCTCTCCTCTCCTTTAATGCGTTAGGGGAGGTTCAGTGCAAGTTCTGTCACTTGACAACCCGATGACAGAAGCAGCGCCGCCACTCCCACCACGCGCATCACGCGCTGTGCGCGCGTATCATAATAATAACAATGCTGATATTATAAAAAACAGGAGAGAGAGAGGGAGATGTTTTGGTCCAAGAGGCTGAGTTTCCGTTACGCGTGCCATCCGCCTTTGATCTGACGTCAGATGTGACGGGACAATCTATATAGATATAAATTCACGTGTTGATTCAATTAGTTGCATTAAATAGTGTTTGTTGTGATTATGTATTGCATTTAAATGTGCCTGGAACTGTGGAAACCTGCCTGTGAGGTCTCGGTGACGTGTACGCACTGCGCGCTGTATTATTGACTGATTCAGAGATGGGAGTAAGTCACACATATGCAAGTCTCAAGCAAGTCCCAAGTCTTTTTTGTGAGAGTCAAGTCAAGTCATAGCTTAGGTCAAGCAAGTCACAAGTCAAGTCATAGAAATATAATAGGCTGCAGTCTCAAAGTTTTAAGATGGTTGTCTTCCAGCCTAAGTTTTATGTAGCCCCCCTTTGCACAAAAGGGCTAACAAATAGAGGAAGGGGATAAACAAACAATAATTACCAGACAGAGTCAACACAGTAGTTTATCTTGGGAAGGGCAGCAAACCACTTCTTTTTATTTACAACAAACGTTAGATTAAAAAGAATGGTGAAGTCAGCTAGAGACATTTCTTAATTTTCTTTGTGTAGTTGGAAATGGCGGATGAAATTTGACGTGGTGCTGGATGTGTCATATATTTTTGCGCTGCACACGGCAAATCGTTTCTTTTGTTGAGTTGCATATCTTTAAATCCAAATTTTATAATTTGGGGAACACTGGCTGTGACACAGTGGAGATTACCGGTTGCCAGGTTCGCCCAAATCGAATCGAAAATATTTTTTTTTATTATTATTATTCAACAATTAACCAAGAAAGCGATGACTTGTCGAGTCATTTTATGCAAGTCTAAGTCAAGTCTCAAGTCATGGATAGCAAGTCCAAGTCAAGTCTTTTCTCACTGTTGATCAAGAAAGTCCTCAATCTGGCGACTTAAGTCCCCCATCTCTGGACTGATTATGCTGATAAAAATGTGCTTTCCTACACCGTGACACTGTGAGCTAGCTAGCTATCTAGCTTGCCAATGTCTTGCTACAGTTACAGAACATAAAAAGCATGCTGGCTATTCAATCCAAGAAATGTAATGGTCACTGTAAAATGTACATAATGACATTTTTGCTACACAAATAAAATACAGGGCAGGTGGAGAACAGAAGAGAACACAAGCATTGCCCCTGTCAAATAAAGAAATAAGTAAACAGTCAAATGAAAACGTGTCACACATGTTGCATATGAGATGAAGTGTTTGAACATGCACCTGATAGTTCTGCAGCAGTATGAGGCTGAGGTAGAACTCGGAGAAGGCTAGCTGCAGGTCCTTAATGTTTCTGTGTTTGCATCGCTCCTGCTGCGACAGGGCGAACACCGTCTTCCTCCGCCTCAGGCCCCGCCCATTAGCCCAGCTCTCCCTCTGAGCATCCAGCGACGACTGCAGCTCGTTCTGCAACGTGGCGAACCTGCGCTGAGCCTCAGCCAGCTTTTCTGGAGGGGTGAAGAGATGAAGAGGATGTTAAAGGTTTCTATCTCTCAGGTATATGACTGTGTGTTTTAGTTGTAGTCATTACCAGAGTAGAAGGTGTTGATCTTGGCCAGCTCTTTTTCACATGTCTGGAAGAACTTCTCCTCAAACTTAGCGTAGTACCTCTTAACAGTGTCCTCATCTGTGACTGCAAGAAGATATGAGTAGTTAGATTATGTGAAGAGTATTTGTCTCATAGCACCATTAAATCACCTTAATGGACCTGAAGATAGAAGAAGATAGAAACAAAGAGGAGAGGATGAAGGGCAGGTGAAGAGAGGACAGCAAAGGCAGATGTGATGATAGAAGATTAAAGTGTGAATGAAGTATTCCATCTTATGTTTATCAAAGCTCCGTACTGCTCTGCTCTGACCAGCAGATGGAGCAGTGAGACAGCACAGGTTCAGTTTTCAAAAGCTGGATCCTTTGTTGTTTCTATGAACACTTGGATTTCTTGATGGACTAAACTTTTTAATAACAAAGATTGTGTACATTTATTCCACATCACACTGTGTGAGATAAACACCCATTCATTACAACCTCCTGGTGTCTGTCAGCATGAGTAGGTGAAACCTGCTGTCTGGCTGGACATCACATGACATGATTAAGCTCCATTTGAGTCAAATGTTAAAAATGCACTTACAAGATCTTAAGATGCTTCATTTGAAAGAATGAAGCAAATAACACTCATGATATGGTGGTTCATTCATTAGTCAATATTTTACATATACGGTTTATATGAAGTTTATATGAAGTTCAAAGATATGAGCTCATGAAGCTGAAAGCATTTCCTGTTTTTTCATTGGAGCGTGTGGTAAAAGAAGACATATTATAGTGTGTAACAATATACATAGTAGGATGTTCCTTTTGGAAAACAAAAAGTCTCCAGGGCAACTCTGTCGTTGATGACGTAAGAATCGCAGTTAGCACCGCCGCCTGCGTTGGCAGCGCCGCCTGCGTTGGCAGCGCCGCCTGCGTTGGCAGCGCCGCCTGCGTTGGCAGCGCCGCCTGCGTTGGCACCTCTGTACATCATACTGTAATATCTCCCCCTTAATAGTCTATAATTCATGAAAACTGGTTTCCTACTAAGGTGTCACACACACACACACACACACACAGACACACAGACACACACACACAGACAGACAGACAGACAGACAGACAGACAGACAGACAGACAGACAGACAGACAGACAGACAGACAGACAGACAGACAGACAGACAGACAGACAGACAGACAGACAGACAGACAGACAGACAGACAGACAGACAGACAGACAGACAGACAGACACACACACACACACACACACACACACACACACACACACACACACACACACACACACACACACACACACACACACACACACACACACACACACACACACACACACACTGGGGACTACATATGTTGGTGAGGAGTTTCAGGTGCAGCCAGTGGTTGAATGTTGGCTAATGCTAGTAGAAATGCTAATCCAACCAAGGTATCCCAGTAAAAACAGCCCAGTTATCTTCAACGAGCCAATTAATTCACTCCACTCCACTCCACTCCACTCCACTTCACTCCACTTCACTCCACTTCACTTCACTCCACTTCACTTCACTTCACTTCACTTCACTTCACTCCACTTCACTCCACTTCACTCCACTTCACTCCACTTCACTCCACAGGGGTTAGGTTAGATTGTTTAGACGTTATCTGCAGGCGTGATAACGCTATCTGCAGGCTTCCATGTGCTGATAACGTGAACTCTTTTGCTTGTAGATGCTCCGTATTCTGCGAGTTCCAGATGCGTGGACTTCTCCAGCTTTACATTTCACATTACAAACAGCAGTGCATCAAGACAACAGTGATGTACGACTGTATGTGTACTTGCAACTGTTTCTGCTGACTCCCACAATGCCCCTTGGTTGCATAGTACACTCGACTGACCAATGGTGCAACTTCAGTCACCTACTCACAATTGAGGTTCAATATTTTGCCCAAGGACACTTTGACATGTGGACTGGAGGATCCAGTCAGGGATCAAACCGCTGATTAGTGGAAGGTACACACTTCCTCCTGAACCAAAGCTGCCCCTGAATCCAAACTTTTAAACAATTGCACAGGACCAATTCTGTTTAAGGATTGCTTTTGTGACGGCATCTGGTTGGTACTCCGTTGGAGAATTATGTTGATATCAACAGTGTATTTAATTGTATCCTAAACACCAGGCCAAAAGGTTTAATTCCTGTTCCTGTCATTAAGTCAAATGTGTCTGTGTGTTTTTAAACATATATAGTTTTACCAGAACAGTGTCCTGTAATTTCCATCAAAATAGGGAAGAGGGAATCTGTGTGTCCGACCACTAACGTGTAACCACTGTCACGCCAACAACAAGCCAACAACAGACAGGGCAGGTGGTTTTGAGTCAGACTCTGCAGACTCAGTGATTCACTGGCTTTCAGACTGACTGCTTTCAGACAAGACACCAAATTACCTAAATTGGAGTGTCCCAACCACGAGAGTAATCTTCTTATCCATTTTTGGCCTTATTCTGCTCTTTTCTCTCATGTCATCATGATTATTATCATTATTATGATTATGACATGTCCGTCTCCCAGTAATAGGCTATACTTTTCATTGACAATTGATGTTTTAAACTCTAGTTTTCAGCAGCAACCTGCTTTTCTCTCACACAAATGCATTCACACTCAGAAGGCAGTCAGGTAAACAGGCCTCTGTGTCTTGCTCAGAAGCACTTGAACCACGACCGAACACTGTACGCCTAAACACAGTAACCTTCCACTGTGATGAACACTCGACGTTCATTGTGAATAACCTTCGAACACCAAACATCCACTGCTGTTTTCTAAATTAAAATCATATTTTATCATTGTAAATAACAATGTTTCCATTCAGTATGTATTTTTCACACAATTTATTTTGTTTACAGTTTACAGATCACTTGACTTCCATATAGAGATTTTTCTACTTCTTTACCTGTTTGGTACATTGTGAGAGATGACTAAAGGGGGAAATTCCTTGTATGCATAGTTGGCCAATAAAGATGAAAGATTCTCATTATAATTCTGTTCAGTAGCTTGAGGGAGCGAACAGCATACATTGTCATGTCATTCAAGTTGGTTCTAGGTCGACTGATAGAGAACTTTTTAAGGCCAAAATAATAAGTAGTTCAGGGGAAGGAGAAAGCTGAAGCAACCAATAATCCTCCCCTGTTGAAAAACAGACAAAAGAATAAAGATCTACAGAATGAACAATCTGTCATTTACTTCAGACGGTACAAACTGGATAACAGCTGAACTGAAAATCAAAGTAACTATAGCTAAATAAATAAAGGGTCTACGAGTTTAGCCGTGGTACATGAATCCACTTTCAATGCCACACCCCCTTTTTGCCAATTTTCATGATATCAACACACCTTCACACAATGCCACAAACTTGGCCTCCATTCTAAATGTCATCCACCTGGGACAAAGACTAGGCTGTCAAAGACCCCGATCACACTGAGACATGTTACAACAGCTGTGGCTGCTTCACACGCGCCGCTGGCCAAGTGCATCCGGCAGAACAGCTGATCAACCTGAGGAGCAGAGCTGCATGCGCAACCCATTGGCTGTATACGAGAAGTGGGTGTAATATCGTGATGCAACCGTTGCTTATTGGACTACAGCTTTGAAGCCTTGAGTTGGGCATTTTGGCTGTCGCCACCTGTGTGGCGATTGTTCCTATACTGATGTAGGGACGGTTTATTTGTTAATCGGTATAGCCAAGTGTCTCTCTGTATCCTGTATCTTTTCTTTACAGAACCACACAATGGCCCAAAAGCACATTTTCGGTTTCTGGCTGAAATACTTTTATCACCGAAACAACACAGCCGAAACCGAAAGTTGTAATGACCAAACATAAACCGCGCCAGCGTCTGGAAAAGCGCCAACATGTCTGCAGTGTGGACGTTTCGCTGAGATCTATTCGATCCTCTGCACTTCCTCGGGACTGTGCTCGATCCGTGTTATAAAGATCATTACTTGGATGTGGGGTTAAAGCTGCGCACACGAGAAATGATCCAGTATGCGATGGATGCGGAGTCCCCGCTTGGAGACGGAGAAGCGCACAGCGCAGGAGAAGGAGAGCAGAGCGCAGAAAAAACGTGTCTCTCTGCGCCAGATGAGGGGCATATACTCTCGTTAGATGAGACATTAAACATTTTATTTTGATTTGTATTATATACTGTGCAATCTTATAATGTCAGCGCTAAATAAATATTTTCAGACTTTTGTGATTGATTTATTCTTTGAATTGCAATGCCTTGATTTTAGTGAGGTTAGTACAGTCATAGCCATAAATGCAATGGTTCTAATAATTGGAATATTAATTTCTTTCGGTGTTTCGGTTTTCGGCCTTGGTTTCCTCATTTTCGGTTTTTGGTTTCGGTCAAGAATTTTCATTTCGCTGCATCCCTACCACACATCCCTGTGTCTGCATAGAGATTTAACTGATTGCCACACCTACAGGAGATTTTCATATTCCACTTTCCGGCTGTGGCTCAGCTGTAGAGAGAGTCTTCCTCCAATGGGAAGATCAGTGGTTCGAAGCTGCATTCTGATATGGACCAAAAATCACATCTCAATAATATTTCCCATAACAGAAATAACAAAAACAAAGTCAGTTCCAAGTCAAATTAACAAATTAATTATTAAATGTGCCAAATGTAACAGAGGCACTTTTATTAAACAGTCTACACAATATCAACATGTACTTGCTTTTTAAATAACAATAAATAATATTAACTTAAACTCCTTCCTTAAACTTTGGCCTTCTCCTATCTTGGCCATTCGATGAGGCAGGCTGCAGGCTATGTTCAGCTCCAAATGGAAAACCCAGCTTTTAGAGGAACTTAGAAAAAATCCAAGCACCTAAATATTTGACAGAGGGTTTAGAAGTAGAAATAGGTGCTGACGCGACTCATCAGAAAAGTTTCAGTTGTGTTCTCTGTGTTTTTCTCTCATGTGATGACTGAAAACAACATCAAGCCATACTGCCATGTCTGCCATGTTGTTGCTGCATGCGGGACTTGTGTGTGAGTGAGCAGGTAGGGGAGGGGCTGGTACTGGTTTCATAGAGGAAGAGAGGCGGGGCGAGGCGGAGTCGTGTGAGGGACACGGGGAGAAACAGGCCAATTGGTGGCTCCACCAAAGAAACTTATAATTTAACGTGACATAAATCTTGATACACAAGATATTGTCTTATCCTATATTGTGTTTGAAAATATATTGATATTTTAAAAAGAAAATCGATATAATCGCCCAGCCCTACCAAAGGCATGGTGGCACAAAAATCTAATGAAAGTCTACCCACGATCCTGTAGTTACAATAATCCAGTTTATTATTTCAGTACCAGTTAATATAGCCAACACTGAACCTGACATAACTAACTGCACTTTATGGTACAAAGCCCTCCCCCGCCTGCATGACACATCACGTACATGGCACATACATCTCAGCCCTAAGACAAGTCACAGAAAGGTTCTTAAAATAAGCTGAAGAGTGTGAGATTTAATCATGAGCCGGACGATGAGAATGGCAGCTGTGAATCACAGGAGGGGGGAACATGTGACTAGACTTCTGTAGGACACAGATCCAGAGATGGGGATAGCGTCCAACCTAGTGCTGTGCGATATGGACAAAATTTTATATCCCGATATAGCTAATTTTATATCCCGATAACGATATATATCCCGATATAGTATTTTTTCTTAGAATTATATATATATATATGTATATATAAATGCAAATGTCAATGTAAATGGTACTGCGTTGCTGCAGTTCCATTCGCCTTCAGAACTTGTTTTGAACTCAAAATTTGGATATCCAACGGTCATTCCGACATTGAGTTGTGCTTTACACGGCGTATTAAATCACAACCGTAGTGTACGTTAACGACGCCCAATTTCCACTGCATGCGTCTCCGCTGCGGTGCGTCTCCGATCCGGCTTCGGTCCGCTGTCCGCCAGTCCCCACAGGATGCGTTTGAGTCCGCCACGGCACAGTCCGTCGTTCGCGATAAATACGTAATCGCGCGCTGCAGTTAAAGATATGTGTAAACACAGCAACCAAGCGATACAAAGGTCAGTGTTCCCAAGGAAGGAGTACAAGACTTTTTTTGACGTAGTCAAGTGGTTTTATTAACACAAGTGTTTTATTTTGAAAAGTTTTATTGTTGAGTATGTACCAAACTTCCTGTTTCGCTATATTTGCCCTGTGCTGAATTGCTGCGCCGTGGTCCGGCATCCGCCAGAAATAGAATGGTACAGACTAGGGCTGCACGATTCTGGAAAAAATGTGAATCACGATTTTTTTGCTTAGAATTGAGATCACGATTCTCTAGCACGATTTTTTCCACAAAATGTTTATTGCACTGATGAACTTTAACAAAACAAAAAAACGTTTGTTGCTTTGGCAGAGGCATAGTAGTTCTATCATTGGAAGATAAGTAATTTTTACAAAAGTAAAAAAAAAAAAAAAAAACATTTTTAAGTATTGCACGCTTGGTGGGCTGCCACTGTGGATGATTGACAGGTGCTCTCCTTCATACAATCACGCTTACACTTCATGGCTGCACCTGATTGGACGATCGCTTCCACAGCTGTCCTGTCTGCTCCGGAGTTCACGCAGACCAACGTGGCGGCTCGTTTGGAAACTTTCTCTTATTTCACGGAAATAGTTCACCGAAAGGTGTTTCTGAAAACATTTTAAGCGAGAAATAAGCTATGCAGTTGCTGAATCTGTCTTTATTTTAGATCGACAAGATTCAGTTTAGATGATTTTTGCAAGCGTTCCCGAGGCGGCGAGTCGAGCCCGGCGCAATGAATGGGACGCGGGGAAACACCGCTGCCTGTGGACACGTACCTTCACTCTTTCCAAACACTCAACTGCAGGCGGCTTCCTCCACTGAATCACGTGTTGTAAAGACGGTTTACCATAGGTTGAGGGGCGGCAGTGCTGCATTTGGGGGCGCTTCAACAAATCCGGAAGGAAATAGGAGCATTTGTGATGCCGCTCGAGATATAAAATGCTTCAGAATCGCCGTGTGTAGAAATGAGATCACGTGTAAGTGTGATTTGAGATCACGATTTTTTAACGATTTTTTGTGTAGCCCTAGTACAGACACACCAACTCCGGCAACAGACGTCAAGTCAACGGATCCCATTCATTGTCTATGTAGGAGCACGATAAAGCACGTCGAGTTGACTGCCCTGTCCCCGTATGTGAATTTGCATAAAGTTCGATAGATTGAACTTTATGCAAATGACGTCCGTCCAACGCAATGCCGCCGGCTCCAGAAACGTCGTTCAAACTATCAAACTAGGCAGTGTTGATCATATGAATCCAGATTCTGTTACTGCACTACACATTTCCCGCCTCAAATGTTTTCAGAAACATGCTTTAGCGTGTAGTTTAACTGTAAAATGAGATCGTTTGTGGCCTGGCCGCCATGTTTGAAACGGCAGAGCGAAACTCAAGTCCCGCCTACTTCGCAGGACGTCTATCCAATTGATCCAACTTGAACACAGAACCGCCCACTCGCTGGTGCGTTCGGCAGTCCGTTGCGCCCATATCCGTCGCTGCCGGAGTTCAAGTTGGATCAATAGTAAAAAAATTGCTAAAAGTAAATAACACATATATACACACTAAATTGCCAAGTATTCAGTCACCCTTACAAATAATATAAATCAGGTGTTCAATAACTTCCATGGCCACAGGTGTATAAAAGCAAGCACCTCGGCATGCAGACTGTTCCTACAAATATTTGTGAAAGAATGGGTTGCTCTCAGGAGCTCAATGAATTCCAGCGTGGTGCTGTGATAGGATGCCACCTGTGCAACAAGTCCAGTCGGGAAATGTCCTCACTCCTAAATATTCCACAGTCAATTATAAGTGGGATTAGAACAAAGTGGAAGCGATTGGGAATGGGCTTGATTTTCTGGGCCCGAACTAAGCTCTACATCAGATGCAGTGGTGTAAAGCACGCCGCCACTGGACTCCAGAGCAGTGGAGACGTTCTCTGGAGGGACCAATCACGCTTCTCCATCTGAAAAATCTGATGGACGAGTCTGGGTTTGGTGGTTGCCAGGACAACGGTACTTGTCTGGCTGCATTGTTTCACGTGTAAAGTTTGGTGGAGGGGGATTATGGTGTGGGGGTGTTTTTCAGGAGCTGGGCTTTGGCCCCTTAGTTCCAGTGAAAGGAACTCTGAATGCTTCAGCATACCAAGAGATGTTGGACAAGTCCATGCTCCCAACTTTGTGGAACAGTTTGGGGACGGCCCCTTCCTGTTCCAACATGACTGTGCACCAGAGCACAAAGCAAGGTCCATAAAGACATGGAGGAGAGAGTTTGGTGTGGATGAACTTGACTGGCCTGCACAGAGTCCTGACCTCAACCCGATAGAACACCTTTGGGATGAATTAGAGTGGAGACTGAGAGCCAGGCCTTCCCTCCAACATCAGTGTGTGACCTCACAAATACTTCTGGAAGTCAGAAAGTCCCATAAACACACTCCTAAACCTTGTGGAAAGCCTTCCAGAAGAGTTGAAGCTGTTCTAGCTGCAAAGGGTGGACCGACGTCATATTAAACCCTATGGATTAAGAATGGGATGTCACTTAACTTCATATGCCAGTCAAGGCAGGTGAGTGTATACTTTTGTCAATATAGTATATATACACAACTGAGTAATATGAGCTTTATGCGTGGGTTTGGCTCGTGTGCTAGGCTTCTGTCCATTTTGATGCTGTGAGAAGCTCTACCTTACAAATTATTTTGTTTTGTGGCTGATCTTGATTTGTTCTGCTGCGTCATATTTCTGACTGAAAATAGGCCCCTTTGGTGGTGAAAGATACCAGGAACAGACATATTGTGTTGACATACTGTTTTGTATTGCTTAGTGTGTAGTGCAGGGGCACGAAGAGGCCTGTCATTATATGATGAAAAATAACTGCTTTTAAGACATTTCAAGACTCTTTGAGGGTTACATTTTGGTCATACCGTGGCTGTTGTTCATGTATTTTTACAAAGACACATAATTAAGCAATGATGCAGGATGAGGTAGCTCCACATACAGTAATTGAGGAACTGAAGGTTAAGAACTGCCTATGCGTATTCTGATAGCAAAAGTACAATATAATGTACACTTGACCTATACATTCCTGTTAACATTCAGTTTCTTCATATTACTCACCACCTTTCTACCACAAATGTATATTATTTCAATCACACTTTATACATCTATATACCAACCCAAGATATTAACTTTGTAATATTTTCTGTCTGATGATTTGTCTTTTTTTTAAAACATATTTCATGAGCATTGTTAAAGACCTGAGATTTGTATTTCCTAACTGTAGTGCACAGAAATAACTTATATTTTGCCTTTCTAGTCTTTGACCAATCAAAGCCCTTTACACTACTACTACTACTACAACAATAACTACATACCACTTTTAGGGATGGGTATCGTTAAATGGTGCCAACAGGCACCGAACAAATGATGTAAGTCCTAAAATAAAACGGTACCACATCTCAGTGCTTAACAGCAGATGCTCTGTTGCCTAGAAGCAGAGAAAAGGAGACAACGTTCACCTGCAAGCAACATCACACTACACACACTACACACACACACTTCACAAACAAACACACACGCACACTTCACACACACACACACACACACACACACACACACACACACACACACACACACACACACACACACACACACAACTTCACACACACACACACACTTCACACACACACACACACACACTTCACACACACACACACACACACTTCACACACACACACACACACACACACACACACACACACACACACACACACACACACACACACACACACACACACACACACACACACACACACACACACACACACACGTTGCTGTCTCGACTGGCCATTGGGCGGCGACTCCTCTGGTTGCTAAGATAAGTTTAAGTTTAGAAGATTGGATGGAATGTATTGTCTCAGTAAACATTGTAAACCCCATGACTTTAAGCTCTCAGTCACTAGTTTCAAGTCTTCTCCAATCCAGCACGATGTTCATTTAGTAAATGATGGTCTATTTAGAGACAAATGAACAAAGGGAGGAGAAACTCAAAAGAAAGTTTGTAAGCAGAGAGGATTTAGTGGGCAAAACCACTGGTAAAGGATGCATATTTACATTTATTTCACATTCATAGGGCTTCCTTCCAAACTCCTGTATCTAACCCTAACGGCACATTCTTTGTTCTTTTTATGCTCTCAGAGGTCATCAGCCACCTAATAATGGAGCAGACCATAGTGATGTGTGTGTGTGTGTGTGAGAATCTTAGCTCGTTTATTTGAGTAATCGGGTATTCCACCGATAATTCCACTGAAGAATTGAGTAATCTGATCAAAACCTACTTTCTCCGTATTAAAGAGCAAATAAATATACAAAACAGAAAGGAAGACATGTCTCAAAATGAACAACTTCCTTTTTAGAAAAAAAATCTACATTTGTATTGCTATCAAATTGCATATTCTAATATTATATATAAATATTATTATAATCAAAACTTAACCCATTCAAAGCATTTAAGTACCATATTCAATTCTGGGTTTTTAAGAAATCATTTTCATAAATGCAAAAACAAACTGTGTGTGTGTGTGTTTGTGTGTGCCTGCATGCGTGCGTAATTAATACCTTCAATAGATGGGGCCTGGTCCTGAGCAGCATACAGCATCTCTTTGAAAGCCTGCAGACATGACAGAAATGATCATTCAAATTCAATATTAAACAATTATATCTCCACAATGTTTAAAATGTGTGTGCTATTTATCTACCATCACTATTTTCCCATTGGATAAATGTTCTGTCATATCAAACAATATTCAATAATGTGTTCCATCCATCCATATTCAGGGTCGCGGGTTCACCCTGGACAGGTAACCTGTCTATCACAGGGAGACATGTAGAGACAGACAGGTAACCAGTCTATCACAGGGAGACATGTAGCGACAGACAGGTAACCAGTCTATCACAGGGAGACATGTAGAGAAGACAGGTAACCAGTCTATCACAGGGAGACATGTAGAGACAGACAGGTAACCAGTCTATCACAGGGAGACAAGTAGAGACAGACAGGTAAGCAGTCTATCACAGGGAGACATGTAGAGACAGACAGGTAACCAGTCTATCACAGGGAGACATGTAGAGAAGACAGGTAACCAGTCTATCACAGGGCTGACATGTAGAGACAGACAGGTAACCAGTCTATCACAGGGAGACATGTAGAGACAGACAGGTAACCAGTCTATCACAGGGAGACATGTAGAGACAGACAGGTAACCAGTCTATCACAGGGAGACATGTAGAGACAGACAGGTAACCAGTCTATCACAGGGAGACATGTAGAGAAGACAGGTAACCAGTCTATCACAGGGAGACATGTAGAGACAGACAGGTAACCAGTCTATCACAGGGAGACATGTAGAGACAGACAGGTAACCAGTCTATCACAGGGAGACATGTAGAGACAGACAGGTAACCAGTCTATCACAGGGAGACATGTAGAAACAGACAGGTAACCAGTCTATCACAGGGAGACAAGTAGAGACAGACAGGTAAGCAGTCTATCATTTTAACATGGGGGGGGCATGTTAAGAGGAAGGTTTGACATGTTCAGCATCAAACACTGCGACTCACTACGACTTGCAATAACCTTTAAATTGATGAACATCATAATGTCCAGAATATATAAAAACTGTGAAATAATGTCTGGTTTGTTGAAAAGCTAAGTGGCCAATATTTGAACTGTGACTGTCACAGCATTTGAGTTGCAAAGTTGAATGAATGTTAGAATGTCCTAATCTTTGTGAATGTTGCACAGTTTGAATGGTGGAGTTTCAATCTGGAAGTGTGAATAACTAGATGAGCTTTGAAAATGCTTGAACAAGTATGAATATTGAGGCTTTTTTTAAAGATTCCATAAAAAATGGCCGAAAAACGTCAAATATCTCTGAAATGATGAATGATATCAATTAGAATTACAACTGTGAGCAGTGATGAACAGGCCCTCGCATACACGCAACTCGGTTAGTGCTACAACCGCCTTCAGTATTGGACCGTCTGGCCTGGCGACCGCCACGGCGCGGTTCGTCCCCGGCCACCGCCACGGCACGGTTCGTCCCTGGCGACCGCCACGCCGCGGTTCGTCCCCGGCCACCGCCACGGCGTGGTTCGTCCCCGGCCACCGCCACGTCGCCGGCCGTCCCCGGCCATTGCCATGTCGCTGGTCGTCCCCGACCACCGCCACGTCGCCGGACGTCCCCGGCCATTGCCATGTCGCTGGTCGTCCCGGCCACCGCCACGTCGCCGGCCGTCCCCGGCCATTGCCATGTCGCTGGTCGTCCCTGGCCACCGTCACGTCAGCAGTCGTCCCTTGCCTCAATTTTCAAAATCGCCTAAAATGGCTGATTTATTGTAGCACCCCCGAGTGGTCAATGTAACTTTTTTTTTTTTTTACTTTCAGGATATGTTCCAGGGAGGAATGTCAACATATCCTGCAAGTTTCGTGATGATTGAGTTAAATATTGTGGAGTTATGTGTATTGATTTCCAGAGCCCCGCCACTCTGATGTTCATTGGCTAATAACTTCTGAACGCAACTATATTTCACAAAGCTTTTGATACCACTTGACCAGCTAGGTCTAATGATGATTCACAGACATTTTGGTGAGAATGGGATCTACGGTTTAGGAGACGTTAGCAAAAACGTGTTTTTCACAAAATTCAAAATGGCGGACAATTGTGGGAGGCGGACTTTAATACTCCTAATGGCACATGCACATGCACATGTGTGCAAAATTTTGTGTCAATTGGAGTTAAGGTGTGTCATTTGGCCTAAAACACGTTAGGTGGCGCTAGAGAGCCACTTTTTTGTGTCCGATTATGAAACCTCTAAAATGTCGCAATTTTCGGCAGTCCCCATGTGCATTAAAATTTTTTTCAACTTCTGAATATGATGAGGCCTCCAAAAAGGCAATGAAAGTCGTGAAAGAAAAAGAAGAAAAAACGATACAATTTCAATAGGGCTTCGCAGCCCGACGTTGTCGGCGCTCGGGCCCTAAAAATAGTTAATTCCCAATTGAGATGAATATTTTGTGTTTGAATGGAGTGAACATGTGAACTGTTGAAGCAGTTAAGAGCCAAACTTTGTGACCAGGAAGATATAATAAGTTGAAACAAAGAACAACACATGGTGTGAATGTCTCCTGCATTCACAACCAATTCATGGCATAATTGGAACAGGATCAAAAATGTGTATGTCGGTTGCCATTGACTACAGTCCACATTTTTCTGAAATAGGGCCCCATGGGTAACATGACTTGGGCTCTATTGCATGGATGTAACAGTATCATTTGGCCTGTGTTGCTGTGCCTCCGTGCTGTAATCAGTCAGTCTGCTTCATGCTCTGTAGAGCTGCTGTGGAACAGTCATTCAGTCTCAGAGTACTAGTAGGAGAGCAGACAGTCGCCCTCTTTCATAGGGCCTCGCTCAAGGGTGTGACAATAGAGTGATCAGTCAGTCAGTGTTTCAACCCCGAAACAAGACCACAATGGCATCACTGTGTGCCAGACCGCTACACAGCAGAGAGCTAGCTTCTGCAGCAAACAGCAGAGCATATCAAGGTCATGGTGCAGCCCACACTGGCGGGCTGTACTCACTGTACCGCCAATGTCAACAACAACACCGCAGACTACAAACAGCAAAACACATGGCAGCAGAGATAAGCAGGCAGTAAGAGGACTCCCATCCTGGAGTTACATGGGCCCACTAGTGACCGAAAACTACAACCACCTAGAAATATAACTTGTTGGTTGTGAATGCAGGAGGCATTTATTTATGTTTCTACTTATTATATCTTCCTGTGGGGTATTCCATCAAACTCGCTAATCACAAAGCCGGGCTAATTTCAATAAGCCTCGCTACCTTTAGCGAGAGTTGCGTTCCATCAACGTGACTTGAGGCCGTCTGTCGGAAACAACTGTACCAGCAGAAGGTTCCGCCAAGCCTAGTCCTCGTGATTTCGTCATGTGAAAGACCAAAAATTACCAAAATTTACATATATGAAGTACAAACAGACTATATTTTCATCAAGCATCGAAGAATACATGCTTGCAATTGAAAAAAATATGAATAAATCATTTATTTCCTGAACACCGACTGGCCATATTATTATCTAAATAAATATGTATTTCACATGTTGTTCATCCCCCAGTTGGGTGAGTGGTGATGCACTTGCCACCAGATACAGGCAACCCGGGTTCACATCCCGGTGAGGATGTCTTCTGTGTTTGTTTTTTTTTGCTTGTATAATTGTCTTTAGATCAGAGAATTAGACCAACATTTTACCTTAACTGTGATAAATATGTCATAAGATTTCCCCAGAACCCAAATATAACTTGCAAAAACATGATAGGCATAAAGATATTATTAATAGCATGTTTTAGATCCCAATGACAAAGGCATGGCTGCATACAATTTTCAGCCACATGAATTCCTTTCAGGTGAGTTCATTAATAAGTTCATTGAATTGTTGAGATAAATGTGTTGGTCAATGTAGATGCATTTACTAGGCCTATCTAAAAAAAAAAGAGAGAGAGAGTTCCGGCCAAAGAAAGAAGTTTCACAAACTTCCATAGTCGGGAATTGAACCGTCTCCTGCCGCGTGGAAAGCCGGCACGTTACCTCTACACTATCCTCACGTTCGAGACATCATTGTATCATATTAGAACATGTTACTCTTAACGGTACTTACGCATTTAATCGCTCGGCAATTCTTGCCCAAGCAGCCTCGTGATTTTTATTTATCACTACAGTATTCCCTTTTTTGGTTATGATGGGTTTGTACTCCTCATACAGTTCCATCAATCATTTTTGCTCTGGTGTTTTCTGCCATTTTCTCGATGATTCGACATTCACGGTTCTGGTCTGGCTTCATATCCCGTGAATGGCGTAACACACGACAACGTTAACCTGGCTTGTATTAGCCTCAACAAGGCGCGGCTGAAATGCGTTAATGGAACGGGTTTAGCCGCAAGTGGAAGTTGGCGTTAGTTCTAACCAGGCTTAACCAGGTAAGCGCCACCTTAATTAGCGAGTTTGGTGGAATACCCCTCTGGTCACAAAGTTTGGCTCTTAACTCCATCAACAATGTTCAACGTATTCACTTCATTCAAACACAGAATATTCATCTCAATTGGGAATCTATCGCATCTATTTTTCTAATTGATACCATTAATTATTTCAGGCGTTTTGACATTTTCAGCAATTTTATCCACATTCATCTTTAAAAAAATTCTCAATATTCTTTTCCAAGCATTTTCAAAGCTCATCTAGTCATTCACACTTCCAGATACAAACTCCAACATTCAAACTGTGTAACATTCACAAAGATTAGGGGCCCTAGTTTCGTGGCGCAGGGTGGCGGAGCTGGCGCAATGCAAGTTTCGACCAGCGCAGCCTTGCACACTAGGACTTTCACACATTCATTCAACTTTGTGCAAAAAGATGATATGAATGCTGTGACAGCCGCAGTTCAAATATTGGCCACTTAGCGTTTCAACAAACCCTACATTATTTCAGTGTTTAAATATTCTGGACATGATTTAAAGTTTTCAAAGGCAGCAATCTGCATTTGGCTTCAGCTTGTCAACAGGGAGCGTTCACAATCGCAACTTCAGAACTTGCCTTCTCTAGTTTGTTGTGATTTTTACTGATATTCATGTGACAAAGTGGACAAATAGGGACCGCGGAAACTTTTTACCCAGACACAGAGAGAAACTTGTGTAATAATAATACATCGTCATTTCTTTTGACTGTAGAAATAGAGTTACAATTTGAGGAAAGAATCCAGGATCAATACAAAACTGTTGCCAGTGTAACATGAGAGATCAAGCACTCAGCAGGGGAGTTTCTGTCAAAAGATATTTCTTTGTGAAAGGGACACCACATGCTGGAAAGAAAGGAACGTGATCGTCTTTTTCACATTAAAACGAAAACCAAGAGTTGTGAATTTCCACACAGGCTGATAAACATGCAGAACTGTCAGGCTTATCAAATCAAAAAACATTTTCACTGGAAGCAGGGGAGCGGAAATTACAATTAAGCATTTGATTAATTCTTTGATTATGTTTGAATTGTACCATGAATTACACACATGATGTTCGTCAACTTAAAAGATATGGGAAGAGGTTTGCTTTGTCTGGTGTGTTAAATGCTCAAAATAATATACAATATAATAAAAAAAACAGTAAAGTTTGGATTTATCTTCTTCATCTCTAAAATGAATTACATTTTCGTTATCACAGAGAGTTGCGTAGATTCAGTGGATTCCCAGGTAGCAGGAACATGTGAAGAGTACAGGCGGTGTGAGGAATAAAACATACACTCACCGGCCACTTTATTAGGTACACCTGTCCAACTGCTCGTTAATGGAAATTTCTAATCAGCCAATCACATGGCAGCAGGGTTGGGCATCATTTGGATTTTACCGATTCCGATCCCGATTTCGATCCTCTGTTTCGATTCCTGTTCTAAACGATTCTCGATACCGATCTTTGAGGTGCAGGTCAACAGGTCCAGTGTTGCCACAGTTACTTTGAAAAAGTAATCCGACTACTGACTACTGACTACTCCTTTAAAAAGTAACTTAGTTAAGTTACTGACTACTTGATTTAAAAAGTAACTAAGTTAGATTACAAGTTATTTTATTAGTTACATTCAACAGCTGCCGACTACCGATTTTGCCAATACTCACTTTATTGACGTGCTTTTTTAACAGTAACATCAACAATGTATCCACTGACATTTTAAGTTGCACTTGAAAACTATGTCCTGATAGAAAATACATGTTTTTATATAAAAAAATAAATACAGTCTTACTTGACTTCACTTAACTTAAATAATTGTTTGCATATTGTAATGGCAGTAACATCATGAATGAACATTTTATAAATATTGAACCAGCATTAGAGCAGCAAGGATTGGTTTTATGAAACCAAGGATGAGCACAGTCCTCAAGTATGAGCGGCGTGATGATGAAGGGAGGGGGCGGGGCCAGCAAGCAGCGAGACATTTCTCCACTAAACACTCTCAAGAGAGACTCCGCTCGCATTTCAGCACAGACTGAGTTGGCAGGAGCTCCATGAAATCGAGAGAACTCGTCTTGTTTATTCACACGCTGCGCCTTTTCACCGTCACCGGACGGGACCTGCTCTGTTAATGTGGTTGTGCCATAGACTAGTTGTGCCATGCTGTGACTCTAAATGTTTTTTCAACTTTGACGTTGTATTCTTGAAAGTAGACAACACTTTGTTGTTAACACAGAGTGTACAATGAACCTTTATGTTGCCATCTTTTGCTGAGATGAAGTCGAAATAATGCTTGTATTTCCAGCTGGAAAATGCGTATCTTTCCCCCTCCATTGTTTACGTTTCTGCCGGTATAGCAACAACACGCGACCGTCGGTGAAGGTGTCGGCTAACATACGTCACCCCCCTGAGACGCAAGAAGAAAGTAGATCTTTTTTTTTACAAAAATAGTAACGCGCCGTGTATTTGGATAAGTAACTTTAAACTGACTACTGGTTTGGCAATAGTAGCGCATTAGACTACTCGTTACTGATCGTTCTATCGCGGAGTCTCCGCACGCCGGGCGGAGTAATACAAACAAACTAGTGCGGACGTTTAACAAACCGAAAAAAAAGGATCGCAATTCCAACAGCTTCTTAACAGTTCCGGAACCAGAGGTTAGGAACCGGGTCCTATTTGGAACCGGATCTCGATGCCCAACCCTACATGGCAGTAACTCAATGCATTTAAGCATGTAGACATGGTCAAGACGATCTGCTGCAGTTCAAATTGAGCATCAGAATGGGGAAGAAAGGTGATTTAAGTGACTTTGAACGTGGCATGGTTGTTGGCGCCAGACGGGCTGGTCTGAGTATTTCAGAAACTGCTGATCTACTGGAATTTTCACACACAACCATCTCTAGGGTTTACAGAGAATGGTCCGAAAAAGAGAAAATATCCAGTGAGCGGCAGTTCTGTGGGCGCAAATGCCTTGTTGATGCTAGAGGTCAGAGGAGAATGGCCAGACTGGTTCGAGCTGATAGAAAGGCAACAGTTACTCAAATAACCACTCGTTACAACCGAGGTATGCAGAAGAGCATCTCTGAACACACAACACGTGGAACCTTGAGGCGGATGGGCTACAGCAGCAGAAGACCACACCGGTACCACTCCAGTCAGCTAAGAACAGGAAACTGAGGCTACGATTCACACAGGCTCACCAAAATTGGACAATAGAAGATTGGAAAAACGTTGCCTGGTCTGATGAGTCTGGATTTCTGCTGCGACATTCGGATGGTAGGGTCAGAACAACATGAAAGCATGGATCCATCCTTCCTTGTATCAACGGTTCAGGCTGCTGGTGGTGGTGGTGTAATGGTGTGGGGTAGGGCTGGGCGATATGGGAAAAAATCCCGATACAATATTTTTTTTCATATCAGTCGATATCGATATATATCACGATATATAAATCAAATTACTATTTTTGTCAAGCTTAAATGATCCGTTACTCCTAAGTGAGTTGTAAAGACATCAGATTATTTTCGATTGAAATATTATTTATTTGCTTTCAGAAGTTGAACATGACTAGGGATGCGCGATAATTATCGGACCGATAATTATCGGCCCGATAATAGGAATTATGACGTCATCCCGATAAATCCGATACAATTATTAATACCTCCGATAATCCGACGATAGGATGTGTGTGTTAAAACAGTGCTACGGGTGGATTGGGATGAGGGACGTTAGTTTTTTTCTAGGCGCCTCCTGTTTAGCATGTGATGTGGTTACTGTGGTATCACAGGTTTCGGAGGAGGGAGTTAATCCACAAATCGAGCGCTCCCTTCTCACGCCAGGTTCACACTGCACGCGGAAGCGCCGCGGCGCCGCCGAAAATCGCGAGCGATCCGCGCACCCCCCGTTCAGACCAGACGCGTATTTCTCCGCGGCGGTCGACAAGCGCTTCTGCTCAGCTGTTGTTCATTCAGAGCTATTTTTTCCATTAAACCCCATAAAATGAATATGCCATGTTTCTGTAACCAAGAAGTTTGTACACTTCTTGTATTTATCCGTTCTCTTTCCGTTCTCTCGAGAGCGAGAGAGAGACACAGACAGAGAGTGTGTATGGTATAAACAGTAGTAGTGCAGATATACCGTTGAAATACACATATTTGTTTATCTACTCTTCACATTATATATATATATATATATATATATATATATATATATATATATATATATATATATATATATATAAATATTGTCATTTTATTGAAGAGTCAAAACTGTTCTTGGCTTTCTTTTGTTCATAGTATTAACACATTATCATGTCACTGTGATACATCTGGTATGGTGTTTGGTAAAAGGCAAAGCTATGCTAAATCTACCTAAGCTTAGTCATTAGTGTTTTTGACCTGAATTTGATCTGAATATACATTCAAAAACGAATAACAATATTATCGGTTATCGGTATCGGTCCCGAGGAGCAGAAAGTTATCGATATCGGTATCGGCTTCAAAAAATCAATATCGTGCATCCCTAAACATGACAGATGAACTGAAGAACATTTATTTATCTGAAACAGTTGTATTAACGGGTACATATATTTTAAACAAAACACAAAAGCTTTCAAGTTTTAAAAGGGAAGACTTGACGTGGCTCTATTCCAGCATGATTGGTTCGGTGCAGCGCTACTGGACGCGGAAGCGCTGCGAATAGACGCGTAGCGGAGCCCGTTTCCATTCGGCGCCCGCTTCCATTCGGCGCCCGCTTCCATTCGGCGCCCCTGTTAAGCTATGGTGTCGTTCACACTGGACGCGGAGCGCCGCGAATACGCGCGGCCCTCCCGCACCGTGAAGCGATCGTTTCGGCGTCTGCTCTATTTTTTTTGCGCATGCCGCGAGTGAACGCGTCAATTCTGGCAGGAAATCACACAGAGAAACACGAGACAATCTGGTCAATTTTCAAAATAAAAGCAATTTTCAGAATAAAATACCTCGATTGACAAACGCGACCATAGTTGTGTATCTCAACTCGCACTGGGAAACAGGAAGAGACAATACATTTAATAAATGTGAAGAATAGATAAAAAAATGTGTATTTCAACGGTATATCTGCACTACTACTGTCTTCTACCATACACTCTCTGTCTGTGTGTGTGTCCCTCTCTCTCTCGCTCTCTTTCTCTCGCTCAGAGAGAGAGAACGGATAAATACAAGAAGTTTACAAACTTGTAAATTGTATCGAGCGTGTCTCATATTTCTATCGAGGAAAAGTTATTTCGCGATATGTATCTTTATCGTTTTATCGCCCAGCCCTAGTGTGGGGGATATTTTCTTGGCACACTTTGGGCCCATTACTACCAATTGAGCATCGTGTCAACGCCACAGCCTACCTGAGCATTGTTGCTGACCATGTCCATCCCTTTATGACCACAGTGTACCCATCTTCTGATAGCTACTTCCAGCAGGATAACGCACCATGTCATAAAGCGTGAATCATCTCAGACTGGTTTCTTGAACATGACAATGAGTTCACTGTACTCAAATGGCCTCCAGTCACCAGATCTCAATCCAATAGAGCACCTTTGGGATGTGGTGGAACGGGAGATTCTCATCATGGATGTGCAGCCGACAAATCTGCAGCAACTGCGTGATGCTATCATGTCAATATGGACCAAACTCTCTGAGGAATGTTTCCAGTACCTTGTTGAATCTATGCCACCAAGGATTATGGCAGTTCTGAAGGCAAAAGGGGGTCCAACCCGGTACTAGCAAGGTGTACCTAATGAAGTGGCCAGTGAGTGTAGATGTGGTGTGTGTTGTATCGGCCCGTTGTCTGAAGTCACACACACACACACACACACACACACACACACACACACACACACACACACACACACACACACACACACACACACACACACACACACACACACACACACACACACACACACACACACACACACACACACACACACACACACACACACGAGAACTGCAAACTGCAACGGTTCATGCGTTCCCACACTCCTCCTGAGGCCCATGGTGTGTGTGTGTGTGTGTGTGTGTGTGGTCAGAAGCAGGCTCAGCATGTGCTCAGGCACAAGTTTCCAAAACAAAACACACCCAGAGCTCAACAGGAAGGAGGGCAGCTCTCTTATCCTCACAGATTAGCCTACTTGTGTCTCTTCTCTCACACTTACTCTGACATCCCCTCTCTGTGCTCTCAGCTTTAACCTTGCTGGCTTGTTTGCTTTGTTATGGCATTTTCTCTTCACTTTCACACACGCCGTCTTGATCCAGACTCGTGACCCGAGGCTCAGATCGTTGCACCAACATCGTTAACTACAAATCATCTCCTAATGTTTCCCTCATTAGCTGCTGAGTACTGACTAAGCAGAGGAGAAGGTCAAATATTATTATTACCATCATTTATTAGGGGCGGAAGGTAAACAGCAGTATTTAAGTGCCTTAACTGGTAAAGGAAGACTTCTACCTAATGTGACAACTTAAATATTGGGGCCTGATCATCGCTGTTTGAGCTTTCATTCTCCTTTTTTCATCCACATCTTTTCTTTTTATTCCTTCTCCTTCCCTTTGCATTCATTTCCATTATATTATTAGAATATTACCGACACCGACCTCCCTCTCTGCCCACTCCCTGTGGTTTATACGTTCCTTCCCCTCCGTCTCAGCCCCTCTCTGCTCCCTCTCCACCACCCACGAGGACACAAACACTTAAATCTCGACACCAAACGTCAGAAGGATTATATGAGTCATACCTGGATTATGCTTGCATTTGTGTCTTAGAGACACCTACCAAGTTTTCTAGGGTTTTCCTTATTTTTGTGTTTCTGGTGATTTGAATAATAGTTTAAGTGTTTTAGTGTCGGTGGTCCATAATCCTGTAAGTACCGATATGTTTGTCGGGCTAAAGTTGTAGCCGCAGTTGGCACTGCGGGAGAAAAGACGAGTCAAATGTCACTCAAAGACACGTTTGCTAGGGGGACTGCCTACGACAAGAAAAGCAAACGGTGGAACTATTGATTTTTTCTATTTATTTGGTTCAATATTATTTATGGATGTTGCCTTAATTTATGTTCAGTGGATAAAGAAGTCTTCATTTTGCAGTTACAGGAGACGTATTGTTTACATTGCTTAGCCAGTTGGTTTACAAAACATGTTTTTTCAAGTTGCAAAACTTGCACAATAAAGGGTTCTGTATTTTGACTGCAACAGTCATGCATTCCTGATAGTGTGGACATTAATGTTTTTCTACAATATTCACTCCTCATGACAGTAAAATATGTCATTCCAAGCCAATTTACTGCAGTAATTATTCTCTAAATTATTAGAAAATGAGGTTAACAGCCAGTCGTGCTTGAAAAAAAAATACCGTCAAAAACCGTGAAACCGATATAATTTTGAAAAATACCTTGATATAAATTTTTGGTCATACCGCCCAGCACTAATAACTTATAACTTCAAATGTATTACAACAGTGTAGTCTATTATATAACGGTGGTGAGATAGTGCTTTAGATGAAATGCCAGCACCCTGAGGCTGTCAGAAAACCACCCTCTGTGGACACAGACAAACAATAATCCTACACAACTTAATAAGAGAATGGTTTAAATAAGTCAAGAAGTTGTTTCAGGCACCCTTCTCGAAATATTTGCTGACTTGGACAGTGACTAAAAGCAGAATTGTTGATTTGCCCTTATTTTTCTGTCAGATACTCTTACCCGCTCCAACTGAAACCAGCTACGGTCAGCAAACTAACTTCCCATGAACTGAGGACACACACACACACACACACGCACGCACGCACGCACGCACGCACGCGCATGCACGCACACGCACACACACGCACACATGCACACGCTCACTCACACACACTTTTTGTATTTGTGAAAATGATTTCTTTAAAACCCAGAATGTAATATGGCACTTAAATGCATTGAATGGGTTTAGTTTTGATTATAATAATATTTATATATATTAGAATATGCAATTAAATAGCAATAAAAATGTAGATATTTTTCTAAAAAGGAAGTTGTTCAATTTGAGACATGTCTTCCTTTCCGTTTTGTTTATTTACTTGCTTCAAGATTCAATTTGAATATTTTTTTTTTATTTATTCAGACATAAAGGCTGACTGTTGATTGTATTGTTCTATTTTACATGTTATTTCTTTACACTGCCACGTATGAGCACTGTATCTGTTTTGTTGATTTGTGTAGAAAAACACAATAAACAAAATGTAAAAAAAAGCCCTCAGAACAACTTCAGATTTAGACAACAAAACCAATGTTAGGTTCAGGAAGAAAGCCACATACGCGCCACTTCACAACAAAACAACACACCCAAGTGGTCACGAACACGATGATAAATAATGGGGAGGTGCATCGCTAGACTAGAATCACCGGTTCCTGGTGCAAACAGCTCAGAGCCTGCTGGGAAGTTGGCATATTGTAAGCCTCCATACAGGGTGGATGACTCCATGTTCTTCAAATTATTTCTTTCCTTAAGCTATTTCAGGACCAACCATCTTGGATCAAGTTCAAGAGAAAGCTTGGTATTGTCAAGACTTTTGAGTCAAAGTGCGGTCAGCTCCTAGCTTGTTTACCCGGAAGTCACCTTTCTCTATTTTCTCTCCACATTTTAGACCAAACAATCAACTGATTCAGCAAGAAGATTATAGGAAAATTAAATGATAATGAATGAAGAGTTGGTAACAACACTTCTGTTCTCACCCCTTCCCCATTCTCACCATCGACAAGTCCTGTCCTTCCTGCTAAAACCCCTCCCAGAGCCAGACTGCAAACATGCAGTCATCCAGTCAATGAGTCCATTTAGTCATACAGACAACCACTCTGTACATTTACATTTAGGTCATTTAGCAAAGGCTTTTGTCCAAACAAGTAAAAGGTAAGAGCGAAAAAATAGAAACAAGTGTGAGGTCCTCATCTGTCTGCTATGATCAAAGTACTATAGGTAAGAACATAGAAGTGCATTTCTTTTGTGGAAGTGAGTCATGCTATGCAGAGTGGAGGTAAGTCTGAACAGGTGAGTCTCAAGTCTTCTGTGGAAGACAGCAGTGACCCTGCACTGACCCTGCTGTCCTGACATTGGTCGGGAGTTCAATCTACCACTGAGGCACCGGAACAGTGAAGAGTCAGGACTTTTATTGTCATAGTTCCTGCCAAGTAATCGTGCTAGGAATCTGATAAAGGAGGCTTCAGCCATCTACTTTGATTTAGAAATGCAGCTAGTCTGTCGGTGTGTAAACAAAGTCTGTTCAGTTGTCCAGACTGATTCATGATATGTCACATATTTGCAGATAAAACTCAAGTTTCACACTCAAATGTCAATAATCTGAGCTAAAGATACAAGCTGTAGGAAGACATGCTTCAACCCCCCAGGCCAGTATGGAAATAAAGTTACTGCCCTCTTTCCATAAATTCACTCCAGGGCTCCACACTAACCTTTCACGTACTGGGACGCCTTACTTTTCCAGTGAGGTGCACACGCACATCATTTACGTTTTTCACTGCACCTGTTCTTTATGGTTCCCATATTCACTGGTCATTTCTGAACACACCTACTGTACGTTGGCCTGTTTGGATGTGGTGGCCTCTGGTTGGTAGAGATGACGCTTCTTTGAACAGAGTTCATTCACTGAGTCGGTGGATTAACACCCAGCGCTAACCGGGACTGAATCTAAGGACCGGTTCTTAGAACTACGACCAACCCAACCGCCCGATGCCTCTGATTGGCTCACGCTGTGGTATTTCTGCTTCTCTGTATGCCGGTGGGGAAAGAAACCTTACGTTACACACAAACGGACCAAGCCACATTTTTCTGGTCCTCAGTCCTTTTTTATAGTTCCTCCCTTCATCAGTCTACTGGTCAATATTATTTTTAGTGATGCTTCCACAAAACTTTTTATCATTCATTCCCTCTACATATCTATTTCATATTCAACTTTCTTGCCACAAAACTTAATTTTACAAGGTTCCATATCAACACATCATGAGAAAGTTATTGTTGTGCGTATTATTACATTTTTAAAGCCGCTAAGAGGCTCAGCGGCCTCTTGACTGTGACAAGCTTGTATCAATTCATTCTTCATTCCAGTAACATTTAAAGTATTTAATGAGGAAGATGTTTGTATATGTAAACAAAATCACCACAGTCAACAAAAAGCCCCACTCACCTGAACAGGTAAATGAAGGGAAAACCACACCCAGGTGTTAATCACCAAAAGAGCATGTATAGGATGAACAAACAATAACACAGCAAAGCTCATTGTGGCTCCTACAGTTATTTCGCCCAATACTTTGTGTCAATGAAAGGAGCCTGAATGCATCATAACGTAACTCAATACAGCCTCCGTGACCATCATTAGCTGTTAGCTCTGTTATTTCGCCAAGTAGGACTGAGCACCCAAATGGCAGCTCCTGACTATTTTAAAACTAATTTGCTGTTCACTATGTGGATAAGTGAACAGAAAGCGTTAAAATAACGCACGTCAGGGCTCCAGACTAACTTTTTGCATTGGTTGCACTGGTGTGCCTAACTTTTTTTTTTAGGTGCACCAGCACAAAATTGAGGTGCACCCACATTTTTCATCGCGTCGCCTTTAACGCCCAAAAGTCACATTTTTATCGCTCTCCTTTTACATAATGACACCCTCTCATGGCCTAGGTTAACTGCAGCACCATCAGCACCCATTTGCGACCAAAATGGTCACACTCTGGAGCCCTGCATGTGCTTACTAATACGACAATTGATTCCCCCCCACCCCTAATATCAAACACATAATCCACCAAAGAGCACACTGTAAAGTCATATTTGATGGTGTTTCTCAGTAACATGAAGGGGACTGAAAGGAAAGCAGTCGTTCCACTCCACAAACACCACTTCAACACATCCCAGAGCTTATATTCTACACTATTTCTCTGCCATGTGGACAGATAGCAGGAACACACACCCCCACCCCTCCCTGTAGCAGCAGTATCTGCATTGTTTGGTGGTTGCAGTGTTCTCCTAAGTCCTCACTGCTGCTCTGCAAAGTCATATATTGCTCCAGCGTATTGTGAATGCAGGCCATTCTTTTGGCCCTACTGAGATTGTCACCATACCAAAACCTGACATGTTATGGCCATAACAAGGTCTGGCATTTCTATACGCGGCACCTATTGATGTAGACTGATTATTTGTCTGTTTTCCCAGCCAGTATGAAGCAGTTTTCTGGCTCAAGGTGAGAAGATCTCCCCCCCTGCACAGACGCATTGTTTTAGTGCTGTATTCCAGCATTGTGACATTCAGCTTTGAGTCTATGGCCTTTTTTGCAGATAGAAATGCAGTTGAGCAGCTTCAGCAGTGCGGTTCAGTGTGATGTCAGCCACCTGTTTCAAATTCCTCCAGCTTAGGTCAGCTCCAGAGATCCAAACGACAACCAAATCAGCTTCAGGAATTACCAAACCAAATAGCCTTGGGTAAATTAGAAAGTCTCTGAAGTGCAGACCAGCCGGTAGGCTCTTATAATGACCACTGATGATCACACAGTGAGTGACGTGGCTCTGTGGTGGAGAAACTACAATAATGGACTACAAAAAGCACATTGTTCACTTCTCCCCATGTTGTTGTTTTATAAACAGCTGGTTCACTGACCCGCTTCAGTGTGGCTGACACTTGTTTACTTCCAGGTCATTTATTCCTCTAGCAACCTCCCAAAGAGAAAAAGACTTTGACCGCAGACTGATTCTCAAACTAGCTCCCTTTGGTGGTGTGCAGAGGAATCTCTGAAATATTTGTATTTTTTATGAAATATGAGACATACAACATAAAATACTGTCCAAATAATACAATTTAAATGAAAAATATAATTTATACAAATATTCAA
The DNA here is from genome assembly GCA_029853015.1 of Chelidonichthys spinosus. Taxonomy (NCBI): domain Eukaryota; kingdom Metazoa; phylum Chordata; class Actinopteri; order Perciformes; family Triglidae; genus Chelidonichthys; species Chelidonichthys spinosus. The sequence goes on along the minus strand of CM056827.1, from coordinate 2,564,037 downwards.
TTAAATCACATTTCATATAGAAATCACACATTCCAGAGGCCTCTTGGATCAGGGAAAACTCTCTAAAACTCCTGTCATCATTTGATTCGATGTCGGCCTTTATGTTATCCCGTTCATGAACGTCGATTATCAAGTGTGGATATGTTCGTACTTAGTTACAATCTAAACTGTGATGACAAGAGAGTACATGGACGTCAAATGAAAGGTTCAAATAACACTGTGATAATGATTGGCTGAACAGTGTGATATGCGTTTTTTTGTGTGTGTGTGCAAATCACTTTATCATGATTTAAGTGCTATTTAAATAAGCCTTATTGATAGGCTATCATTAGCTATGTTGTTTCCTTTTAAATGACAAAGATGACAATCTAAAAAAAGGAAATACTTGTTTATTGTTAAATGCACAACACGTAAGGGTAATGAGAAAGTGTTTATTTTATAATATAGTGTTTGTTTAATAATATAGAATGAGTGGGTTAATGGTTCATTATTACATCCCTAGATGCTTATTTCCACAGCAGTTTCAAATGGACTCTGGTTGTCTTCCTGCTCTTGCAGTGTTTGGATGCAGACCAGATGTAGCTTGTTGTTCCACCCAGCTGTAAATCTGGCCCTGGGCCCAGTTGGTTTTAGTCCTGTGAAGATGTGAGACCAGGCCTGTGAGGTTTGCAGAGCCATGCTGACCAGGGCGCTACATGCATGTCATGTTTTCTCATAGCAGCTGTGTATGGGTCAGAAGCTTAGCAGGGCAGTTATATTAACAGTGGTGTATGCTGAACTTGCTCTATGCTATGGTATGCTATGGTATGCTATGGTATGCTATTGGGCTATGGTGCTGTGCAGCCATTGGGGTTGACAACTCCTCCTAAACCATACAAGTGTGTGATCGGTCTCAGTCCTTGTTGAGGCAGAATTAAACCAGCTGAACCATCTTCTTGCTGCTGCCTGTGGCTTGGATTTTTGGCTATTGAGCCGTTTTGCTGCCTGTGTTTGATAAATTACAGGATATGATTGGACAGATTCACAAAAGATGGTGAGTCTGATTTTATCAGTACATTTGGTCAGCTGTGACGTCTCCCAGGTCAATCAGGTGTTGATGAACCAGGGCAACTTGATGAGAAATAGGCTACTGGAAAATGACACACATGGATGACAGAAGAGAATACAGAATTGTTGGAGTGCTACGATATGAGCAATCCCTATGAGAGGGTATGTGCAGAGGACCGATGTATGCTACAAAGCCCAACATCTGAGCTAACTAAGGAACAACATTGTAGTAGCCCTGTTAGGCCTGGAGTAGGGCTGGGCGATAAAAAGTTTAGAGATAATTATCGCAATATAACTTTTCCTCAATAGAAATATAAGATGGTCGAACGCATTCCTTCCATGTTTTGGGAGACAACACAAACAGCCAATTATAAGGAGAACAGCGCCGTGCCGAACCAATCATGTGGCTGGAAAAGAGTGACAGCCACGTAAAGTTAGGTTCACACCTCCAATCTGTTGGTCCCAGACCTAAGCCTGGTCCCTCTAGACCAGAGATCTTCAACAGGGGGTGCAGGACCCCGCAGGGTCTTTACGTTTTTGGAAGAAAAAGAAGTTAAATATGCCCAAAAAAATACATCTTAACATGAATACAACCTATATTAAGCAAATATAAATCTTCCTAATTCTAAAATAGAATTAAAATATGAATCTGTCAACAATTATTATTTTTAATGGCTTGAATTTGTACTGAGGATATATACAGAATGGTTTTGTTTATTCATCGACGGTTTGTTTCCCCAACAATTTAAAACCGATTTAATCTAGACAAAGGAATGTATATGGTGAGATGGTTTCTGTAACACTTGACTGGTCAGAATCCAGATTTTAGTTGATTATATATAGCCATTTTATTTATTTGAAATTCAGCTTTATGATAATGATTAGAACTTAAGAGAGAAATAATATTTAAACCAAAGGGAAACTTTAGTCTTGACAGATATCAAGAAAGATTTTAAGAAAAATAGATGTATTATCGTGATATATATATTGATATGGACTGATACCACGACTCCACCACATCACACACCATTTAGCTGGGAAGTTGTCAGCTGTGTGTCTGCTGCTAGAGCCTCTCAGGATGTGATGTACTACAGCCGTTAGCACATAGCATTAGCAAATGTCTGCTCAAGAGTGAGAGAGAGAGAGAGAGAGAGAGAGAAGGTGAATATGAAGTCAGCAGTAACATTACAGTGTGAATGTAGCAGGTCAGTGTGTGTCCCGCGTATTTGCCAGTGAATAAATGCTACAACTAGACTCAAGCTAAGTTCCTGTCTTGTTGTCATCCAACTGATAATTAATGTGAAGGAGGTCAGCCTCGAAGTTAGCAACCACTCTGGCTGCTCCAGCTCACTTAAGGTGGGCTGACCTTTAAGGTGGACCAGCACTATTGTCCTTTAAGTGACAAGCTGCTCCTCTGAGTCTCTTAGCTTTTTTATCTCTAATATTTCTTTTAAATGTATAACTGATTAAACGGGTAATTATTATTATGCAATGTAATGATATTATTAAGCATCATATCATTACTCCTATCAGCAAGACCTGAAATGTAAGTACTTGTAGGTCTGATAAAAAGTGTTATTGGTGCATCTTACCAGATATCCATTCGGAAATCATAAATCATTTGCAAGGTTTCCCTTATTTTTATGCAATAAATGCCTATGCATAATAAGTCATCCTCTCTTGAATATATAGAGCAACAAAACATTGAACGCAAATACACATCGACGGCATGCATGCCATTCTAAGTGGGCACCACCAGGCCTGGAACAGTCTAGGGGAAACACTGCACAATGTACACTCATCTCAATGATTGCATATTTTAATGATGGTTTTGTAATGAATATTTTTTTTAAGCAAAGTCTCAGTTTACTGCTTTTATGATGGGTGCTCAGACAAACCAGGAAATTTGATGATATGACCTTGGACTCTGAGAAACTTACATTTTACAGACCAATCTTATAAACAAGAAGACAGCCCTTTAGATCCACTGCAGTCTTGCTTTTGGTTGTTTTTGCTATTTGAGTGCAATGTATTAAGACTTTGGGGATTAAACTGGTCGTGACTGTCGTTTATCAGTTGAAATGACAAACATCACCAGAAGCTTTAGCTCATTAAAGTTAATTCTGGAATTAACCTTCCAAAGACTGAAAGAAACACTCGGCTGTTGCCTGCTGACAATGTGCTCTCTGCAAACCAGTGTCTGTACTCAACAAAAGACTAAAGTAAAAGAAAGACTACTCTGTGTGATCTGGAATAATACACTGCAAGGATGGCTTCACTTATGAGTTTTGGATGGAGACCTTAGTTGTGGTCCCTCGTGGACACGGGTAGAAGTGTTTTTATTTAACAATACTCTAGAAACACAACTGAACCGTGTGGTTTTGCTCTCTAGTCAAATCTTATAGATGGATTTCTCAAATGTTATGTCTTATCATACAAACGTATTCAGGAGTATCCTGTATTCAGATCTCCCATCTTTACAGCTTGTAATTGCAGATAGTATGCTGCCACTGGAACCTTTCTGTCTTCCCTTTTAGTTAGTTATTTTAGTTACTTAAGTACCAAATCCTTAAAGCTCAACAAAACAAATGCTGAACGTTGGATTGATTTTGGATAAAATGCTCTCAAACCCCAACACTAGGTTGACCTAATTCATGTACGGACCGCGTGTCATTTGTGTGGCACTTGAACCTACGACTAACCAACTTGACTGTGTAACAGTGTGTGTACCTTTTTATATTACCCACTCTATCAGCAGATCACAAATTGATTATTGCTAATGAACATTGTGTAGCACACAGACCAGTTGGGTTACAGCTTTGAATGTCACATAAAAAGTAGATAACATTGTTGATAGCTTGATTCATCGACAGTACCGTTTTATCTGTGTTTAAGTTTAGTCTGGCTTTTGTTTCTTTTTGTTGTAATATTGCCTTGCATGTTGTTTTATCTGCACTTTATTACTTTTAGTTTGAAGTGTGATATATAAATAAAGCTACTATCTTCATTATTAAGTTCCTGCTGTATATGCATATACTGTACAACTACTGCAAACACATATACCACCCTAACAACTATGCTTGGAAGACCAATGTGAATACACTGGCACACATGTAAAAGCTTTCTTGTTTACTTCACATTTCAATTACATTAATGGGTCAAAGGTTGCATATTGAGCTATCAGCACCTCTCTGTCAGAGTGACCCCGTCCACCCTCATAATGCAACACAGCAAGGCTGCTTAGCGTGGTCAGCATTTGGGTTGGTTCACAAGATTAACTGACGTTAGCTCAATAAATGATGACTCAGCCAAATAAATGCCCTTTGTCTCCAAAACACATTCCAAGCAGCTTAGACCTCAGACATCCACGGTTCTGCTGGTGCAGATAACAGCTCAGTGCTGCTGGATGCGACCGAGCTGGTAACCTGCAGAGCAACAAACAACCGTAGCTTGTCTAGTTCGCTAGTTAGCTAACTAGCTGACTGTTTGCGGGAGTAGGAATCCGAGCCGTTGCTCTCTTTCTGACCGACAAGATACAAGGAAGCTCCAGCAATATTCAAATGGTGCTGGGCAGAAATAGCCGGTATGAAACTGGGCAGATATGTATACAAGTCACTGGCTGCCAGTTAGCTAGCTAGTGGCTAGCAGAGTACATGTTAATATGAAGCTAACTCACCTCATACTGAATGTACTGTTTCCTCCACTCCGGGGTGATGTGGGCCGAAAGATGCTCTGTGAATTTCATTTTGACGGGTTGGTGGTTTCACCTCTCCCGTTTGCTGTGTAACCAGGGCCGGTGGGCTCGTTGAGCAGCGGGGGGTTGGCGAGCTGGTTTACAACGTTTACGGAGAAACTGTCATCCGAGGATTTCGATCGGGCGGCAGAGTCAAAGACAGCGATGCCCTTTTTGTCTTCACGTTAACCTAGCTAGCTGCCGCCGCACATTCCTGCCGTTTGTGGGACACAGTCGACGAAGTGCTGGTGGAGTTACATCTTAGTGAAGAACATGCCTCAGTGCGGTTTTATCTGCTGCGCCAATACCGCAAACTAGCGGTTAGGTTCTGGTAAATAAGCCCACTGAACTGGCGCTAGCAGCTACGTCTTGCTATCTCCCCCCTCTCTCCCCCTGTTGTTCAGCCTCTCTCGCTCTCTCTCCACCTCCTGTCTCCCGCTGCCTTCAGGTGCAGTTGGAAATATTAGAACTACCCAATGGTGTGTGCATATGAATGTGTCGATGGGTGTAACGAGGTGTGGCCCAACCATCCTTCAGGAAGCGTCATCACACCACGAATAGTCGTTTTTAAACGTCAGGCCAGACGGTGGAAGGGGAGACGCTACTGTTATTTTTGCCTTTGACAACGACATATTTTCCTTGATGTGTTGAACTAATCCTCAGTCACAGTGCCCTGGCGCAACTGCTTCCTGAGACTCCTATACAGTTTGACAAAATGTGAATGAGAATTGTAAAATGAGAATTGTGAATTGTATCACCTTTGTGAGTTCCCTATTTAATCCCAATCTGTTTATAGCAAACATCTCAGTGAACAAACCCTGCCATTGCTGTTGGCCTATATTCTGGTGATACCTAAATGTCACACAGTGGGACGCTGCTAGTCACCTTTGACAGAAGATGAAGTAGAGGGAGATTGTCTTTTTGTTGAGTGAGTCATTTCAAATGTAAAGTTACCATCGCATAACTCTGCTCTGACTGTGTTTCCAGCCAAGAATGTAAATATCAGGGGTGGCCGGTGGCGCAGTGTTTAGGGCAGCCGCCCTATGTACAGAGGCTCAATGTCCTCGACGTGGTGGCACCGTGTTCGACTCCCGGTCGGGATCAGTTTCCCGCATGTCTTCTTCCTGTTTCCACACTGTCTGAATAAAGTAAGAAAAAGGCAGAAAGCAAACAAATTAACAAGTAGCAGGATGATGTATACCCAGAGTGGGTAAATGGTAGCATCCATTGTATATTCAAAGCCTTATAGAGGAAAGTAAAATAAAACTACATGCGAGGAAGGACATAAAGATATGAAAAAAAAGGGCTGCCCGGGTTCTTTCTGTGTGGAGTTTGCATGTTCTCCCCAGTGTAAGCGTGGGTTCTCTCCGGGTTCTCCGGCTTCCTCCCACAGTCCAAAGACATGCAGGATGGGGATAGGTTCATTGATGACTCTAAATTGCCCGTCGGTGTGAATGTGAGCGTGAATGGTTGTTTGTCTCTACATGTCGGCCCTGCGATGGACTGGTTACCTGTCCAGGGTGAACCCTGCCTTCGCCCAATGACAGCTGGGATCGGCTCCAGCCTGTTTTGGAGCAATAGATGCCAACATTGGCAACAGAGGCAGAGCAGGAGGAGTGAGAGTACGAGGAGGAGGACGGGGAGGACGAGGACAAGGAAGGCCAAGGACCGTAATTTCTGATGAGATCCGAGCCACTTTGTACCATGTGGTCAACCATGGTCTAACAATGAGAGAGGCTGTGCAAAGAGTACAGCCAAATTTGAGCATCCATCATCTTGGCTTTCCGAAATGAGAATAGGTAGGAAATCTACTCTCACTAGAAAATCACAATATCACTATCACTATCACATGAGTACAGTTGTACAGTATTGCCTGTGGACTATTCTGTAGGACTGTAAAAATAAAGTATGTTTCAAGTATTTGGGAAATGTATTCCTACTCAGTGTTTACAGTATTTTACTATTTGTATTGCAGAACTGAAAGATTACCAACACAAGGTGGTCGGCAACGTCTTCTGTCTCCTGAACAGGAAACTGTAATCATCAACATGGTCCTAGAAAATAACGGCATAACGTCAAATTCAAAGGAAAATGATAGAAAACAATGAGATATTTAAAAGTATTGATAGGATAAGCTTATCAACACTGGACCGTGTCTTGCGCAGAAACAATCTCAGGATGAAGCAGGTCTACAGGGTGCCATTTGAGCGCAATTCAGAAAGCGTCAAATAATTGCGATATAACTGTGCAAGTAAGTCCTATACAATCCCACAATTGATGTTATACACTGTATAAATTATACATATTTCAGTAGTGTAATCATAATGATTGTGCTTCACAATAGTGACCACATGTCTATTTCTGATATTGTCATGTGTGTTTCAGAGGGTCCTTGAGCTAGAGGTGGCTGCAGTGGAGCACCAGTTCATCTTCATTGATGAGGTTGGATTCAACCTCACGAAAAGACGAAGGAGGGGAAGGAATATCATCGGCCAGCGTGCCATTGTTGAAGTCCCTGGCCAGCGCGGAGCGAACATCACAATGCGTGCAGCAATTACCCACCATGGCGTCATCCATCACCATACTACCCTTGGCCCCTACAACACTGCCCATCTGATCACATTCCTGGACACCCTACACAACACGCCCATTCCACCAGATCAGATAGACGGCCCAGAGCAGCTCAGGTACGCTGTCATTTCCACCGGGCTGCTCTGGTTCAGAATTGGTTCACTGCCCATCCACGCTTTTTAGTTGTTTATCTCCCTCCATATTCTTCTATTCCTCAATCCTATTGGGGAATTTTTTTCTGCCTGGAGATGGAAAGTGTATGACCGCAATCCACAAACACATATACCCCTTCTCTAAGCTATGGAAGACGCAACTTTGTGTTAGTTGGGATGAACACTGTGTACATTACAGTATTCTTGTGGGGAAAATAAAATATATTGGTTACCGTTTATTTGTGTGTTTTGAGTATAAAAACAATATTCTAAAATATCTGACAACACATGTATGTATGTACTGTCTGTAGTGAGTGTAACACTGAACAAAAAAAGGCCTAAGTCATTATGGTAAATGGAGAAGAAGTGTTCATCGTGTTTTACATTGAGCACATGTGTTCAACTGGTTCTTATAAATGTCTATTCATATGATGGTTTGTGTGTCATTTGACAACAAAATACCATTTTGAGAAGAAATAACATTGTTTTGAATGTAAAGTTTCATTTTGCAGGAGAATTGAGGGGTTTAACCCATTGTGTGTGTGTTTTTTGATTTGTGTGTAGAGTTCAGAGAGTATGAGGCATGCGTTCAGAAAATGTGTGTAAACAATCAAGGAGAACTGTAATGAACAGTTCAGGTTTAGGATACAGGTAGACAGTGAGGAGGGCAAGACACCTGTCTGTCTCTACATGTCAGCCCTGTGATAGACTGGTTACCTGTCTGTCTCTACATGTCAGTCCTGTGATAGACTGGTTACCTGTCTGTCTCTACATGTCTACCTGTGATAGACTGGTTACCTGTCTGTCTCTACATGTCTACCTGTGATAGACTGGTTACCTGTCTGTCTCTACATGTCTCCCTGTGATAGACTTGTTACCTGTCTGTCTCTACATGTCTCCCTGTGATAGACTTGTTACCTGTCTGTCTCTACATGTCAGTCCTGTGATAGACTGGTTACCTGTCTGTCTCTACATGTCTCCCTGTGATAGACTTGTTACCTGTCTGTCTCTACATGTCAGTCCTGTGATAGACTGGTTACCTGTCTGTCTCTACATGTCTCCCTGTGATAGACTGGTTACCTGTCTGTCTCTACATGTCAGTCCTGTGATAGACAGGTTACCTGTCTGTCTCTACATGTCTCCCTGTGATAGACTGGTTACCTGTCTGTCTCTACATGTCTCCCTGTGATAGACTGGTTACCTGTCTGCCACTACATGTCTCCCTGTGATAGACTGGTTACCTGTCTGTCTCTACATGTCAGTCCTGTGATAGACAGGTTACCTGTCTGTCACCAGCCCCCTGTGACTCTGAATACAGGAGAAGTGATTGATGATGGATGGATGTTTAAGAGTTTATTTTACATGCTGAGAAAGTCACATTTTGTAGTATAACTGTTGACATATAAGACTACGTCATTCTAAAGATGCCATATTCAAATGTGTAACGTTACTCACACTAGGAAGAACAACTGTGTTGTGCTGTGTTGTGTTGTGTTGTGCTGTGTTGTACTGTGTTGTGCTGTGTTGTGTTGTGTTCTGCTGTGTTGTGTTGTGCTGTGTTGTGTTGTGTTGTGCTGTGTTGTGCTGTGTTGTGTTGTGTTGTGCTGTGTTGTGTTCTGCTGTGTTGTGTTGTGTTGTGTTGTGCTGTGTTGTGCTGTGTTGTTTGTGTTGTGCTGTGTTGTGTTGTGTTGTGCTGTGTTGTGTTGTGTGTGTGTTGTGCTGTGTTGTGTGTGTGTGTGTGTGTTGTGTGTTGTGCTGTGTGTGTTGTTTCTGCTGTGTTGTGTTTGTGTGTGTGTTGTGTTGTGTGTGTTGTGCTGTGTTGTGTTGTGTTGTGCTGTGTTGTGCTGTGTTGTGCTGTGTTGTGTTGTGTTCTGCTGTGTTGTGTTGTGCTGTGTTGTGTTGTGTTGTGCTGTGTTGTGCTGTGTTGTGTTGTGTTGTGCTGTGTTGTGCTGTGTTGTGCTGTGTTGTGTTGTGTTCTGCTGTGTTGTGTTGTGCTGTGTTGTGTTGTGTTGTGCTGTGTTGTGCTGTGTTGTGTTGTGTTGTGCTGTGTGTGTTGTGCTGTGTTGTGCTGTGTTGTGTTGTGTTCTGCTGTGTTGTGTTGTGCTGTGTTGTGTTGTGTTGTGCTGTGTTGTGCTGTGTTGTGTTGTGTTGTGCTGTGTTGTGTTGTGCTGTGTTGTTGTGCTGTGTTGTGCTGTGTTGTGTTGTGCTGTGTTGTGCTGTGTTGTGTTGTGCTGTGTTGTGTTGTGTTGTGTTGTGCTGTGTTCTGCTGTGTTGTGTTGTGTTGTGTTGTGCTGTGTTGTGTGCTGTGTTGTGTTGTGTGTGCTGTGTTTGCTGTGTTTGTTGCTGTTGTGCTGTGTTGTGTTGTGTTGTGTTGTGCTGTGCTGTGTTGTGTTGTGCTGTGCTGTGTTGTGTTGTGTTGTGTTGTGCTGTGCTGTGTTGTGTTCTGCTGTGTTGTGTTCTGCTGTGTTGTGTTGTGCTGTGTTGTGCTGTGTTGTGTTGTGCTGTGTTCTGCTGTGTTGTGTTGTGCTGTGTTGTGTTGTGTTGTGTTGTGCTGTGTTGTGCTGTGTTGTGTTCTGCTGTGTTGTGTTGTGCTGTGTTGTGTTGTGCTGTGTTGTGTTGTGCTGTGTTGTGTTGTGTTGTGTTGTGTTGTGTTGTGTTGTGTTGTGCTGTGTTGTGTTGTGCTGTGTTGTGTTGTGTTGTGCTGTGTTGTGTTGTGTTGTGTTCTGCTGTGTTGTGTTGTGCTGTGTTGTGTTGTGTTGTGCTGTGTTGTGCTGTGTTGTGTTGTGTTGTGCTGTGTTGTGTTGTGCTGTGTTGTGTTGTGTTGTGTTGTGTTGTGCTGTGCTGTGTTGTGTTCTGCTGTGTTGTGTTGTGCTGTGTTGTGTTGTGTTGTGCTGTGTTGTGTTGTGTGTTGTGTGTGTGTGTGTTGTGCTGTGTTGTGTTGTGCTGTGTTGTGTGTTGTGTTGTGCTGTGTTGTGTTGTGTTGTGTTGTGTTGTGCTGTGTTGTGTTGTGCTGTGTTGTGTTGTGTTGTGTTGTGTTGTGTTGTGCTGTGTTGTGTTGTGTTGTGTTGTGTTGTGCTGTGTTGTGTTGTGCTGTGTTGTGCTGTGTTGTGTTTGTGTTGTGTTGTGCTGTGTTGTGTTGTGTTGTGCTGTGTTTGTTGTGTTTGTTTGCTGTGTTTGTGCTGTGTTGTGTTGTGTTGTGCTGTGTTGTGTTTTGTGTTGTGTTGTGTTGTGCTGTGTTGTGTTTGTGTTGTGTTGTGTGTGTTGTGCTGTTTGTTGTTTGCTGTGTTTGTGTTGTGTTGTGTTGTGTTGTGTTGTGCTGTGTTGTGCTGTGTTGTGCTGTGTTGTGTTGTGTTGTGCTGTGTTTGTGCTGTGTTGTGCTGTGTTTTGTGTTGTGTGTGTCTGTGTTGTGCTTTTTTTGTGTTGTTTGTTGTGTTGTGTTTTGCTGTTGTTGTTGTGTTGTGTTGTGCTGTGTTGTGCTGTGTTGTGTTGTGTTGTGTGTGTTGTGCTGTGTTGTGTTGTGTTTGTGTTTGTGTTGTGCTGTGTTGTGTTGTGTTGTGCTGTGTTGTGTTGTGTTGTGCTGTGCTGTGTTGTGTTGTGTTGTGCTGTGTTGTGTTGTGCTGTGTTGTGTTGTGCTGTGTTGTGCTGTGTTGTGCTGTGTTGTGTTGTGTTGTGCTGTGTTGTGTTGTTTTGTGTTGTGTTGTGCTGTGTTGTGTTGTGCTGTGTTGTGCTGTGTTGTGTTGTGTTGTGTTCTGCTGTGTTGTGTTGTGCTGTGTTGTGTTGTGCTGTGTTGTGCTGTGTTGTGCTGTGTTGTGTTGTGTTGTGCTGTGTTGTGCTGTGTTGTGTTGTGTTGTGTTGTGCTGTGTTGTGTTGTGCTGTGTTCTGCTGTGTTGTGTTGTGCTGTGTTGTGTTGTGCTGTGTTGTGTTGTGCTGTGTTGTGCTGTGTTGTGTTGTGCTGTGTTGTGTTGTGTTGTGCTGTGTTGTGCTGTGTTGTGCTGTGTTGTGTTCTGCTGTGTTGTGTTGTGCTGTGTTGTGTTGTGTTGTGCTGTGTTGTGTTGTGTTGTGTTTTGTTGTGCTGTGTTGTGCTGTGTTGTGTTGTGTTGTGTTGTGCTGTATTGTGCTGTGTTGTGTTGTGCTGTGTTGTGTTGTGTTGTGCTGTGTTCTGCTGTGTTGTGTTGTGCTGTGTTGTGTTGTGCTGTGTTGTGCTGTGTTGTGTGTGTGTTGTGTTGTGTTGTGCTGTGTTGTGTTGTGCTGTGTTGTGTTGTGTTGTGTTGTGTTGTGCTGTGTTGTGTTGTGTTCTGCTGTGTTGTGTTGTGCTGTGTTGTGTTGTGTTGTGCTGTGTTCTGCTGTGTTTTGTTGTGTTGTGTTGTGTTGTGCTGTGTTCTGCTGTGTTGTGTTGTGTTGTGTTGTGTTGTGCTGTGTTGTGTTGTCTTGTGCTGTGTTGTCTTGTGCTGTGTTCTGCTGTGTTGTGTTGTGTTGTGTTGTGTTGTGCTGTGTTGTGCTGTGTTGTGTTGTGTTGTGTTGTGCTGTGTTGTGCTGTGTTGTGTTGTGTTGTGTTGTGTTGTGTTGTGCTGTGTTGTGCTGTGTTGTGTTGTGTTGTGTTGTGCTGTGTTGTGTTGTGTTGTGTTGTGCTGTGTTGTGCTGTGTTGTGCTGTGTTGTGTTGTGTTGTGCTGTGTTGTGCTGTGTTGTGTTGTGTTGTGTTGTGCTGTGTTGTGTTGTGTTGTGCTGTGTTGTGCTGTGTTGTGTTGTGTTGTGCTGTGTTGTGTTGTGCTGTGTTCTGCTGTGTTGTGTTGTGCTGTGTTGTGTTGTGTTGTGCTGTGTTCTGCTGTGTTGTGTTGTGCTGTGTTGTGTTGTGCTGTGTTGTGTTGTGTTGTGTTGTGCTGTGTTGTCTTGTGCTGTGTTCTGCTGTGTTGTGTTGTGTTGTGTTGTGTTGTGCTGTGTTCTGCTGTGTTGTGTTGTGTTGTGTTGTGTTGTGCTGTGTTGTGTTGTGTTGTCTTGTGCTGTGTTGTCTTGTGCTGTGTTCTGCTGTGTTGTGTTGTGTTGTGTTGTGTTGTGTTGTGCTGTGTTGTGCTGTGTTGTGTTGTGTTGTGTTGTGTTGTGCTGTGTTGTGCTGTGTTGTGTTGTGTTGTGTTGTGTGTTGTGTTGTGTTGTGTTGTGTTGTGCTGTGTTGTGCTGTGTTGTGTTGTGTTGTGTTGTGCTGTGTTGTGTTGTGTTGTGCTGTGTTGTGCTGTGTTGTGCTGTGTTGTGTTGTGTTGTGTTGTGTTGTGTTGTGTTGTGTTGTGCTGTGTTGTGCTGTGTTGTGTTGTGTTGTGTTGTCTTGTGCTGTGTTGTCTTGTGCTGTGTTCTGCTGTGTTGTGTTGTATTGTGCTGTGTTGTGCTGTGTTGTGCTGTGTTGTGTTGTGTTGTGTTGTGTTGTGCTGTGTTGTGTTGTGTTGTGCTGTGTTGTGTTGTGTTGTGCTGTGTTGTCTTGTGCTGTGTTCTGCTGTGTTGTGTTGTGCTGTGTTGTGTTGTGTTGTGCTGTGTTGTCTTGTGCTGTGTTCTGCTGTGTTGTGTTGTGTTGTGCTGTGTTGTGTTGTGTTGTGCTGTGTTGTGTTGTGTTGTGCTGTGTTGTGCTGTGTTGTGTTGTGTTGTGCTGTGTTGTCTTGTGCTGTGTTCTGCTGTGTTGTGTTGTGTTGTGTTGTGCTGTGTTCTGCTGTGTTGTGTTGTGCTGTGTTGTGTTGTGTTGTGTTGTGTTGTGTTGTGCTGCTCCATAGATTTCTAACAAACACCTCATACGTTTTCTTAAAGTAATTTTTAAAAAGGCACGATTTGTTTATTTTCTGGCTAAACTAACCGATCTACAACCAATTCTATTATCAAGTCGCTATGAATAAATCCTCTCACACCTTGAATAGATTGTCTGAAGTAAATTAAAAGATGTCTATGATATATTGGGGGTAGTCATTATGGGACAATGTCATCCTTATATCTTTCCCCATCTGTCTCATTGCCTTTCAGTGTTTATCTGTTACACTGAACATGAATATATTTATGTCATTTAATATCTTTAGTCACACAAAGAACAAAGATTAACAATACAGTGATCACCATAGAGCATAGATAAGTAATATTAAGAATGGCATCGAAGAAACAGTTCAGCATTATCTTCAGGATAAACAGATTAACACCACCCTCTAGTGTCCAAAGATACATAGCATCTCTACAGTCTTTGTTTTTTGTTTATTTCAAATTAAAGAATGATAAACACATCTTCTTGTCTTTAAGTTATTTCTTTATTTTTTCCCCTGCATAATAATGCGTAAAAAAAAAAACAATTGGACGACGACAATACAAAATAGTTGTAGTAGCGCTGATAACAGTGACAGTAGTGCCAGTTGGAATGAAAGTATTTTTGGGAGAGGTAAGGATGAAGCAGTAATAGTATTACCAGTAGAAGTACAATTAAGATCACAGCCCCTGCTGGTGGTATCGTAGTAGAAGTAGAAGTGGTAACATCAGCCTTGAAGAGAAGATAGAACTATATATATCCTGATTGATCAAACATTACAACACAAGAATAAGAAAAAACAAACCTCTAACTACAAACAATAAAGTAATACATATAAGGTGTATAAGAAGTAATACCAGTGCAAAATAAAAAAGCAGTCAGAGTAATATACATTAAGTGAAATAAGTAAACTAAAATAGAATAAGAAAGAACATTTAAAACACAAAACATGAGACTAGAATACACATATAAGTGTTTAAGAGGTAACACTAACACCAGTGACTAACAGTACCTCTAGAAATAGGATACATTTAGTAGAATAAGTCAACTAAAATTGAAAAGCAATATTGCCAAGGATAATGAAAATCAATGAAAAGTTATATTGCAAATGATATATTGAAAGATAAAAAGAAAAGAGAACGTGCATAGGCCACATTGTTCTACAGGACCAAAAAGTAGAGACATCGAGAAAAACTATGACAAAGTTTGTCTTGTGACAAAGACACAAGAAGACGAATGAAAAGCTTCCCCCAAAACATGGAGACACCAACAAGAATTCACGAAAGAACAAGAAGGGAAAAGGCAAAAGCCATACGGAGCAGTTGTTCATGAAACAAATATCGGTGCTTCCATTGAGGAGCATTTTGTGAGTTTTGCTGCCGCCCATACACCAATAGTAGCAGGAGTAGCATGCTGGGGGAGCACCACCAGGAGGAGGAGGCCCTGTGGCAGCCACACCCAACTCTGGCTATTGGTGATGCAGCAGTCCACCCATGGAGAAGGGTTCAACTGGGAGTTCTTCTGGCCTCTTCTTACAGCACTTTGTAGCCTCAGTGATCGTTCACCATCTGGGTGAACGATCACTTTTGCACTTCGTAGGTTCTTGTATTCACCAGACAATATGAAGAAAGCGGTGCAAACAGATACAGACGGACGATGCTGATGCTTTTATGCTGCCTCCTCTTGTGGGATCACCCCCCCCCCCCCCCCCCCCCCCCGTTTGTCCCTAATCCGCCCCTGGAGAGGAGACATGTTCACAGAGCGCTTTCACAACAAACTGAATGATACAATGACAAACTGTGACTTTCTGGACTTGAAAAGATAGGTTTTAAATTGACAAACATCATGTGTGTAATTTGTGCTACAATACAAATGGGAGTAAAATGATTTGTCTCTCGCCGTTGATGACTGTACACATTTGTTTGTGAAACAAGGTCGTATGGGGACACAGGAAGGGGCGGGGCTTCACCTCTCTACTGTTGTCCATCCCTTCTTTCACATATTTGAAACAACCAGCCGGTTTTCGACCCATACCAAATCCTTTTCACGTGAACAGCCATTATCCAGGAGGAGTATGTTAATGACTTGATAAGAGTTTGACTTAATACCACTTTTGATCTGTGAGTACTTCCAGACAGGTTCTTCACTTACCAGGTACTAGATTATTGGATGTCGGGAACACACTGTTCTCTACAAGTCAGCAATAGAATGAGACTGTTCCCAAAATGTTACCAATCCAGATGTTGGGCTTGTGACGCAATGAGGAGTATCTTTGTACATTCTAGATCAGACTCTCTTAGGTGGAAAAGAATGTTCAACATTGAGTTAAATGATTAACTATAGGGTCGGTGAGACCCAACCCTCCTTTCTCCTTCTGGGCTCATAAGTTACTCAATTTAATCTTTGGCCATTTCCACTAATCTTTCATTATATTGTCAACTTGCTTTGAAATAGTTGATGGTATGTTGATTGAGAGCACCTTAATAACGTGGTTATGAACAAGAACCTGTAGGAATGGGATGATATGACGATGTCATGTCACAATTATGCTGCCAAAAATAATTGCAATAATCACAATTCTGATAATCATCATAATATACTGGAACGACTTCACTTCATCACAGTTGGCAAAAAAATAATGTATAAATATCATTTTAGAAATAGCAACATAGTGTGAGTCTATTCTTTTTCTGATCATTCCTGGAGGCCTGTTTTTAAATCACTCTATTTTTCACTTCTCTACCATGATAGAGAACTTGTGACGATATTCACAATGATATGATCCTGGAAATTCATACATGACATCATATTGTGAGTGTTTTTTGTCACGTTCCAGGACAAAAGCCTGTGTGGTGCCAGAGAGAGGCAGACTACTCCACTTAGACTGTATGCAGCGCACACACACACACACACCACACACACACACACACACACACACACATGAGACACCTTGGAGCAGCGAGGCTCCTCTCTTGGCATTCACCGCGTGCCTTAATTGACTGATTTGAAATCAAGGTCCACTGTGAACACTGAGAGAGGAAGCCCACAATCTCAGAGGAGACGGTGACAGTAAGCTTGAGGGTGCGAAGTGAAACTACTATAAATTATCAACATCAATTGTCAGTTTTTGTCTTCAAGCATACGTGCATGTCTGTAGTTGTGTCAGCTATGAAGGAGTCCCCTATAATGAACACACGTTTACCTGTTGTGTTTGGATTAGTTGAAATTCTTGCTGACACCATTGAAAGGAAACATGCTGATCATGTTACTTCCGCTCTGTCCATCAGCTGTTATTCAGTCTGTCTTTTCCATGTCAGGGACACATGACGCAGGCAGCCATTACAGCTGGAGCCCAGGCTGCAGGGATCTAAATGAGGCTAAGACCAGATTTGAGCCCCAGAACGTAAACAGATGGAGACCTGGGCATCTCCATCCGTCACCGTGGCGACCAAAGATGACTTTAAGGCTCTATAGTGTGCAAAAACCTTTCTTTATTAATAGGAAAACCTTTCTAAGCCAAGTGGTGACACAGTAAAACGGTATATCATATATCCATATGTATATTATGTATCCACAGTGGAGATGTAATTGGAAGAACATTACAAAGTGGTAGATTATAGAAACATAGGAAGCATCCTGGCGCTGACGCACACGTCCCCTGAGGAATGTCACCCAGAGAATGGGTTGATTCCCGGCAGCGCTGCGACGTTACATGGAGCAAATGATTACAGGAGGCCACGCAGCCTTTATGCTCCATCAACGCCTCAACCGCTACATTCTGTCAAACAATATGATGACGTCCATGATGAAATACCCATTTTCAGCAGTAATTAGCATCGGATGCAACTCACATCAGTGTATTAACGCACACAGCAGCCGCTCGTCGTGTGGTCTAAAACCAGACTGAGTCCCTAAAAGCGAAGAGCGTCGACGTCGGAGCTGCGCGTCTTTGTCGCATCCTCTCCTCCAGCATCCATCCCGGCGCCCTCACATCCTCCTCTTCCCCGCATCCCGCCTTCCATGGCCGACAAAGATACATTGACATGCATCAACAGCAGAAGACGTGTCGTCCCGGCGGCGTCGTCCCCCGATGGTCAAACAGCATTCCGGTTAATTGGTTTAATGTTGGACACGGATGTGTTCACTGACATTAAAGTGTTTGGATTCATCCTCCCGCACAGTGCGCGCGGGCGGTGGGTTACGCGCAGGAGAAGGCTTCCAGCGGCTGGGGCAGGGTGACGTCACCATGCAGACCCCCCTCCCCCCACCACCACTACCATCCTCCCCCTCTTTGCCCTTGAGACCGGGATCGGCCTCCTGTCGACAGGATGCTTTACTCTGCTGTTCATACTGCATCAGTATCACATATTTAATATAATAACACACATTGAAATCTGGTGATCATGCACTAAAGCATGCAATAGATACAATCATTTCCATAAAGAGCCATTAAAGGGTTCTTCTGTTTCTTTCCATTCATGCACATGTGTAGAGAATATGATAATATTAGAATCAAGCTGCAGCTGTTTTCTCTGGAGATGTGTTGATTTTAACGAGGTGAGGGGCCGGTGATTGTGTTTGTAGGAGTGGAGACTTTCTGGTAAGTTTGGTAAGTATTATTTTAAGTTAATTGTGCATTTCTATTTGTATGTGTGAGCCCATACTAGTTTGCAATGTGTATAAAGGTACATTGAGTGATGGAACAATGCCATTGGGGAGTGTGTAGGTTTGTTACTGGGAGTGGAGACTGGGGGTCTTAAAAGCTGAAGAGACCAGTGGGGAGGGAGAAGGAGAACGTCAGGCGGAGTGTCTGCTCTCTACTTAAACTACCGGAGGGACCGGTTTGATCCAGCAGTCTGGTTGAAGGGACACGTTTATCACGATCAAGAGAGAGGCAGCATGAACATGTTGGTTTGAAAACAACCAATAGGTGATTCCTGCCTGCACATGGACGTCTTCCCTGCATGAGTCGGCTGCAGCCCAACCAGGTTTGAACATCTTTAAAAAATAGCCAGGTACTTAGTTCTCTACCAGACTATCAGGGAGTTGCAATCCAGCAGCACAGACACATTCAAGCATGCAACAAGGGCCCCAATGGAAACGTCATTGTCCCATTGTCCCACCAGCTGCAGGTCCCGGCCGGGCCGGCGACATCACTGCTGCCTGCTGTCCTGTCTCTGGAGGGACGGGGGTCAAGAGCAGCAGCGGAGACGGACTGGGACTGCTGCATCATCAACACCAATGGATGACTGATCAGAGACCAAGACATCATTCATTATTTGAGATGATTTATTGTTTGTATTCTTTTACAATAAAGGTATGTTACATGTCTATGTCCATATTATTTGGCATTGGTAGCACACGAATTGTAGTTAAATTGTACCAATCTACCTTCAAACCTCATGCCCCGACGCGAGCACTTTGCTCCTCTACGTCAGCTGGCCGGCTGGTACCACCATCGCTGAAATCAAACAAATGTCGCTCAGCAAAGTCCAGACTCTTCTCTGTTCTGGTCCTCAGTGGTGGAACGAACTCCCGACCAATGTCAGGACAGCAGAGTCAATCGCCATCTTCTGAAAAAGGCTCAAGACTCACTTGTTCAGACTTCACCTCGACTCTACATAGCATGACCCACTAACACCACACTAACACCTGTCTCTTTGTTTAAACAATCAGACACAACATGTCAAGACATGTCCCCTCCTCCTCCCCTCGTCCTCTTCTCCCTCCTCCTCCTCCTTTTCTCCCCCCTACTCCTCCTCCTCCTTGTCCTCCTCCCCTTCTTCTTCCCCTTCCTGCTCCTCCTCCTCTTCCCCCTGCTCCTCATACTCCACCTCACCCCCTCCTCTTCCTCCTCATTGTCCTCTTCCTGCTTTTCCTTCTACTCCTCCCTTTTCTTCTCTTCCTCCTCCACGTCCTCCTCCTCCTCCTCCTTGTCCTCTTCCTCCTCTTCTTCCCCTTACTCTTCATGCTCCTCCTCCTCCTCTTCCCCCTGCTCCTCGTCCTCCACCTCACCCCCCACCTCTTCCTCGTCCTCCTCCCACGCCTCCTTGTCCTCCTCTTCCTCCTCCTTGTCCTCTTCCTGCTCTTCCTCCTTGTCCTCTTCTTCTTCCTTCTTGTCTTCCTCCTCCTCCTCTCTCTGCTCCTCTCGCTGCCTCCATGTTTGTCAGACTCCTCACAGTCAGGTGATGTGACTGTTTTCTTGGAGGCGGAGTTACAGATACAAGTATTCACTTTCAATGTGTGAGCGATCACAAAAGAACAGCCAGATACCGTTACTGAGATCTGAAACTAGTAGGAAAAATGAATGGTGGACTTGATGGCTGATCCACAGCAGATATTCTATGTGTGAAAATAAGAGGGCAGTCTTTCATTCCAGGAATGACAAAACAGGGAGGCAGCTGACTTAATATCAAAATGTCTCTTTGTCTCACCTCTGCATTTGAAATGAATGCTAAGACCCGGGAGAGGAACTACACCCGAGACCCGGAGGACTCCAGTCTCCATGTGGAGTTGTATTCTGTGTGAAGCAGGGTTCATGGTGCATTATGGGCCCTCCTTCCTCCTGCTGTTAATCTGCTGCTGTCTAATTGGTGAACTAGAGCAGGTGAAGCTCAAACAGGAATAGGACTACATCCCCCACACAAATACCCACGTGTCCAGGGTGTCGGAGTGAGAGGCCAGTCAGACTGTAAGGTTAGTATTACATGACCAAGAGGAAGGGGTAGTCTGTGTCAGTTGAACTGTCCATCAAATCATTTCCATTCCAAACCAAACACACCTGTGATGTGACTGCTGGTCGCTGTGGAGCTCAGCTTGAATCATAGGAATCTCACAGGTTCCTGAAGAAGGACACGTTGAGATGAGAAATCTGTCCTCGCCCGTGAAAAGGGAAGAAAAGTGATATGAAGGTCTTTCACAGACGCCTTGCTGTTCAACTTAAAGGTGACAAGGATTTA